>PYUH01000168.1:408951-677704 GCA_016808085.1 Suaeda aralocaspica
CCCCCCCCCCCCCCGAAAAAAAAAAGTAATAGTCAAAGAAGCCTCAGCAATTTGGCTAAAACTCAACTTATTTTAACTAGTTTGAAAGTCGTTTGTTAGCCATAATTTTGGTTGTTTTACTTGCTGAACAATTTTATTTCTTCATTTTTTTTTCCATTCATAGTGTACGCAATTATGCACACACTGCATAAAGATGCTTACTACAGGTTAATATACTTATAACTTGATATTTAGCTCATAATTACCTTTTCATTTTCACAAGTTACAGAACTATGATTCCTAACTTATTTATACCAAACTAATTTTCAAAAATCATATACGTTAACTTTAACTCATAAATAAATTTTCAACTAAAAAGCACAATCACTAAAATACTTTAATGACCAAAACGCCAAAAGTCTGCTCAATTAAATGGCATATTTTCCCCCAGCTCAAAACTAACAAGTAATAACCGAACAAGGAACAATAATAACAATGAAAACTAGACTCTAATGTTAAGAAAGATAGTACAGAGATGACAAAAGACAAGCCATCTTATGGAAAATTCAGTGAGAGCAACATATAACCAGTCATCATGGCTACACTAAAGTACAGATGAATATAGAATTTTGCTCCCTCTATAAAAAAAAATGGGTTGCAACAAATGGTAAATGACCCAGGTCACAACCCAGAATCTGAGAGAACAGTTCAGCAATAATTTTCTGTGTGACGTTTACAGTTTACACTTCTCAGTGAAACTTACACAGTTTTCGATTGTGAAACAATTCCAATTTACCTTCCTAAATCAAACAAAGCTATCATTTCATATCATATCAATCAATCCTCAACTTAACAACAACAATTTCCTCGTAAATTCCTCATTCACATTTTCAATTCCTACTAAAAAAAGCAATCAGATCTAATCTAAACAATTCAATCCAAAATTTAAAAAATAAAAAATAAAAACACTAAAAATCAATCACTAATATAACTTCCATGAAAATTATAGGCTAAATAACAGTAAGTTATATAGCTATACAATTCATCCAAAAACTTGAGAAGTTTTCTTTTCTTCTGACTTTTTTGTAAAGAGTTTTCTAACTTAAAAAATTGCCATTGTAAAACACTAATCTCCCAAAAATTTATAAAACTGAAACATTACTATTTTTTTAACGAAGATTAGTCCTGTGTTAATGGATTACAAAGGGAGCAAAAAACCAAAATCATACAGACTTCTTTCTGTGTATGAAAAACATGTTAATTGTTAAGAACTAACACAAGCTGAATTAATATTCATGGATTTACAATCTATCCTAATCTCAAAAATGGGACTTTCATGGATTTACAATTCAGTAAAATGCTGAATTGTATATCTATATAACTTACTGTTAGTTGAAACTCAGGAATGGGGTCACTAGTGCCATAGCAAACGTTGTAGCCATAGCTATCATTAAAAGGAGCACAGGGACTAACTGCAGATCCAAAAAAAACCGAATAAAAAAAAAGTAAGTAATTGAATATGAAAATAAGTACATAAACCCTAGATTAGAGATTGAATCTGAAAAACCCGAAAATAAGTATATAATCTCTGGAAAAAAAAACTCGAAACTGTAGATCCAAAAAAAGACCCGAAGAAAACCCGAATTTTATAAGTATATAAACCGTAGCTTCGAGATTGAATCTGAAATTAAAATTGTACGGGATCTCAATATTTTGAAGTTGGCTTAGGATTATAATAGTTCTTAAATAATACTATTGCACGGGATACCAATAGTAAATACTATTGCACAGGATACCAATAGTAAATAAAAAACACTACTATTGCACGGGATCACAAAGATAATTATAGGATTTATTGTAATAATAAATAATGCATGAAATCTCATATTTATAAATGAGAAAAAAATTCATTATTTTGAATGAATTTGACATTTGTGATGATTTTAGTGGATATTGCTATTTTTTTAGTGTATTTTAAGTATTTTGCTATATATAGTTAGTAAATAGTAAATTATACGATTACTTATTATATATCTTTTTTAGTGATTTAATATTAGATTTGCAAGTTGTACATTGGACGGACAATATACTAGTAATAACAACAACTTTAACTAAATGCATGGCTTGATGAAGTTTGTGGTGTATGTCATTTACTCGTATGTTTCTCCTTCGATCTCCACGTGTGACACACCAAGCTTTTGAATTATTTTCCCATCTCACTTTAGATATATGTGCAACTATAATGTCTTCATTTTGGTGTTCTGGAACTAGGGCCGGAATCAGAAAATTGTTTTCAAAGGGGGCGTAACAAAATTTTTATATTTTTGAGGGGGCGGATAACATAATCTAGCATATTTTACTAAACAAAAAAAGCATTTTTTAACTATTTTTTTATAAAAATATAAAATTAGGGCCCTCCCCACTAGTTCTGCCTCTGTCTGCAACATCGAGTAAGAAAGTAAGTATACGAATGCATCAAACATTCGATCACATATTTTTAGCTCCAGAGAACAATTTCCATTTTCCTATAAATGCATTTCAAAAAACTTAAGTCATATAGAATTTATAACTTATATTTAAAACTTGTTATTTGTGATAGTGTATGCTTAAATAGTTTGCGCAATTCATGAGACCCTCTATGCTTCTTTTTATTTGATATATATATATTTCAGATCTGATGGAATACAACTTAAAATATTTACTCCCTCCGTCCCTCAATTTTTGCAACATTTGAGCCAAAAAGCTCTCACAAAATATGGGTCTCTGTTGCAAAATTTAAGGGACGGGAGGTAGTATATATATTTGGAGTTACAAGTTAATAAAAATTACAAAAATTATAAGATTAGATAGTGTATATATATTGTGTCGAATCAAGCATAATCTGATTACTGGAAAAAACAAGAAGAAGCAAAGGGTTTCTTGTACTTTGCAGCCAATAAATGTTTGGGCATATTGTCCAAAAACAACAACTGATTTGGATCATATGATATCAACTATTCGTCATAGAAACTTTAAATTTGTAACCGAATTTAATACTAATGGCAAGTAATAAGAAGCAAATTACGAAAAAAAAGGGAGTTTCTTGTACTCTGCAGCCAATAATTGTTTATGCATATTGTCCAAAAGCAATAAGTAATTTGGATTCTATGGAGTATTTTCGTCATAGAAACTCTAAATTTGTAAAATATAATTGAAAAAAGTTACTACCTTGGTTTCCCTTTAGTTGCAACATTTCAAGTTGTATGGATCCCTAGACAAAATTTTCTAATGGTAATTACACAATTAAAGAGCATGCGATTAAGGTTTAATTAAGTAAAATCAAAAATTAAACAATCACCGTCAACACCACAAATCTACCAAAACCACCACCTGCCAACTGTTTACCACCGAAACCACCACCAATAACAACGAAAACCATCACAACCAAACCCTAAAAAATCCGGAAACCACCACATCCAACAACGGAAACCACCAAAGCCAACAATATCAATTAAAACAACCAAACTAATGAATGAAAGAATATAGCAACTGAAAGTAATGATCGAAAACCACCAGATCGAAAACCATAAACCAAAAATTCAAAGCCAACAACTCCACAGATGCACAAATCGGACTTCTGCGAAGGTGTTAGTGGTGTTGAAGGTTGCGATTGTAAGTTGGTAGGTGAAAGTCATGACCGGTGAAGGTTTTTATCGGTTCAGTTGGCGGTTCAATTATGGTTTCAAATGATAGGAGAAGTGGTGGTGTTGTCGAGTGAAAGAAAGACAAGGATAGTGGTGGATTGGGGGTTGGAATGAAAAGAATTGAAGAGATCGAATGGTGGTGGTGGTTTCAGGTGAAGGGGATGATGGAGTTGGTGATTTAATTTCGGGTGAAGGGGATGATGGTGTTGGTGGTTTCGGGTTAATGCGACCGAAGGGTGGTGGTGGTATCCACCGTAGAGAAGAGAGAGGGGTGGTGGTGGTGGTGGTGGTATGCATCATAGAAATGGGGGTGATGGTGGTAGTTGTATTAACTGTAGAAAAGGTGGTGGTTTTGATGGTTTTGATTAAAGAGAGGAAGTCTTGGTTATGCTAATTAGGGTAATTAGTTTAGGAGATTACCTTGTCATGTGTTATTTTGGGGGCAATTATGTAATTTTCAGAAGAAAAAAAATACCAAAAGAGGAAAGTTTGTAAATAAAGCAATTAATATGAAATAGCCCTTAATGAAAATTGTGGCAACTAAAGAGAAACGGAGGTAGTAATTAAGATCGAAGATTTTATATTTTAACTTAAAAAAATTAGAAGAATACAACCTTGCCATGAGCTTGTAATTGTTGGGACCACGGTACGTGTTATGCAAGTCTTTACTTTTTCTTTATTTTGAAAACATGAATTATACCAAAGTGGCATAATCAATGTGTCGCACTCTTGCACACACTGTAAAATATATGACTAAAATCTATGTAGTAAAAAATAGTGCACATGACCAAAAAAATATTTCTATTTGCTAAAGTAGCAAAATTAATACATTAATAAACATACAAGTGAAGTCAAGGAGGATAAAGCACCTGATCCAACATTCACTTGATCCCAAGTTGATTTGGGCCCAAAAGAAAAAACTGGAAAAACCTAGATGCATGGTGTGTGCGGCAATAAGACGGAAAACATAGAGCGAGTAAGATGAATTTGGAAATATGGATAAAAGATCAGTCATTTGAGTCATTGAGTGTAGTTTGTGTTCTTAATTCTTAGCATAGGAAAGATTAAATTACAGCATTTTTTTAGCCTAATTTGCTCAAGCATTTCATATTCTTCTTTATTCAGCTAAGCTAGTGTAAATATGAAACTACTCAAAAAAATCCCTGACATGAAAACACGTAACTTAGAGGAGTTTGAAAGGATTAGGAAGTTAGAGAGAGAGAGCATTCTCTTCGAAAAGCGGTTTCGCCGATACTTCACTGTGCAATCCTACTTGGAGGAAGCAAATAATGATTATGTCGAAATACATAAGATTGTATGCATATTCTTCACTGTATTTCTTGATCATGAAATAACACTCAATCGCCCTTTGTTGATGAATTTCTTGATTATAAATCAGTTAAATGCGTATATAAAATATGTTATCGGATTTCCTCAAGAACACAATATATTGTAAATTTCACGTCCATTTACATTGTTTGTATTGGGCTTAATTTAACATTTTTAATACTTACATAATTACCACAATTATTCTTACACATTCACGTTTCAGTTTTTTCTTTTGCTGCTATACGCTTTAATCTAAATACTCAATCTTTAGTTGGATGGTTTAGTTACAGAATCTTTTACCTAGATTTAGGTAAAACAATCTTAGTGAAGTTTGGGATTTTGATTTAATTTGATTCAGAAACGTAACAAACATCTTTCTTTTGTATACCTTCATATCTATTGCCAAATAATGGTGATTATAGAAACTAGCTAGATACAGTCAATAAGTCTAATTATGGCATTTGTAATTAACCTCAGCTTTTTTTTTCTTGAACAGTTGGATGAAATTCCTATAATAGCAAGTGACATCTCAAGTGGGGTCTTTGAGTTACAATGGGCAGCAGTTTACAAAATGGAATTCCTTATTGTGACATTAGGTATGGAACTGAGTATTATGCATACTATTTTTTAATTAATTGTTATCATACGGGTAATTCAATATATGTAGATATATAATGCGGAGCATAATGTTTATGAAGTTCTGCAGACCAATCATCGTAGAGAAGTGATATTGATGGTGGAGGGGGGCGGCGGTGTAGGCTGATCATCACCAGCCATGGCTACTGCCACAAACTATGAATAAGAGGAAAAAAAAATGATGTAGGCGCTGAATCCGCTGATACCATGAAGATACAACTATTAGGGTGAAAACTTATATTGCTCATTGAAGTTAACTTACAAAATATATATGACCAAAGGAAGGAAACCTAACTAATATAGGAAACAAGATAATTACTACTTCCTTAATTATCTCTACAGTTTAGTTATTGAATATATATTTATCCAGATCATGATGAAGCGATGCATGCCTTACTTGAGCTGAATATCATCCGTCATCTATTGCGGTTTCTTGAGGGTGGTGATGGCCATGTGAAGGTGTTGATTTCTATTGTACTTAATTATATATTCCGCATTATATTTTCCTTAATTTTTTTTTTTTTTTTAATTTGTTAGGTGTATCGAGAATGGAAGCTATTTGTTATTTAAACTGCAACAATAGCTAATTTGGGATCTCTGCTTTTTGTAGATCGCAGGAGCAAAAGTTTTACTTAAAGCAGTTGATGGCTTTCCTGAGTATGCCATACAAGTCGTTGATCAAGGTGGTACGGCTACAGTTGTTGGGCTACTAAACTCTAGTCACAATGAAGCCAAAATTCAGGTAATGACATTTAATGTTGGAAGTCTTGGATAATATTTCACAGCAATGCTCATTTAGTACGAGTATCAAAATTTTTGGGTCTGTGTTATCCTCAACTTTCTTCATATTGCTGTTGGAAATATGAGATTGCAATAATTCATGTTTTTAAGTAATCAATAAAATAAGTTTTGCTGCTTGTGTGCATGGTCTTTGACAAGTTTTTGTTCTGAACTTAAGACTAACAAAACAAAATGCGTCATCAAAAGTAATGAAGGAAAAAAAAAAAAAAAACAAATAAAACTTAACGAGGCCAAAAACCTTTTTTTTATGTTTAATGCTTGATAAAGGTTACTTGTGCGACATTGTTTTATGTTTATGTTATTTTATGTGCTCAGTACAGAGAAGCTTATTCAACTCCTTCATTTGTTTGCCTTTATACTTCACCTAAGTGTTATCATTGATAATTTTCTTTCGGCTAAAATGCAAAACGGCTTGATTTAACAATTTTTACACAAATTTACCTATGTTACTTGTCAGTACCTTGTTAGTACCAAAATAGTGATAAAAATAAAGTCAGTAAAAGGATGAAATGTTAGTGCATTCAAAAACTATTAATTATTACATGAGGTCTCTTTGTTGGTACAGTTTGAATAGATGAAGCCCAAAGAAATGAAGAATTATGCAGTGTTGGATACATGGGTTTAAAAGAAAGCCTGCTCTTACCTGGTTAATAACCTGCTTTAAAGTAGATAAATTGTAGCTAAAATAACTTACAAGTGTCAATATACACTTGAACACCATACCATCAAACACTCCATCAAGCATGAAAATCCACTTTTCCTTTTTCTCGACTTTGGATGATGGAACTTGACTTTGTAAACTTCAGATTTAGAATATTTAAGATGATCTTATGTAAGATAGACTTTGCACTTGCACGGTAGGGAAGGTAGGTGCTCACAGTCTCGCGGAGGTGCATGATGGAAGAGATACTGATCAGTTTGAGCACTTGGTGATTACATTGGTTGAATTGTTGAGAAAGATTATGGTCAGTTTTTGTTAGGGAGGACAGTTTAAAGCTGCTATGGAGGTGAAATGGTGGATAATATTTTAACCCCAAAATTCTATTGTCTGACTAATTAAACCCCATCATTTTATTGTTCCATAGGCAATGCGAGTTATGTCATGTGCTTCAGCTCTTCCCTTAAAGTACAGGGATGGGCTTATTGCAGATGGGGCTATCACACAGTTGGTTGTCTTAGTAGAGCCTCTATTGATTGATCCTAATGCTATTGATAGAACTAAACTGCTTCTGAATGCCTTTCGAGCTTCGAAGAATTTATGTTCAGGAGATCCAGCCCCTGCTATTCACCAGGTAATGTTTGAGATTTAAAACTCAGTATATTATTTCATGCTTCTACCTTTAAGCAACTGAATTTATAGTCAATCTTTTGATTGTCCTAGGAATTTATGTATCACAGCAAGTTTGAATTCATGGGAATGTGATCTATGTGTTTGGTTGACACTATGTGAAGAGTAAATCAGGTCTAGGTGAAGCTGATTCAATCACACAACAAGATCAGAAATTCAGGGATCAATGTATGATCTCAAAGGCTTCTAGCTTGATGTTTGTATTTCTGTTGTTCTCCTTTACAAAGTATTTTCCCTCTCTTTTATATACAAGAGCTCAACCCTAGATGACTCAAAAACAAGAAGAACAGACAAAGCTGTCTGGGGAGAAGATACTTAGACAGAACAGAGAAAATGACTGTACAGACCAAAGCTCCCTATGTACAATGACAAGTCACCATCACTAGGATACAGTGACTGTATTTAAGCTCTAGGACCCGTGAGTACCTAATAAGTAGAGACCATAATAAAACTCTACTTAAGGAAAGTCAAGTTATTGGCTTTCCCTGATTCCGTTCAACACTATGGGAACTTAATTCCCGTAGTCAATTGATTTTCTAACTAGCCCAAAACCACTAATAAACTCTGTTATATCACAATTCAATCACCTGGCAATCACTTATGTATTTCTCTCTACTTCGAACATCATCCTCAGTTCCTCACAATCACTCATTCAACCATCAACCTTCATTTATTGCAACACCTCATCTCCACCATCAACAATCAAAACACCACCTACAAAAAAATTCATCCATCTTCCCTCTTTCATCGCACTTCACCATCGTTCTTCTCATTAATTTATATATATATATTGGATCTGATTAATTATACTCAAATTTCTGTTATTTTTGGATGTTTTGTGTTTCATTTTTGGCTTTTGTTGGTGATGATGGATGATGATGAAGGTGGAGGGTGATGATCATGGTGGTGGGTGATGAAGGTGGATGTTAGATGTTGAAGTTTGGGTTTATTTATTTTAGTTTTGGGTTTTGTTAATGAATGATGGTTTATATATATTGCAGATGGAATACCTGTTTCCAATTGTTCAAAGAGCAATTCTCAATGTCGATTTAAATGGAATATTCTATAGCATATGCATAGAAGCTTGCTGGACACTGTATTACATCTTTAGAGCATTGGCTCGTTTTGCTGCAGACAAGGTTTTCCAGTATTTGAATGCAGAATTTTCTCAGAGGCTAATATGGCTCATGCAGTAAGTACAAGCAATTAAGACTAATGTGGATATCAACTTGTCTTGGCTTAAATATTATTATTTCTCATCCTTCCTACTTTGAAGAAATGCGGACCAAGAACTTGCTGAGGCTATTCATCAGATTGTGCAAAGATTAGCTTTATGCTGCGAGCAAGGTTTACTTCAGGTACATACTTCAGCTCAACTTTTCTATGATTCAAGCTATGATTTATGCTTATATGATTAATAATTATACTTTAATTTTTCATGATCAACATCTAGGTTCTGATTGACAACGAATTACTTCGAGCACTCAACCACAACCTCACTCAAGTTCCCAATCCCGCTTATCAATTACTAGCTTCCAGGACAATCAGATGTATAATAGGGAGCAACAGGAACAGAATACAGGTATGAAGATGAGCCGATCTCTTTCTATGATAAAGAATCCTAACCCATGCAACATGATGATTGCCATGCATGAAACAGATGCTGTTTGATGAGAACTTGATCCAACCTCTTGTACAAATCATACAAGATGAAGAGTTGATGGAAGAGGTTGAGGTGAAAGTGGAGGCTATTTTAATCATCTCCGGAGTGGTTAGGAATGGGACCGATTTGCAAATTGGGTAAGCAACTTTCCTACCTTGGTTTATTATCCTTATATAATGGCTTTAGTTTTTTCCTTAACATGTATGTTATTATCTTTTACTTCATGTAGTCTAAATCTAATTTATTGCTTGACAATAGTTTTTCTATTAATGTGCAGTATCATGGTTGATCTTGGTTGCATCCAACTTGTCTGTGAGAATCTCTACCCTCTCATGACTAGAGCAACCTGTTTTCAAGCAATGAGAAAAATCATTCAAGTAAAGAACAGGAACAGAGTTGATGGAGTGAATATCTATGTTCAAGAGATTGCTAATTTTGGAGGTGATATGATTAGGACCTTGCAAAATGATGCACATGTTGGAGATATAGCTAGATGGATTATGATGTATATCTAACTAATCTAGCTGACAAATTAATCTAAACGTATGCTAGCAATAGATTGTGCTTTACACTTTTGAATTTACAAACTCTTGACTATCTTATCCTAACTTCTATTGTTTAATTCAGTCAAAAAGTATTCTAGCTCAGTAGTCAGTACAACTGCATTCATTTCAATTTTTATTCACTCAGTTCAAGTAGGGGTTAAATTATATCACATTTACATTTGGATCTTTTACTCAAATAGCTAGTTTAGTACAAATAATTATCATAATGATTATTTTTAAAATTTAATTCCCAAACTAGCTATAATACTAAGTACTAACAACATGCATTGACCATTTAATTATTTTTTATCGAAGTTTCAATTTTACTGATCACATTAATTGGAATTTTTTGGAGTTTTTAATTTTTTTTTTTAAAATAAGTAAAACCCCCTATTTACTAAATTATGTATATTTTATTAATTTTTTTTCTTTTCACATTTTCACGTAAACATGATTTTTTTGGATTTTTTTTTACTCAAACATTTTAACTTCTTCTAAAGCAACTTTTTTTTTTTGATTAAGCAAAAAATCAGTTTATTCTATAAAAAAAATAAAAAAAAAATTCAAACAAGCATGCAATTGAAGAACAAATAAACAATACACATAAAATAATATTATATAATAAATGATGGGCAAAGAACCATTAATTAATGGCTCAAAGTGGGGAATTTTATTGGAAAATTGTAGCAAGAAGAAAACTGGAGGACTAAAAGTAACGTACGAAATACAATGAATAAATTTAGGTTAGTTTTCTCTTTTTTTTTTCCTTTAAGAAAAAAAAAACAAAAACAAAAACAAAAATAAATAAAATTTATGGATGAGCAGAGAAATAATCTTTTTATATATTATTCAATGTATTTGGTCAATAATATATCTAATTTGGGAATTAATTATTAAAAGTAGTTATATTGGTAAATATTTTGGCTGAACTAGCCATTTTGGCAAGACACCCTTTACACTTCAGCAAAAGCAAATACAAGCCTTGCTGATCAATGTAATTCTATCTTTCCCAAATTAGTTGTTATCTTTGCCTTTTCACATTTTCCAAGGTGCAATTTACAATGTTAATTACTCCCTTTGTTCCCTATTTTTATTTACATATGCTTTTGGGATGTTTCATATTTTACTTTACCAAACAACTTTATTAGGTTTATAATTTTTTTTTTATTACGATGGAGTCATACATCACCCACTATTAGTTGCAAGTTGTTTCTCTTTCATCAATTATTACCCCACCACTATTATTATATAATATATCAAAATGAGAGGGTGAATATTGATCGACAAGAATAATGGGGAACGGAGGGAGTAGTTATTATCTTGAGTTTCGTATAATAACAAATTACTCTCTCTGTCTATTTTTAGTTGCTACATTCACTTTTTTACATCTTTTCAGACGCAACTTATAATGTTATTATCTCGAGTTTGGTATAGAAAAAATTATATATTTGGATAGTATACATTGAGACGAATCAAACAAGATCCTATATGACTATGTTATTCCTTATATATTAAGCACCAAAGTAAGTCAAAATTGCAACATGAATAATGCTGAAGGTCAGTTTGTAGCCTTTTTTGGAGTGTTTTTAGAATGCCATGTAGGATTAGCTATTTAAAAAAAAAATTATGTATGTTTATCCATACTAATTAAAAAAATTATATACATTTATCCTATTTAATGAAAAAAAGATAATTATTATATATGCCATGTAGTGGATATCTTTTATTTATGTATAAATAAAAATCATAAAAATTATATCATTAAAAAGTACATGTCGAGACAAACCAAACAAGATCTCATATGAACATGTTCAGATTAACGATGCATTTGGTCAAAATGTGGCAATTAAAAATCATAGAGGGACTTTATAAAAGCAAAACATCATAACAAATTAGTTAATCTATAGAAAAATATGTTATAAAAGCTTGCGCATTTGAAGTGCCACATAAGTAAAGTAAGAGAATCAAGTTCAAGATAAAAATTTATCTACCATTTTTTTTTTATGGAAAAAGACGAAAAATTTTATTAATGTTGACAATTATGAAGTACAATAGGCTGGATCCAATTGGGAATCTCCTCAAGCCACACTCTCATCCCTTCTTCGCATGAACTGACTTTAGCTAGAGCATGAGCTGCTTTGTTTGCCTCTCGGAACACATGCATTATCTCATACTCCTCACACTCATTTAGGAGTCTCACAATATCTGCTACAATGACCCCAAACATTGATCTATCTCTGGTTTTCTTCCTCACCGCATTAGCCAGCACTTCGCAATCCACCTCCACTATAAACGCTTTAAAGCCAGCCTCCATTGCTATTTGAAGGCTTCTCCTCAAGGCTATTGCCTCGCACACCTCTACTTCAAAGCTTCCTTCCAAACCTTCGCTTAGGGCCATCATCACATCTCCCCCATCATCCCGCAGTATACCTCCTATTCCCATACTTCCTTCTCCCACACTCGCATCTGTGTTAAGTTTTAGCTTCTCTGCAGGTGGTTGACACCCCTTTGCATTTTGTCGTCCTCCTTGATCTCTCCGAGAGCAGCTAGAAGTCCTACCTTCCAACATCTTTCGGTATTCCCCAACCGCTCCCACCGCCTTTCCTATCCACCATATTAGTGGTCTGTTGATACCCGAGTGGATTCTTCCATTTCTATCAAGCCAAATAGACCAGCACAACTCCCAAAATATATCCCACCACTCCCTTACTTTCACTTCCCGCATCTTGTAGAAAACCCATTACCACAAATGCATCCCTGTTGGAAGGTTGACCTCCAGCCGTAGCGGCGAAAGGTACCACAGTGCTTTAGAGACTCTACATTCCAATATTAAATGAGTGGCATCCTCCTCTGTTTCTCCACATCTCCTAGACACACTATCCACCTCCATTCCCCTCTTCCGCAGGTTCGCATATACTGGTATAGCGTTGTTTAAAGCTCTCCATGCGAAATTCCTCACCTTTGGGGGAACTTGTGATTTCCATATCTTTTTCCACATGATTTTATTGTTATCTCCCGACGTCGACGCCTTGGTTCTTTGCACTTGCTCGATGACAATATAATAGGCACTCCTAACCGAGAAAACGCCATTTTCGTGGCTTTCCACGTCCAAAAATCTCCTGCTTGGAATAGGGAGCTTTACATTCTTCAGAAGCCTCATCTCTGCTGGATTCAACACCAAACTTGCCTTACCATAGTCAAAGTCCCCATCAACTATGATATCACGCACTAGTTGTGTATTGTGGGCTACATTGTTCTTCTTTTCTATGCAACCATCCCCTTCCACTCCTTTTAGCCACGGGTCCTTCCACAGGTTCGTTGTCGCGCCATCCCCTATTATCCTTCAAACTCCCTTCCAAAGAACCTCCCTAGCTTTTATAACCGATCTCCACGTAAAACTAGCATTCCAGCCTACCTTCGCTTCAAAGAAAGAAGAATTTGGGTAGTATTTTGCTTTATAAATCCTACTAATTAGCGCATGTTCATCTGTAATCAACCGCCACCCTTGCTTAGCAAGTAGAGCCTTATTCAGGACTTCCATATTTCTAAACCCCATGCCTCCTTCACGCTTGGAGCGACACAAATTCTCCCAAGAAATCCAAGGGATCTTCCGCTCTTCGTTCCTCTGCCCTCAAAAGAAGCTTCGGCACATTTTATCCATTCCTTCTAGAATATTTTGAGGAAGTTTAAAGCATTGAATTGCGTAAATGGGTATTGCTTGACCAACTGATTTAATTAATACCTCCCTCCCTGCTTGCGATAAATATTTCTCCTTCCATCCTTTTAGTTTCTTCCACAGTTTATCCTGGATATTTTGGAACACCTCCCTCTTGGACTTTCCCAAGTAAGTTGGCAATCCCAAGTAATTATCTTGGTCTTCCACGGCCTTAAAATTTAACTTCTCCAGAAGCATAGTTTTCTTTTTGGGTTCTATATTTCGGCTAAACCAGACCACCGATTTTTCCATATTTAGCTTTTGTCCAGAAGTTGCTTCGTAAGTAGAGAGCACGTCGAGCACACACTCCACCTCCTCCATAGTGGCCCTAGCAAAAAGCAAGCTATCATCTGCAAAGAGTAGGTAAGTGATTGGTTCTACCCTCTTCCCCACTTTTATTCCATGCATCCGTTTCTTCCTCTCCGCCTCCCCTAGAAGAGCCGAGAGCCCCTCTGCACAGATAACAAACAAAAATGGGGATAGTGGATCCCCTTGCCTTAGCCCTCTACTAGGAAAAAACTCCTTGGATGGTTGTCCATTCACCAGCACCTCAAAAGACGCCGACTTTATACACTGCATTACTTTATTCACGTAAGAAGGAGGTAAATCCATCCTTTCCATCATTTTTTCTAAGAACTCCCACTCTACCCTATCATATGCTTTGCTCATGTCAAGCTTTAGCGCCATTTCACTTCTTTTTCCTTTCCTCTTTTTCCGTAAGTAGTGAAAACATTCATGGGCAACTAATATGTTATCCGTAATCAGTCTTCCCGGCACGAAACCACTTTGGTTCCCACTGATAATCAAAGGCAAAACCATCTTCAGTCTATTTGCTAGAACTTTAGTAATTATCTTGTACACTACATTGCAGAGACTAATGGGGCGATAATCCTTTGGTGAAACACATCTCTTCTTTTTTGGAATTAGCACTATAAACGTCTTATTCAACTCTCTTATATCCTCGTTTTTATTCAAGAAGTTCAGGACCATTTGCGTTACCTCCCTTCCTACTATATCCCAAAACTTTTGGAAGAAAAGAGCTGACATTCCATCCGGTCCAGGAGCTTTCGACGGGTGCATCTGAAACAAGGCGTGGCGAACTTCCTCCTCAGTGTATTTATCCTCCAGGTTTGCTTTCATCTCTGCCTCTATTTGCACGTTGATTGCTTCCATAACTGGGGTTGTGTCTATATTACTACTTGTGGAAAAGAGCTCCTCAAAGTGGTTCACAAACATGTTCTGGATTTCTGCCTCATCTTCATATACATTGCCTGCTTCATCTTTAATTTGGGTGATAGAGTTCTTGTTGAATGATTTAGAGTATATGTATGATAAATCCAAGTTTAATCTTTGATTATTTACATGGAAAAGGTGAGTTAAATAATCAAAGAAAAGTATAGCATGCAAGAGTTGTATTTCACAAAAGAAGAGCAAAGTCCCCGCTGATGCGGGCGCATAAGACTTTTGTGCGCCCGCATCAGACCTCCAGAAGCCCTCAAAAGACAGAATTTTAATAAAATGCGGGCGCATAGAATATTTATGCGGGCGCATAGAGGCTTCAGAAATGGTTTTTTGGCTTTATCCGTTGCTTGAACGGTGGTTATATTGCTTGTATCTCTTCATGCTTATAACATATATGTTATATATGTGTTGGATGGTAAAAAGGAAGTTAAGAACTTCAGAATTTTCTCATAATCAAAGATTGAAGAGTTAGTTTCTTAAAAAGTTCATCATCATTTTCACATTATAAAACAAACTAGTTACATACTTGTTATTCATTGTTCTTTGTTGATTAGAGCATCACAAAAGAAGATTTTCTTCGTTGTATCTCAAAAACTTATTTCAAGAAACCCATGCTCTTGTAATAGGGGTGAAATATAGTTTTTAGGAAAGTGAGTACACGCCTCGAAGGTTCTCAATTTATTGTCATTTTGTGTTTTTAAGAGCAATTTCCCTAACAGTTCTTCTCCCTTCTTTGGTTCGCTTTAGCGTGAAAGAACTTCGAGTTCTTGTCTCCCCCTTCAAGCCAACGTTGTCTGCTCCTTTGCTTCCAGTACACTTCTTCCCTCTCCTCCAATTCATCCATTCTCTTGTCAAGGGCCTGCATTTCTGCCATAATCTCCTCTATTTGATCCATTTCCATTAATTTCTACATGCGAGCGCTGCAGTCACGTATTTGCTTCGCATTATTAACGAAAGTGGCCTTACCCCATGCATTTAGTCTCGTAGCTACAGTAGCGATATTATTGCGAAGGTCCACCCCCTCACGCCAATTGTTTCGAACCACCTCAGAACACCTTTCCTCACGGAGCCACATCTCATCGAACCGGAAAAGTCTCACCTTTTTCTTTTGATTTAAGCATGTAGGTTCATTAGGAATACTCATTAGTATTGGAGTATGGTCCGGCTTTCTCCTTGCTAGATGGTTAACGTAGGCCCCTTTGAACATCTCCTTCCACTTTGTAGTTACTAAGAAACGGTCTAATCTTTCTTGCACATTGTTCTCCCCAGCTTGTCCATTGCTCCATGTGAACCCATCCCTATGTATCCAGTGTCAGTGAAGTCGCATTTTTCCATTATGTTCCGTAGCACTTGTGTCTCTTTTTGAGTGACTTGGTTCCCTCCTTTCTTCTCATGAGCAAAAAGTAATAAATTGAGGTCTCCTCCACAAACCCACGGTAAATCATTGTCTTGCCGCAGCCTGTCGAAAAGCATTTCTTTTTTCTGCTTTTACCCTGCCTCTGGCCAGCCGTAGACACCTGAAAACCTCCACGTATCCGCCCCTTTCTCACAAATGATAGCGTCTACATGGTTCTTAGAGTAAGAGAGGACCTTTAGGTCAACTTTCACGTCCCACAGTAGCGCTACTCCCCCACTTCTACTTCTTCCCTCCCCTTCACAGCTTTGGGCTATCATGCTTTTGCCTTTAAATTTTCCTCTAACCTCCTCCATCTCATTCTGCTTTAGTCTAGTCTCACTCAAGAACACTAAATTGGGAGCTTGGAGGGCCATAACCCTCCGTAGGGCTGTCATTGCACGAGGGCTCCCCAGTCCTCGGCAATTCCAGCACATTATTCTTAACATTGTTCACCGAGGGCTCTACTAGTGGAGCCCGCCACCTCATCGTCTTCTTTCTCATCATCATTCCCTCTGTATGTGTGGCTGCATCTAGCAGCTTTCATCCTTTTGCAAGCGTTATCACTCATGTCCTCCTCCTTTTCTTGTTCAATGTTTGCAAAACTTCTTTTACCCTTACATTGTAACCTCTGTCCTTCATCACCTGAACCTTCTTACCTCACCACTCTACGCCACTTTCTCCGTTTCTGCTCCTCGTCCTCTTTCTCCGGGATGATTATATGGCTCTTTTGAGAAACAGTCTCATTCTCTATCTGCTCATTTCCTATCTCTTCCCCGCAGATTGCTCCCCTCTTCCCCTCGTTATATGTACTTCCTTGAGCTTGGATGTTAACCTCTTTAAACTTCTCCACAACCCCCTGCATTCTATGTAACATCGCACTGCTTTCTCCCTTTTCTAGATTGTTTTCGAAAAGCCTTCGTGGTTTGAACACTCTACTGATACCTTCGTCTTGAGTGGTTGCCTTCCAAGGGGATGCTCGCAAAATGGTCCTGTATTTTTTAACTGGAGAGAAATCTCCCCTATTTTCATCACATTCCCTATCTCCATGCCCTATACGCCCGCATATAAAACAGAACATAGATAGGTACCCTCTCATATTTTATGGGAATGAGAATTACTTCACCTCCTCGTATTTTCAAGTTGGCTGCCTACTTCAGCGGGTTTGTTACATCGAGAATCACTCTAACCCTAACAGCCCTATCAATTCCTATATTTTCATGCTTGTTGGTTTTGACATACACTCCTATCTTGCTCGCTAGTGCTTTAATGTTCTCCTCACATCCACGTCCTTTGAATGGCAAGTTATACAGTCTTATCCACATGGGAAGTGATATGAGTTGAAGTTCCGAGGGTTTTCCATTCTCTTGGATTTCGCTGAAGCATATTGCATGTCGGTCAAACTGCCATGGCTGTAAAATCTATTTACCATATTAGATAGTAATTTGGCTATGAAATAAATATGTTGCATTGGGAGCCCTTAGGACGTTGATTTTCTTAGAGTGACAAAAATTGAAGTACTTAACTAAATAGTAAGTACCCGATTCCCACTAGGCTCCAATCATCAATCCTTAATTAATTTACCAAAGCAGTTACTTCATATCATTTTGTGTTTGAATTATTATAGCCTAATTATATTAAGCAACTCTTTTAAATTTCAATAACATCGCATGTTTGTCCCATTTGTTGATGAGTTATCACCACATAATTTATGTATGTAAGTATTAATTTTTTAACAACCACTGTTTCAAATTAGTTGCAACAACTTCGTTACACTAAGCAAGGTTTTGATGGTCAAATTGTATGTCACACCGTAGCAGTGGCAACGTTAGTATATAAATCTGGATTATTATTGAACTATATAGCAATTTTGCTCCTAATCTTATGATGTTTAAACCAAACATATTGTTATCATTGAAAACATAGTTGTAAAATAGGAATATGTAAGTGAATAACATGCTTCTTTCTTTGCTAAATGATTAAAATTATGAGGTTTATATTTATCAAGGGTTAGTTAAACTAGAATAATTGAAGAGCTTATAAAGTACTGCATAAGATTTTATATTTTCTAAATAAATCATGTTCGATTAAATTAATTCTTTTAGATTTTAAAATTTTCTCATTTGATATTTAACACAAATAAAAATTTGTTTTGAATCATATAATTCACTCTATATTCATTGAGAACATTGGAAAATTAATTAAAATAATATTAGCCCTTAATTAGATAAAAAAACTACTATTTATTACTCCCTCCCTTCCCTATTTTCCTTGTCCGTCACTTTTCACGTCTTTATTATGGTATATCATATAATAATAGTAGTGGGGTCAAATTGGGGTAATAATTGATGAAAACAACTTGCAACTAATAGTGGATGATGTGTAGGGTCCATCTTAATCAAAAAACATTATAAACCTAATAAAGTTGTTTGGTAAAGAAAAATATGGAACATTCCAAAACAACATATGTAAAGAAAAATAGGGAACGGAGGGAGTAGATAATAATAGACAATCATAAAATTAGACAATCATATGAATATGTTTAGATCAATAATGTATTTGGTCAAAACGTGGCAATTAAAAATCATAAAGGTAGAGTCTTTATAATAAAGTTACACCGTATAAAATTAGTTAATCTTGAAAAAATATATAATAAAAACCGGTTTATTAGGAGCGTCATGTGATACTTTATTAATTTAAACCAATTATGTTGAAGGTAGTTAATCTCTGTTTGATCCAAACCATTTTTCATGGTACATAAGAAACCAAAAAAGAAAATCCAAGTTATAGATAAAATTCTAAGGACCATATTACTTTGTAATTTGACTATGATACACATATATCGAATTATTGTTGGCTGGAGATGCATATAAAGTGATGATGATACAATTAACTGTGATAAATAATTATAGAGGGGATCAATTGATAATTTGGTTTAGAGCATTAGCTTCTCCTTAGCCCTTAGGACGTTGATTTCGTTAGAGTGGCAAAGTCATAATATACGGACTTACGGAACACTTCACTAAATATCTCAATCTCAATCTCAATTAGCCTTTAACTACCAATCCTTAATTAATTACCAAAACAATTACTCTGTAGGATTTAGTGTTTGAATATTACTCCGTAATTATTTTAGGTCGCCCTTTAATATTTCAATCACATTGCACGTTTGTCCCATTTTTTTGATGAGTTATAAAGACCTCATCTAGGTATATAAGTTTTAATTAATCTACTACATTCATTTCAATTTTTTTGCAACAGATGGGTATTATTTGTGAGATATAAAATATTCAATTGTTGCAACTAATTTGTAATGGAGGTAATACTTCGTTTTATAATTTATAAAGCACACCATTGGATTTGATTTTTTTTTCGCAAATCAATCATGTTCAATCAAACTAATTCTTTTAGAATATAAAAAATTGCTCATTTGATTTTCAATGATATAAAAAATGGTTTCGAATCAAATACTCAATCTTATATTCATTAAGAACATTGGAAAGTCAATTAGGATAATATTAGCCTTTACTTAGATAAAAAAAAACTACTATTTATTCGATAAAATATAATTAGTTAATCTTTTAAAATAAAATATTACTTACGTATATTTATCCAAACTAATAAAAAAGATTATGTATATTAATCCTCTGTAAAGAAAAAAAAAGATAATTAAAACATTGATAACCCAACCATTGTCAATCAAGGTCATAGTTATGTTGAGTTGCCTACTTAAGACGGTGATGTAGAGAGTTTTGTTATGGCTTGGCCCTTTAGTTGGAAGGTCTTCATCAAAAAAGTGATGGATGGCTTATGTTGCTCATGGATTATAAGGTTGACCAAATCATCCGGAGTAGTATCACCGGCCAAGTTTAAATTGGAAAGTTCCTTGAGTAGATCTTGTATATCATTTTTTGAAGAGACGAGTAGTTGTCATACGTTGACATCGGCCTTAGTTCTTTTGAGTTGCTAAACGACCAAATATTCCTCTTGAGGTGGAGGAGGTGGTGGAGTAGCTTGAGTGCTATTTTGATTTTGAGTAGTGTTAAGGCGTCGTGTTCAGGTGGGGACTTGACCTTTGTTGTCTTTAAGAGGTGATAAGGGCCTTACAACTTCGGCGATGTCATCGTCTTCTTTAACAAGGAAATGCTAAGCAAATTGTACCCAATTTCCGGGATAGACATCCTCATTGTCAGTGTCCCATATTCAATTAAATACTACGAACAATGGGGAAGTGATTAAGTGTAATACCCCACATTTTCACGTAATTAAAAAAAGTATTTTTGTATTTTATGCGTAAAATTTTTGTATTTTGTTAGTATGATTTTAATATTTTTATTTAAAAAATTATGTTCAATAGGAATATTAAATAAAATGTCAAAGAGGTTTTAATTAAAAATAAATATTTGTGCTTATAAATAATATTATATAAAATATTTTAAAAGCTTCTAAAAATAGATTTCAAAGGTTTCTTAATTTATTTTGGAGTATTTATGGGCCTCACCAAAATCCTACTTTGGGGCCTATAAATACCCTATAAAACCTAAAATTTCAAATTTTCATGATCATACTAGTCATTAGGATTCCAAAAATCTAGAGAGAAAAAGAGAGAAAAAAAGGGTTTTGCAAATTCCCGAAAAAAAAAAGAAAAAAAATATTTTGCTGTTTAGAAATTCGGGGAAAAAAAAGAAGATTTTTCATGCCTCAGGATCAATGCCAGCGCCGAACCCCTTCGTTGCCGCTGTCGCCGCCGACCACCGCAGCAGCCAACGCGCGCTATCCAGCCGGCCGCTGCCGCACCTCCTCCTCTATTTTGGTATTTTTCGAACCTTTTATAAAGAAAAAGTTCTCCTTCTTTATTTTTGATTCAATCTTGCAAATTCATGTTTATAATTATGTTTAATCATCTTTTTATAAGTTTAATCATGTTTTGATATAAGTATGAAATGTTTAAAGGCATGAATTAATTTTGTTGTTCATAAAATTATAAATTAGGGTTTGAAAAATTTATGAAGTTATGATTTTATGAATTTTTATATTCTAAACTTTGATATTATGATCATAGATTATTATTGGGTGAATTTATGATGCTGTTATTAAGTTTAGATTGATTTTTAAGGGTTTTAAACTTAATTTATAAAGCTGTCCAAATTTTATAATCATAAATTTTAGTTGAATAAATATTATGAACATGTTTTGGCATATGAAAAATTGTTCTAAAGCCTAGATTGATTTCATAAATATGTTAGTAGATTGTAGAAGTGTTTCGGCATGAAACTATATATGATGTTTTTATAAGTTTTTCATGATTTTAAAGTTAAAAAAAATCAGAAATTTTAATAAAAACAAGTTAAATTAAGTTTTAAGTGTCCAAATTGTACTAGCTGTATGATCACACATCAATTCTATATTGATACATATAAATTTTAGTATGTTTTATGATGTTTAAAAGTGATTTTAAGCATGTTTAACACGCTTTCCAGATTTTATAAATTAATTAATTATACTTTTAAAGTATGTAAATAGCATAAATTGATCATATAAGTTTTCAAGGAGTTTTGATAAATTTAGATTGCTGTCCACTTTTCCAAAGTGGCATAAGAATTTTATTAAGGTTTTATAAAGCATAAATAGTCCGTGGCATAAAAATTTTATTAAGGTTTTATAAAGCATAAATAAGTCCTGAAAACTAAGTTGTATTGCAATAGAAAAGAAAAGTGATGTATGGAATTGAATAGAGACCATATAAGGAAGTTTTTGGAAAAAGTTTCCAATATAGAAGTTTGTTATAGTTGTTGTAGAATTTAGTCAACAAGGTTTTAACTTAGTTTCGGTTTTTCCTTATGTAGGAGACTTTGAAGTAGTCCACTTCTAGAAGTTTTGGCGGAGCACAGTTATTTTACAAGGTACGTAAGTACTAAAGACAAACACAAGAGTTAGACTGCATGCTTGAACAATTCTGGATTACATGAAATCTTGTATGCTTGTTTTGAATCATGAATTTATGTGCATGACAAGTTTTAGTAGCATGTTCTTATAGTATGATGGCATTCCATGTTAAATAGAAAGTTAAATTTTTATAAGCTTGATTTTGGAATGTTATGATCAGTTTAATTTGGCCTATAATTTATTGATCAAGGAAGAAAGTTATTTTTAAGTTGGTTAGTTACTTAATCAACAAAAAAGATAGTTGTGAATTTTTATTCACATCATTAAAAGAAGTTATCAGCAATTTTTTTTAGACATGTTGCCACTCACAGTTTAATGTGTGGTCAAGAAGAAAGTAAGTTATTAGCTACTCACAATTAATGTGTGGTAAAGGAAGTTCAGTTTAATTAAAGGACACCCATAAGTTAATTTGGAATCCCCGTAAATTAAAGATAATTAAATTGGCTTATGTGATTTGATGCATGTCTTTATGTTATGTTGTATGAGAGTCATAACATTTCTAAACCTGATAAATCACGTAAAGTGTAAGAGGACCTGCATCAAAACTCTTGGACCGTATGTACCTTGAGTATGAACAATGGGGGAGTCGTATGGAACAGTGATCTATGACTTCTAATTGGGGTACAAGACGTTGTACTCTTTCCTATTTTTAATGCGCTGGCTATCCGTCACTCTATGTGACATGGTATTACCTTCTTGGAGTTTCTCCCAAGTTGGTGTCCAATAGGGCGATGATTTTTAAGGAGGAAACCCGTTCGATGTAGGATCCATAGTTTTAAAATAGTAATTAATTTAATTGAGTCCATGTACAACTAAAAAGGTTGTCAAAGGTAAGTTGAGTGCATGTTTTATTTCTTTGTTTGTTGCATAGCCTTTAGTAGTTATGTACTCAGCTTTGCTGACTGTTTGTTTTGTGTGCCTGGCTTTGTCTTGGACTTGGCCCTACGATGACTCACTTGTGGTGAGTAGTTGTCTAGTAAAAGAAAAGTTGCAGGTACAAGTGGGCATAAGTCATTTCATGATGGGATGGGTGAGAGCGCTTGCTTTGTTTTGTAGCTTACTTTATTGTAATTGCTTATGAAGACCATCATTTATTTTGGATGTCATTTGATTTTTAAAGAATCTTAATATTAGTTTTGGTTTGGTTTTTAAGGGCCATTAATATGGTTCCAAAGTGTAATAAGTTTAAAGTTGATTTTTAATATGAGATTGTTTGAAGTTAATTAGTTTTAAATTGTTTTGGTTTTAAGACTTACGCTGTAGTACTTTGATAAATGCCTTTACCATTATCACGATGGCAGTAATACTTCGGTTTTTCCATATTTAGAAATTTTAATAAATATAATTCTTATTATTTTATTATGTTTTCCGGAAAAATGAGAAGTAGGAAGTTAGGAAAATCCAGGGTGTTACATTAATTGTGGGATAGATTGTTCCACATGAGTAAACAAATCAAGTGTGTCAGAAGATAGTTCATCTTCTTTGACCACATAGACAGAGAACGCCATGTTTTCAAAAAATTTACAGTATAGTATTTTAAAATCCTCTCATTCTTTTTGAGGGAACCTTCCAGCATCCTTTAGGCAGAAGGATATTGAGGGATAGGGGGAACCAAAAGAAGAGGTTCCTCAACAAGCCAACGGTATTTCATACGTCTTTCCCAAGAGAAATGGTTTTGTACCATTTCGTTGATGTATTTATTCCAGTATCTATTAACCATTAGGCTCATGCCTAGACTTTTGAGAACAAGTCTCTTTCAAATGTCGCCCATAAATTCTATGGGGAGTTAGATGAATGGACATGGTAGTTGAACATTTTTGGGTTCATTGAAATGCCATTTACAAAGGCGAAAATGATATTCTTTCTATTTTAACCATCTTCCAACAGTCACATACATATACATCTTTGGAGGGTGGAAGGTCATCGGAGGTCTTCTCCCCTTCTCCAAAGATTTTTGGAGTAACTCCATCTTCTTCTAAAGTATTCCAGGGGATCATTCATCCTACAGAAGTGATGAGAGTGACTGGGTCGAAGTAGAAGCTTTCTGCTTCAATCATGAAGATAGTGAGAGGATTACTTTGGTTGCTGAGCTTCTTCCCTCCAGGCAGAATGGAGAGCCTTCTAACTTCAACCATATCTTGCATGTAAGAGATTTTTGAGAGTTCAACATTATTTGGTAGTGTGACCTCTAACATTCTTTGGTAGTGTGACCTCTACCTTGGTCGCATTTGAAGTATTTGTTGGCATACCATCGCAATGATCTGTTTTCAAGAGTAGGGTTCGGAGTGGGCCCTACTAGATTGATTTTCCCTTGGATTGGTGTAACACTCTGGAATTTCCTAACTTCCTTCTCTAGATTTTCTGGAGAATATTATAATATAAATAAATAATAATAATTATAAAACTTCAAATTAATTAGGAAATACCAAAGTAATACCGCCACTGTGTTAATGGCTAAGGCTTTTTATCAAATTACTACGTCGGAAGTCTTTAAAAACCGAAATCAAATTAAAACTGGAAAATAAACTTAGAACAAACAGAGTTAGAAACCAAAAGAAAACCAAAATAAATCTTTATTACACTTCGGAACCATCTTAATGGTCCTTCAAAACCAAATAAACTATAAATATCGAAACAAAAGTCAACATTAGACAATAAATAACTAACAAGTCTATAAAGCAATTAAATAAGAAAACTACGATAAAAGTAATCTCACTCCAGCTCAGCATGATTAACTTATGCCCACATGTACCTGTAGCTTTCTCTTATTCTAGACAACTATTCGCCACCATGTGGGTCATCGAAGGGTCAAGTCAAAGACAAAGCCATGTACACAAACACACACAGTCAGCAAAGATGAGTACATAAATACCAAAGACTATGCAAAACTTGATTAATATTAAAAATAAATTAAAATAAAAGTATAACATACATAGTTCTTACCGTTGACAGCTCTTTACCTGTGCATAGGCTCACTCAAATACAATTATTTATTATATTTAAACTTCGAGTTTCCTTTCCGTTAAATTCGCCCTATTAGGAACCAACTTGGGAGCAACTCCAAGAAGGTATTACCTATGTCACATAAAGTGACGGAATTCCAGCGCATTTAAAATATAAAAAGAGTACTACTTCTTGTGCTCCAATTAGAAGTCATAGATCACTGTTCCATACGCCCCCCAAATGTTTATACTCAAGGTATGTACGTTGCAAGTGTTTTGGTGCGAATCCTCTTTGACTTTACGTGATTAACCGGTTTAACAATATTATGACTCACACATACCAACCCATAGAAGCTTGCATTACATCAAATAGACCATATTAATTATCTTAGATTTAATGTGATGCTAAAAATAATCTTGTGTGTCCTTTAATTAAACTAAACGTCCTTTACATGAGTGAGTAACTATTTATCTTCCTTGAACACACATTAAACTATGATTAGCAACATGTATATGAATATTTGCTCATTAACTTCTAACAATCATGTGACTAAAAATTCACAAACTACCTTTCTTGTTGATTAAGTAACTAATCCACTTAATTAACTTCTTTTCTTCTTTATAAAACTGTTGTCCAACTTAAAATAACTTTAAAATTCCAATTACTCATGATAATCAATAATGTTACAAAAGTGGAATGCATAACAATATGAAAATTATACTTTCATACTAATATACTTCTCATGCAAGTCAACTAAGCGACAATTCATATACACATTCATAGTATGTAAAGTCATCAACCAAGCACGAAATCTACTTTTACTTTGCCTTTAGTACTTACGTACCTTGTAAAGTATTGGTGATCCGCCACAACTTCTAGAAATCAAGTAACTCGAAGTCTCCTACATAGATAAAATCGAATCTAAATTAAAACCTTATTGACTAACTTCTACAATAACTTTAACCTAACTTTTTATGTTGGAAACTTGTCCAAAACAATCCCTATACTGTCTCTATTCAATTCCAAAATATATTTTAATTTTTCCATTGAAAATACTTGATTTTCGATAATATCCAAAAATGGCAGCTTTATAAAATTTCTCAAAAAAATTTTTAAACCCTTCTAAATATCATAGTTTGATCATAAAACACTATAGTCATGTCCTAATATCATCATACAATATTTAGATGCATTAAAAATAATTATGACTACTTACTTCACGAGTTACTTGTTGAGTTCCTAGCTTGTGTTTTGAATGATGACAAATTACATTGAACTGTCATATTTTATGCAAGTTTTTGTTTGCATTTGCAGGAGCTAAAGGAACAAGTTCAATGGATGATAAGATGAAACTCATGAAGCCAAGTCTTGAACTTTGCATGAAGACCAAGCTCATAGATTCATACTCTTACGTCTTAGATGCAATGTAAGTAGTATGAAGGTATGTAGATGCATTATAAAGGTTGAGATTAGAGATATTGACTAATTGTGAAAGACAAGGAACCTTGGTTACTTGTCATACACAATTACAAGTAAGCTTGGTGAACAGGTTGTCGCAAATCTCTCAAAAATAACCGAACAACTCTAACTAATATAGTTAGGGAAGTAGGGATCGAATCCTCAGGGAAGCTATTAAATTCTACTAGCTCTAAAAAGCCTAAAGCGTGTAAGGGGCCTTGGTGGAAATTTCGGTAAATGGTTTCTAGAACTAAGAAGATTAAGAATTGAAACTAAGGAAAATGACGGAAACTTATCAATTAAACTCTATTAATGGAAACCTAGGGCTATCGGTTCACTATGATCAATCAACAAACTCAATTAACGCTCACTAATCAATTCATTGGCATTCATTGAACTAGGGCTCACTAATTCTCTCGAACTTGGACTCCCTCAAAACTCCTTTACCGGCTCTCGCTCGCATAAATTCGTTTTTGCCTATTATTCAGTTGTCTAATTGTGGTAATCTTACCTCTCGGCCTCGATTTCAACAATAACCTAACTTACAACTACATCTTGCCACAATTTAATTGCAATCACTAGAAATTAATAATAGGAATTCAATTAGAAGCCAAGAACCAATTAGAAAACATAATTTAAATTCAAGTCATGATCAAAGATCCCCTAACCCTAGAGAAAATGACTACTCACTCATAATTAAGGGAACAAAAGCAAAATTGAAATCAAACCCATGATCATGAACAAAGAATTAATTAAAACTAAATTAATTACTAAGAAAACTAAAGTAAGAACCAAAATAGCAAAACTAATTAATCTCAATTAAAAACTAAGAAATTAAAGAGAATCATGAAACTAAAAGAATTAAAAAACATAAGGAAAGAGATTACCAAAATAATGATTGAATTGCATTGATTGAAAGCTTGAATTCATGAGTAAAGTAATTAATCCTAAAATTCTAGAGAGAATAATTAATTTTGGATTCCTAGGTCTAAAAATATGATAAAAACTAGATAGGTTCGTGCCCCCTTTACATTCCATATATATAGTATTTAGGTTTTTAATTAATTAAAACCCACGAAGCAAAACCATGCGGAAAAATCAATCGGAGCACAAAACCCTTCACCTGCGCCCGCGGGGAACAAACACGGATCCTTCCCTGCGCCCGCAGCCTTCACGGTTTGGGACTTCTGAGTTCTCTGATCTATGATGCGGGCGCATAGATCAAAATAGTCACTATGGGGCTGCGCCCGCATCTTGCTTGCATGCCTATATTTTGACGATCCTTCTTGTTTCTTCGCTCGATTCTTCGAATCTCATTCGTGGCTTCTCGTAACTTGGCACGCATCCCGAGGCAAGTACTTTTTGGTTTGTTTTAGCTTCAAATAACTTCATAACTCTCTATTACGCTCCTGTAACATATAAACAAAACCGAAAACCACGCGTAATAACCGAAAAAGTATAATATAACCGTAAAAGGTTCTAAAAGTCAACTAAAGATGCTAAAACCGTTCCAAAACATAACTTAACACCGAAATACGATATTTAATCAAAACAAAGCCACAAACTTAACTAATTAGCACAAGAATCAACCGAAAATGAGGGAAAAACACAACATAAAACACGTATATCAAATTCCCCCACATCAAACCTTTGCTCGTCCCGAGCAAAACACAACGAAATTGACTACATCCCATAAAAACAAAGTAAGCATCATAACTCAAGAGAACATCCGAAGACACATGGATCAAGGCCAGCCAATCAAGCATCCAATTACCGTCCTTCCTAAATACAGGTCAAACAAAACCAACCTAGCAAGTTTAATAAATCGATGACTAGAGTAGCTCACGGGTTGTCACTCCACACAATTAATGATGAGCTTATAACAATGAAGCTCTAACCCTCACCTCCCAACCAAATGTGGAATACAATGCAAGATGTGTTTAAATGCAATTTTAAGGAACCGAAACCCTCTTCTCACACCTCATGCAAGTGTTTTAGGGTATCCACTCATCCTAAATGTCGACTCGGAATGCAATTCATACTCTACAACCTTGACAAACGATTCACTTCACAATAACCATAGCATGTGCACGAAGATCAAAAAGGACTTTTATAAGCTTGTAACGTGGCTAGGTTGATGGGTAGGATAAAAATTTGGGATAATGTGGTGGAATGCGGGGTATACGCATATAAAATCGAGGAAAATCATCAACATTCCCCAACATCCAATTCAACCAAATCAAACCAAACTTTTCTTTATTTTTCACATCAACACCATAAATCTCATAATTCAATCATCAACCACTACTTCACAAACTTTAAACTTCTATTTTTTTTTTCATCTTCATCTTTTTTTGTCAACTTTATTATGCTTTCATAATATTTTTTTCTTCACCAAATTTTTCATGCATAATAAAACATAGTTTCACGACTCTTAATGATTTGTTTTTGCTTAGAATTCAATAAACAATAAACAAAATCATCACACATACATAACTAGGCCATGAATAAAATATGACTTTTTAATTAACTACAACAGCCTAGACATTGGTATGCAGAGCCTTATATGTGAAACTTTATAACTTAACTTTCATCAATAACATTTCCACTATTTCACCATCAATCCTCCATAACACCCTTCAAAACTTTATTTTAACATCATCACGACCACTTCTAACTCCCCCAAACCAAGTTTGGGAATATAATGCATTACGTAAAAGGGCTAATAGGCTTGTAATGTGGCTAAAATACAAATGAAAGGGATAAAAGCTCAAAACATGGGATCAAGGGAAAATTTAAATGTGGGAAATGAAATTCTGAAGCTCAAAAGAAGAAATGAGAGCCTTTTATCATGCGCAACATACACAAATTCCACAATTAAAGCTACTAGAATCCAAAGTCAAACCCAAGATCATAATTGCACCAGGAACTAAGCACACATGAAAAGAAAATATGAATGAATTTATATTCAAAAGTGGCTCAAATCCTCTCATTAACACAGTTCATGTCCAAGACCCAAGCAAGGTTGAGAAGAGTTGACCAATAAAAGGAAATCAAGCAATCAAATTCAAGTCATAGCCAACAAATCACACATGTGGATCCATCCGCAGTCNTGCAGTCAAGAATCATAAAGTTTTCAAAACAAGCTTAGGGGTATAGAAGTAGTCAATTCCATCAATAGAACTCAACCGGGACACGAATAATCCATTAAGCCAATTCTCTCTAAAATTAAATCTAAGAAAACAGTACAATTTTTTTGGTCACATGTAAACTCCCATTCCTAATGAATGGTACAAACCATGCAACAGTCCTAAGAAAGCAATAAAACTAAACTAAGAAAGCAGTTAAAACTAACTAAGCACACAAAAAGAAAACAAAAGAGAAGTTGGAGTGATCTAACCAAGACGGTATCAATTCCTAACAGGAGTCTAACTAAGTACTGAATCAAAAATACATCCCGCTCGAATGAAATCCTGAAAAGGAAAAGATACAAACCAAACTCCAAAGAAAAAGTTAAAAAAAAGGAAAAAGAAAAAGAAAACATGGCAAAAAAAAAAGAAAGAAAAAAAAGAAAAAAAACTAAGCAAAAAGTACAAAAATACATAAATCCTCCCCCCAAACCAAATTTTTGTCCCGTCCCGGGACAAATAACCGTGCAAAGCAGAGGAAGGAGGCGAAGGCGAGCTCTAGTGACCGGGTCCCCAGTACCTAGGATAGTACTGGTCATAGAACGACTCATAGGGGTAAGAGGTGGGCTCAGTGCTAGGGTCGTATGTAGGTGGCCAGTTAGGATGGTTCGGGAATCCCTGAACCGTCCCAGATGCAACATTTCTCGTGTGCTCCCTCCATTGGACTCTCTGTAGCAAATCAACATCAGAGCGGAGTCCTCGAAGTGAATGATCTATCCTGTCGAACCGCTGCTGGTTATAGAGATGCATATCATCAAATCGGTTCATCAGGGGGGTTATATCGAATGTGGAGAAGGAATAACCAGCATAGCTATGTCGTGGTGGCTCAGGTCGTGGTGGTGTTAGTGGATGCTGGGCCTGGCCGCCTGCTTGCTGAATTAGGTTGACCATCTGCACGACCCTCTTCTCTAGATCTGCTCTCCTGTAGTGGGATGTTGTCAGGTGGGATCCTCCAAGGGTTCTGGCCGTCTGGGTGTTCCTGTTAGGCGAGGCTAACATTGGCATTGAGCAAGTAGCACCACGAAATTTCCCGAACACACCAAACAAACTTCTCTCTCTGCCCTCTCTGATAATGTCTAAGGAAGTTAGCAGCTCTCAGGGCAGTCGTGTCGAGGTAGGGGTTTTCCTCGATCGGGTTTAACTGGTGGATCTGCTCTGTATAACCTAGGGTGTGGGCCAGCCATGTAATCACGCCACCAATATAGATAGTACCAGTGTTAGTGAACCCCTCTGCAATTTCAGCAAACCGGCGGGCCAGAAAGAACCCGAAGTTATAATGGAGAGGCTGTCTAGCATATCTCTCTGTCACCATCCATAATAGTCTGATCTCATCAGGGTAAACTTGCCCTAATTCTCCTATAGAAAATAAGCAATAAACCTCGAACCGCAGGAAATACCGAAGGGCAGGGTGCTGTACCTCTGATGCTTTGGCGGTGGTAGAAGTGAAGGTGGAACTGCCATTAGTGATTCTCTCCCACCAGGCTCCCTCAAAGTACGGTCCCCACTCATGCTCAGGTGTAGACCAAACTGCATTTTCGGGGATCCATATAAACCGGTCATTTAGTTCATCAACATCCATCTCATAGTGCTGCCCGAAGATGGTGAAAATAATATGTGTCTTTCTTTCAGCACTAGGGGTCTCCTGGGAAACATGGAAGTGGTAGCTGGATAGGAACTCCAAGGTGAGCTCCCGGTATGTGTGTGGGACCTGCTGGGTTTTTCCATCAGGAACGGGCATAGTTGCATTGATCCAGTTTTCCCATCCGATCCGGTAAGCCATTCTCATCACTTGATCGGTGATACCAAGCTTGTCACATGTTTCTTTGTGGAAGAACCGTGTGGACATGATTTTTCTTTTCGAGAGCTTATCAAGCCGTTTTTGTCTGTCCTGACGGTTCTGAGGTGGTGTTCTGGAGGAGGATAGCTGCTTTCCCTTTGAAGCTGAAGAGGATGCCCCGGTTTTCTAAGACTTCTTGGGGCCTTCACCAAGTAGTTTGCCGATTGATTTCCTCATGATCCTACAAGACATATGCAGGAAAGACAGAGATTAGCAATCCATTAAAGCAAGTCTCGTGACCAAGATCATGTTAATTATGAAAGCATAAAGAATAATAAGATGTGAAAGCATGATCAGAGAAAACAATCAAGGCTTGTAGTCATCATACAATCAAAGTCATCATACTATGCCTCCAAAACCAACATGTCCAAGCTCATAATCATAAAAGAGCATCAAGTGCAACACCAAAAACCAACTTACACCATTATATAAACTCAATCATTGACTAATTAATGCCTTAACACATCCAAACAACTTCAACGAGACTTTAAGCATAAGGAAGAATGACTAGTTAAGATAAGTAGCAACTACTAACCATTTTAAAAGCATAAAGTTCAACATGAAAGTTGCTAGTAAAAATTCATGAGTAAAGCTATAGTTCTAAGTAAGCAATGAAGTAATCAAAATCATGATTTTAAGCATTCTAGAGACTTTAAACATGAATTTAACTAGTTAACACTCCTAATTAACAACAACTTCATGAATAATTATGAAAAATTTCATGGAAAACTTGGTCAATCAATAAAGCACAAAAACTTCCAATTACTTATTATTAACAACTCCAAACATGATAATGAACCATAAAAATAACTAGTAAACACTCATGAACAACAAGAATCATGTTTAGAGTGATCAATTAAATTCGTAATAAAAATACCCAAAAATTGAAAATTCATGAAAACATCATAGAAATTGGATAAAAAGGAAATTATATCTTAGTAGATGATAAAAGAGCAAGAAATTTGAAGAAATTTGAAGAAAATTGAAGAAGCAACCCATAAATCAAACCAAAATTGAACTCAAATTTCGAACCCTAGGTTATGCAATTCGTGATTTTTTTCAAATTTTAACTCCAAGATGTTGTTTAGAGTAGTGAGAGGAGTGTTGTGTTAAAATTTGAAGTGATTTGGAGTAGTATGGAGTGAGTTATGGTGATTTGAAGTTGAAGGTTTTTTTGGGGTTTTAATGGTGTGAGAGAGGAAGAAGAAGATAGATTGAGAGTTTAGGAAATCAAAAATAATATTGATAATAAAAGGATATAATAATAATAATAATAATAATAATAATAATAATAATAATAATAATAATAATAATAATAATAATAATAATAAAAAGATAATAATAATAAGAGGGGGGGCCGAAAAAAAAATAACACGGGTAGGAAATTATAAGGCCACGCGAGCGAAAAAGAAAAAAACGAACGGGATCCCGCAGGTGCGTGCTGGGCCCGCAAGGGACAATTCCCTTTTGAGGGCTACGCCCGTAGGTGCGACCTGTAGGAAATTGCGAACCTTCTGTTTTAAAATGTGGGCGCATAGAAGGAATGGGTGATTTGTTCACTGCGCCTGCAGGTCGTCTCTGGGGCATTTTTCGCAGATTTTTCTCTTTTCTCCCTAATTAATGAATTAACTTATAAATTATTATTATTATTAATCATCACTTAAGCACGTTTTAACTCTTCAACTCTCCTTACTTACCCCAATTAAACATTAAACACTTAGACCCTTAGCTAGACTTCACAAAATAAAAACAAAAGCTAAACTAAGCTAAACTAAACTACGAAAACACACAAAAACACGCAAAAACATGAAAAAAGAGAAAAGAAGGGATAGAAAGCTCGGGTTGCCTCTCGAGGAGCGCTCTTTTAAGGTCACTAGCTTGACCATGGCTGCATTAGTGATCAAGGCGTCTTGGGATCATCGAGTTGGATGACTTCAACCAAACCGATGACATCTCCTTCATAGTATGGCTTCAACCGTTGACCGTTAACTTTGAATATTTCACCCTTTTCACTTTGAACTTCAACAGAGCCAAATTTGCCAATATTTATGATTGTAAAGGGGCCACTCCATCTATATTTCAGCTTTCCAGGGAATAATCGATGTCTTGAGTTAAACGATAGAACCTTATCACCGCTTTGAAACTCCCTTTTCTTGATTCGTTTATCGTGCCATTTTTTTGTCTTTTCTTTATAAATTTAGGAACTATCATATGCTCCTAGCCGAAATTCATCTAATTCATTCAACTGTAGCAACCGTTTTTCACCTGCAAGCTTAGCATCCATGTTTAATTCCTTGATTGCCCAATCAGCTTTGTATTCAAGGTTTACTGGAAGATGGCACGCTTTTCCATAAACTAATCTATGTGGAGAAGTGCCAATTGGAGTTTTTAACGCTGTTCTATACGCCCATAAAGCGTCATAAAGCTTGCTACTCCAATCCTTTCTCGATTTCGCAACCGTCTTCTCTAAAATGGACTTGATTTCTCGGTTTGAAATCTCAACTTGACCACTGGTTTGTGGGTGATATGCCAATCCCGTCCTGTGGCAAACACCGTATTTCTCTAGCAGCTTATCCAACCTTTTCTCATGAAAGTGCGTTCCCCTATCACTAATGATAGCTCTAGGGACTCCGAACCTAAGAAAAATAACCTGCTTAAACATTCTTAAAACGGTCTTAGCATCACTATGGGGAGAAGCAATTGCTTCCACCAATTTGGAAACATAATCCACTGCGACCAATATAAAACGATTACCGTTAAAAGAAGGGAATGGACCCATATAATCAATACTCCAAACATCGAAGATTTCAACATGTAAAATACCTGTTTCAGGCATTTCATGCCTTTTTCAGATATTACCTGTCCGTTGGCACGAATCACAAGACATGACAAAGTCTCTAGCATCCTTGAGTATCGTAGGCCAATAGAAACCGGATTGCAACACCTTAAACATCATTTTGGCGGGTCCAGCATTTCCCCCATAGGGTGATGAGTGGCAATGGTGCAGAACTCCATAGACCTCCCAATCTGGTACACATCTGCGATATAAGCAATTTGCACACTCACGAAACAAGTAAGGGTCATCCCAAAAATAACGCCTAACATCACGTAGAAAACTTTTTCCGTTGCTGATAAGTAAGATCGGGAGGTAATACTCCTCCAACTACATAATTAGCATAATCAGCAAACCATGGAGTGTTAGAAATCACAGCCAAAAGATGGTCATCAGGAAAAGAGTCATCAATAGGAATTGAAATCTCTCCATCTTCATATCGAATCCTAGATAGGCGGTCTGCAACCACATTCTCTGTACCTTTCTTGTCACAGATTTCTAGATCGAACTCCTGAAGGAGCAAAATCCACCTAATAAGCCTTGGTTTTGCTTCTTTCTTGCCATGTAAGTACTTTAAAGCTGCATGGTCAGTGTAAATAATAACTTTCGAACCTATAAGATAAGAGCGATATTTATCGAGAGCATACACTATAGCAAGCAGTTCTTTTCCAGTTGTTGCATAGTTAATTGGAGCTGGATCTAAAGTTTTACTAGCATAGTAAATAGCATGCAAAATCTTGTCTTTCCTCTGACCTAACACGACACCTACAGCATAGTCACTAGCATCACACATAATTTCAAAAGGTAATTCCTTATCAAGTGATTGAATGATTGGTGCTGAGATTGGTGCTTGTTTGATCAAATTAAAAGATTCAAGGCATTCATCGGTGAAATTAAACTCGACATCTTTTAATAGCAGTTGTGTTAAGGGTTTAGCAATTTTAGAGAAATCTTTGATGAATCTACGGTAAAACCCTGCATGACCTAGAAAGCTTCTAACACCTTTTACACTTACTGGTGGAGGTAATTGTTCAATNAGAGGTAACTCTCTAATAACTTGGACTTTAGCTTTATCCACTTCAATACCTCTTTCAGAGACTAGATGTCCTAAGACAATTCTTTCCGTCACCAAAAAGTGACATTTCTCCCAATTGAGGACCAAATTCACCAGTTCACATCTTTTAAGCACTTTAGTTAGGTTAGCCAAACATGAATCAAAATCAGTACCATAGACACTAAAATCATCCATGAAGACTTCCATGCTAGACTCTATGAACTCAGAAAATATAGCCATCATACATCTTTGAAAGGTAGCAGGTGCATTACATAGACCAAAAGGCATATTACGGTAAGCAAAAGTGTCATAGGGGCATGTAAATGTTGTTTTAAATTGATGATCAGGATGGATAGGTATTTGGAAGAACCCAGAATAACCATCTAGATAACAAAAATATTTATTAGTTGCTAGCCTTTCTAACATTGGATCAATAAAAGGTAGAGGGAAATGATCCTTTTAGGTGGCAACATTTAATTTCCGATAATCAATGCACATTCGCCAACCTGTAACAACCCTAGTGGGGATGAGTTCATATTTATCATTTCGCACAACAGTTGTTCCCCCCTTCTTAGGGACTACCTGCACTGGACTTACCCATTGAGAATCTGGCACAGCATAAATGATACCTGCATCAAGAAGTTTGAGAACCTCTTTCGTCACCACATCCTGCATGTTAGGGTTAAGTCTCCTTTGTCCCTGTATACAAGGCTTATGGCCTTCTTCTAGATGAATTCTATGCATGCAAAAAATAGGACTTATTCCAGTTAGATGATCCTGTGTATAACCAATAGCCTTTTTGTGAGTTTTAAGCACAGCAAGCAACTTTTCAAGTTGACTATCGGTAAGTGTAGAGCTAACTATGACTGGATACAACTCGGCATCATCTAGAAAAGCATAATTCAAATTAGGGGGAAGGGGTTTCATTTCGGGCTGTGTTACCTCTTTAATGGCATATGATTGTTGAGGCACTGATTGATACCTTTGGCTCTCCTCTAAAGTCATCTTCTCATTGTTCAATTCATGGCCTATAGCATCAATTTCCGAATCTCCTTCACCTGCATTAGCATCCAAACACAAAATGGCCTCTAGGGGATCCTTTTTAAGGGATCGAGGCATGTCATCCAAAACAATTTCACTAATAATATCGATCCTATAACATGACTGCTCTATCATGGGGTTTTTTACTGCAATTTTAAGATTGAATGTTACCTTGTCATCCCCTACAGAAAGAGTTAAACTTCCATTTTTAACATCAATGACGGCAGCTGTAGTATGTAGGAAAGGTCTACCCAGAATGATGGGGATATGAGCATCCTCATCAATATCAAGGACAACAAAGTCAACAGGAATAAAAAATTTTCCTACTCTAACAGGTACATCTTCTAAAACACCCTTAGGGTATTTTACAGTTCTATCCGCCATCTGCAAAGTAACATTAGTAAATTTAAGTTCTCCCATGTCAAGCTTCTTACAAATTGATAAGGGCATCACACTTACACTAGCTCCCAAATCACATAGAGCCTTATCAATAAATAAAGGACCTACCTTACATGGAATTGAAAAACTTCCTGGATCCTTCAACTTAGGAGGAGATTTATTTTGAAGGATCGCACTGCACTCCTCGGTGAGTGCAACTGTCTCTGTTACATTCAACTCACGTTTTCTACTTAAAATATCTTTTAAAAATTTAGTATAAGTAGGCACTTAAGTAATTAAATCAGTGAATGGCACAGTAACTTGCAAATTTTTAACTTTGTCAAGGAATTTACAAAAGTGATTATCATTCTTACTCCTGGTTACCCTGTTCGGAAAGGGTAACGGCACCTTTGAGGGAGGAATCGTATCGGTATCTGAATCTTCTGCTAGAGCTTGCTTCTTTGATGCTTCCTTCTGCTTTTCTGTAGCTGCTTCCTCAAGGTCTTCAATAACAACCGAATTAGTCTTCTGTGTTCGATCTGCAGCCTTGTTAGCATCATCATCAGGCATTCTAGGACCTTCATAGTAAGTACCGCTCCTTGTTGCAATGGAATTGCAATGATCACGAGGTGGATTGCTTGATGAAGCATTTGATGGAGCAGGTTGAGGAGGAAGTTGGCCTTGTTGCCTTTGTGCTGATGATTGAGCAATTTGTGCTACTTGAGTCTCCAATTGTCGATTGTGGGCCTGCATAGCTTCCATGGCTTTCTGCATCTGCATTATCATGTTGTATAGTTCTGAATAGTCATTGCTAGATGGCTGTGGAGGTGCTGGGAGTGGTGGTCTACTGAAACCCGGTGGTTGAGGTGGAGAAAACCGTTGAATTTGCTGTTGTTGCTGTGGTACAAAATGTGGCTACTGCTGCGGATTTTGAATATTGCTAGTATTCTTGTAGGAGAAGTATGGATGATCTTTCCAACCGGGATTGTAGGTGTTGGAAAATGGGTTATTCTTGTAAGCTTGAAATGCACATACTTGCTCCATAGAACTATGACATGCTTGCATACTATGCCCAAAAGAACCACATAAATCACAAAAGACATATGTAGCTCCCGAATGTGCGGCCATTGCAGCTACTGTTATTGGATTGGAGGATNCAAATTACAAAAGACATCTGTAGCTCCCGAATGTGCGGCCATTGCAGCTACTGTTATTGGATTGGAGGATGGTGTGTTGATTTTGTTTAGCTTCTCATGAATTGCATTGATTTGTGAAGCCAAACTCTCATATTTGTCATCTATCACATGTTTTCCTCCTCTCTTAGCATGTCCTCTAGGATTACCAAATTGAGAATTATGAATAGCAATCTCCTCAATTAAATCATAAGCAGTATTGACTTCTTGGTTCAAAAATCGACCAGTAGCAGCAGAATTAAGCAAAGTTCTACTCTCATTACCCAAACCATTATAGAATGATTTCACTAAAAACTACTTCTCGAGTCCATGATGAGGGCACATTCTCAATAAATCCTTAAATCTCTCCCATGCATCATAAGGAGTTTCATCTGTTTCTTGGTTAAAATTCGTAATTTGACTCTTAAGTTGTGCAGTCCTCTCCGGAGGATAGTACTTCCTTTGAAAAGCAACAGCCAAGTCATCCCAACTATTAATAGTATCCATGTTTAGACCATTAAACCAAGATCGAGCTTTCTCCTTTAATGAAAACGGAAACATCGTACGTTGTATGTAATCTTGAGATACACCAGCTTGCTTGATTGTATTGCAGTACTGAATGAAGTTATTCAAATGTAAGTTCGGATCTTTTTTCATTGTGCCTGCAAACTAATTCCTTTCAACTACGGTCACCAAAGATGGCTTCAATACGAAATTCAGGGCCTCTATATGGGGAACTCGGTATCCACCTCCCACTGTTGCAGAATTCGGATGAGAATAGTCTTTTAAGGACCTTGCTTGTGGTGGTGGCGGCAGCGGTGCATCATCCCGTGGTGGGTTATTTTCGTTGAAATGTGATCCTGACATCTCTAACTCTTTACCTTGGTGGAAATTTCGGTAAATGGTTTCTAGAATTAAGAAGACTAAGAATTGAAACTAAGGAAAATGATGGAAACTTATCAATTAAACTCTATTAATGGAAACCTAGGGCTATCGGTTCACTATGATCAATCAACAAACTCAATTAACGATCACTAATCAATTCATTGGCATTCATTGAACTAGGGCTCATTAATTCTCTCGAACTTAGACTCACTCAAAACTCCTTTACCGGCTCTCGCTCGCATATATTCGTTTTTGCCTATTATTCAATGGTCTAATTGTGGTAATCTTACCTCTCGGCCTCGATTTCAACAATAACCTAACTTACAACTAAATCTGGCCACAATTTAATTGCAATCACTAGAAATCAATAATAGGAATTCAATTAGAAGCCAAGAACCAATTAGAAAACATAATTTAAATTCAAGTCATGATCAAAGATCCCCTAACCCTAGAGAAAATGAATACTCACTTATAATTAAGGGAACAAAAGCAAAATTGAAATCAAACAACATGATCATGAACAAAGAATTAATTAAAACTCAATTAATTACTAAGAAAACTAAAGTAAGAACCAAAATAGCAAAACTAAGTAATCTAAATTCAAAACTAAGAAATTAAAGAGAATCATGAAACTAAAACAATTAAAAAGCATAAGGAAAGAGATTACCAAAATAAAGATTGAATTGCATTGATTGAAAGCTTGAATTCATGAACAAAGTAATTAATCCGAAAATTCTTGAGAGAATAATTAATTTTGCATTCCTAGGTCTAAAAATATGCTATAAACTAGGTAGGTTCGTGCCCCTTTACATTCCATATATATAGTATTTAGGTTTTTAATTAATTAAAACCCACGAAGCAAAACCGTGCGGAAAAATCAATCGGAGCACAAAACCCTTCACCTGCGCCCGCGGGGAATAAACACAGATTCTTGCCTACGCCCGCAGCCTCCACGGTTTGGGACTTCTGAGTTCTTTGATCTATGATGCGGGCGCATAGATCAAAATAGTAACTAAGGGCTGCGCCCGCATCTTGCTTGCATGCCTATATTTTGACGATCCTTCTTGTTTCTTCGCTCGATTCTTCGAATCTCATTCGTGTCTTCTCGTAACTTGGCACGCATCCCGAGCCAAGTACTTTTTGGCTTGTTTTAGTTTCAAATGACTTCATAACTCTCTATTACTCTCCTGTAACATATAAACAAAACTGAAAACCACGCGTAATAACCGAAAAGTACAATATAACCGTAAAAGGTTCTTAAAGTCAACTAAAGATGCTAAAACCGTTCGAAAACATCACTTAACATCGAAATACAATATTTAATAAAAAAAAGCCACAAACTTAACTATTTAGCACAAGAATCAACCGAAATTGAGGGAAAAACACAACATAAAACACGTATATCACTTAGTGACTGTAACAATCTGGGAATAGTGTTGAACCAGTCCTCTCGAGTTTACTTAATATATACGTATTTTAGGAAAGTTTTCTTTCCGTGCAAAATTGATTTCAAAAATTATACGGATGCTTTAGTTGATATGCAAGTAAGAGATTCTTAAGTATGGAAAGTATGTTATATTATATTGTACTGATTTTATTTGATCTCAAATAAAATCAGTGAGAATATTTTCCTTAGAATTACTTCCATATTCCTAAGGAAAATATTCTCTTGCAATATTCCATAACATACTAACCAAAGGCTTATTTAAGAAAATCTGCTGGCTTACAAATCTGATACTTTTTCACGAACAAAAACCGAAGAACATAGATTGCAAAAGTTCTCTCTCGAAGTCTTATCCTAGCATAAACCCTACTACCACATTAAGGTCTAAATATATTCTCTTTTGTAAGCGTTTAGGCTAATTATTATTGAGAGACAAAGTGTAGTAATTTGAGCGTTTTGTGAGTTCAGTTTGCTGGGGAAGTTGATCAGGGATCATCTTCATTTGAACCTTCATACTTGAAGGTTGAGTCGAACTTACATAGATGAATGCTGGGCATTTATATTGTGCATAGGTGCATAAGTGATTTTATGTAATTCTTTTTGTTATTCTGAGTTGATTAATAAAAAGAGTGAGTGAGTGGAGGACGTAGAATTATTTTATTACTGGTTATTAACTGTTCTCACAATCAATCGAAAAATTTAGAACAATCTCACAACACTTAATTCACCACCCCTCTTGAGTGTCACTTGCACTTTTAATTGGTATCAGAGCCTAACTTCTTGAAAGGGTATACTAGTACAAAAATCCACTTTTACTGCGGTTTTTTTAGGGGTATTTGCTGCTGTTTTTAACTGCTTATTTGTAATACCATAGCAAAAAGCTATTTGTTGCGGTTCTTTGTAAAACCATAGCAAATAGTGGGATTTCCCACCAAAGAAAAAGCTAGAAAACCGCAGCAAATAACCACCCAAAAAAATAAAATTGGTTTTTTTTTTTTTTGCTTTTTAATGCTGAATTGTGGCCAGGATGTTTGTATAGTACAATAGTTGTAATAACAACATTACAGCAACATTAGAATAATAACATCAATCTCAAATACAATTATATTACAAAAAGTGCTGGTTTGAGCACTCAAAAGTGCGACAGGAGACCAAAAGTGCCAGTTTATAGACTTTTAGTCAAGAAATTTGAATAACATGGATAATGGTGGATATCAACAGCAAAGCAAACCACATGAAACATGGACTATCTCTCTATTAAGAGTTAAACTGAGAGGTCACCTACCATATCTGGTAGTTCTTTGAAATCTTCTTTGCAATACTTTCAACAAAATCCAGTTCCTCATGCAAATCAGCATTCAGTGACTCTAGAATGAGCCGCCTGAAATGCCAAAACTATAAAGAACATAGCATATATCAATTAGATAAATCCAAATATCCAATTTTGTTAAAGTAAACAATACACTTTCAAATGCCAATACAGAAGAAAACACTAAAGCAAGTCTCGAGCAAAAAGATATGCAATGAAGAGTGATTTTTCAGCAAATACAAAATGATTAAGTGCAAAAAAACAGCATTTTTGTATACCAATGAACAATTTCATCCAATAAGCCCAACTAAAAGCACGAAACGTGATCAAACCAAACTAATTCTAGACAACAAACATCAAAATAAATTTGATTCTCCAATTATTCACTAAATTAGTAAAGAGATGGGGGATCAAATTATAGGACCAAAAACATATACATTGCACATATGTTAAAATTTGAAATGCATAATACTGTAACAAAAGACACAAAATTACTAATCACTTTACAAAGTCTATTATATTAGACTTGCATTCACAATTTTGTTCATGTTAATCAGTCACTCACACACTCACCCACTCATACACACTCTCTCAGTCACTCACACCATCAATGAAACAGATAGACAGACTCAAAAAATGTCAACCAAAGAATAAACAGAGAGTCATTTCTTTTGAGTGAACATATATTTTCGCACATACAACTAGACATTAAGATCTTATAAAACAATAACAGCAGCTCTCACAAACAACTATAGGGTTCACTTAGTTTCAAAACACTTATTTTAACAAGTGAAATGACAAGAACAAAAGATGAAAAAACAATCACAATATGCGTAAAGAACTTACTTTGGCATGCCTTGTCTTGGTACCTCCCAAATTTTTACTTTCCAATAAATAAAATATGAGAATGTATATGACACTTTGTGAAGTCCTCTTGTAGAACCTACACTGAATAGAGGATTAGGGAATGTAAGTTCATGGCTTTTAAAGAAATTAAGGTGACTAAGAGCACCCCCGACCCTGCCCTCGCCTTGGCTATCTAGACCAAGACATGGCTATATCAACAAACTCATGTTAAGTTAAGCAATTACCACTAGGCGCTCTGTATCTGGAAATCGTTCCTTGACAAGGTCAACCATATGTGGATCCTAAACAACATCAACAATAACAAAACCAAGGAATTAAAATCCATGACAGAATGGTGTAATTTCAAGTAAAACTCCCGCGATGATGGTACAAACAACCATTGTGCCAAATTATAAAGTGATAAATCATATTTTATTAATGATTAATCACATACAGATTGTGAGATATGATCGAAATATTGTATAGTGGTCCAAATCTTCACTTCTAAACTTCTTAATTCTTCACTTTTAATTCTAATATTTCTGTAGCTTGTCATGTAAGACGTCAAATTTTTCCAATGAGTTGTAAAATGTCTCTAATCATTATCCAAATGCTCATAAGTGATATTTATCTCTCAAGTGCCGAAATTATGTAGTAGAATCAACCGCAAATTGGTCGTTTCCTACAAAAATTTACAAAACCACACAAAACACTAAAAGAACACTATTAGCATGAAAATTGGCTCAAATGAGCCCGTTTAGTCCATAAATCATTAGGGAATTAGGGAAAAAAATAATATAAATATTAGATACATCAGTAACTCTAGAGTTAGCCTATGAAGGCACTAGTGAAGTGAGGAGATCTATGGTTGATATGCTTATGTCTAAATATGAAACTTTTAATATGAATCGAGATAAAAATATAAAATATATGTGTACTTGTTTTATGTCTATTATTAGTGAACTAAAATCTCTTGGAAAAAGTTTCACTAGTGAAGATTTGGTTAGGAAAATTCTGAAAAGCTTGACTGGTAAATGGTTGCCTTAGGTAACTGCAATTCAGGAAGTCAAGGATCTATCTACTTTCTATGTAGAACAACTTATTGGGTCATTAATGACTCACGAGATGTTAGTAAGCACAAAGGAGGAAAGTGCAACCAAAAGTCAAGGGCTTCCCTTGAAGGGAGAAGAAAATGAAGATCTTGATGAGATAGGTCTCATGGCAAGAAGGTTTCAAAGAAGTCTCATATCTCAATATAAGGGAAAATTGTGGAAGAACGAAGGCAACACAAAGAAGACAAGTACCAGCACTGGTTGTTTCAAATGTGGTTAAACTGGACTTATGATCAATGACTATACAGCATGGAAAACTGACAAGGGAGGACTAATGGAGAATAAGATGACAAAGAGAGCCATGCTTGCTGCCTGGGGTAATTCTGTCTCGGGTGGTGAAAGTGAAGAGGAAAAATCTCTAGTTTGTGTGACTACACTGTTGGGAGAAGTGGACCAGAGCAGACCAATTCAGGAAAGAAGGGATACATGTATCTCATGGCAGGAAGCAGCTCTTCTAATGAAGAACAGGTAACTATTTTTGATATGCAAAAACAAATGAGATATTGTGATAGAGATGATTTACTAGATTATAGATTTTACTATTGAAAAAAATGTTAAAGGTAATGCTGCTTATAAGGCTAACAAAAAGAAGCTAAGAGAAGTAACTAGAAATCTAGACCCTAGCGAGTGCCGTTTTGCTAGAGCTTGAACTTATTTGTACAGAATTGTAATAAAAAAATTCAGAGCTCAATAAGTTTGGATCAGAAGAATATTGAACTTGAGATGCTAAAACCTCAATCAGTTTTTTCAAAAGCAGATTTTTATCAAAATAATGAAAGAGGTTTTAGTAAGCTTAAGGAGGTAGAGGCTGAAGGTATACATTTCAAATTACTTAAACATAAAACCTTCACTCTTTAACATCCTGATTTGATTTTAGCTTATGACTATATGATTGATGATGTGGAAGAATTGTTCAAAGAGTATGTAGAATTAAAAGCTTCTCTTTCTAGCACTAATGGTCCTAGTGGTAATGTCGATAACTTATGTTTGGAATATGAGGGTAAGATTTGTGATCTTCATGCTGAAATATTCCAACTAAGGAAAGACAAGAACACCCAAACCACTTTTGAACCAGATTTCGAATTGGTTTCAAATCTTAAGGATGGGCTTCATAGGGCAAAGTTGGATCTTGCCATTGCTGCAGAGTACAATGAAGCTCAGCTTAAGAAACTTGAAATCAAGGAACATGACTTTAGTGTCTGCCTAAGACAGATGAACATGTTGCTCAATGCCCAAAGTACTCTAAACATCCTGACCTCACAATCTAGTAATCCTAACAGGTTTGGATTAGGGCATTCTAGAAGTAGTTCCCAATAGCCTCAAAACTTGGGAAGAGATGAGACTTGGATTTCTTAATTCAAGATAGGTAAGTACGTATTTGCAAAGGAAATGCATATATGCACCTATTGTGGTAAGAATGGACATGTCACTGAGACATGTTGGACAAAGTAAAATCATGATAAAAGAAATCAATCTCACGTTAAAAAAGTTCATTATCAAAAGAGTCACACACATAATTGGTCTAAAAATGGAAAACATAATAAAAACAAGGAAGACAAATACAAAACAAAATCGGGTTAAAAAAGGTAGTATCAAACGAGTTCCTAAAAGTAAACCTTGATTTGTTTGTGCAGGTCAGAGTGAAATGAAAGCCATATTGGTATTTGGATAGTGGTTGCTCAAGACACATGTCAGGAGACACATGTAAGGTATAGGTAAGGTTGGTACGACACTTTCTCAAGCGACTAATAGCCTATACTTCGTTGAAGGTTTGAAACATAACCTCTTGAGCATATCTTAGTTACGTGACACAGGAAACCACGTTGAATTTGAAACAAATCTTTGTCACATAGTCGACACTGAAATAAAGGAACTGGTCTGTAAGGGGTTCCGACACAATAATGTTTACATAACATTCTTGAGTAAGATTCCCTAAGACCAATGCTACTTGTCTCAAAGTTGTAGAGGATGACCATTGGTTATGGCACAAGAGACTTGGACATGTAAGCTTTTCTTTGTTAAATAAACTTCGATCTCTGGACTTAGTTACAGGTTTACCTAAGATTAAGTTCTCTGCAGATCATATTTGCCATGCGTGTGCTAAATGTAAGCATGTACAGTCCTCTTTTCAGCCAAAGAAGGTTGTAAGCACCACTAGACCATTCGAAATTGTGCACATGGATCTCTGTGGGCCCATGCATGTAAAAGGTCGAAATGGTCATAGTTATGTGTGTTAGTGGATGATCACTCTCGTTATACTTGGACCGTTTTTCTAAAATTAAAAAAATGAAACTTTTGAAGAATTTGAAATCTTGATAAAACATGTCCAAAATAAGATTAATCATCAACTGGTCTCTAACTGGTCTGATCATGGTTCTGAATTTGACAATGTCAGTTTTGTAACCTACTATAATGATCATGGTGTATCTCACAATTTCTCAACTCCCAGAACTCCAAAACAAAATTTAGAGGTTGAAAGGAAAAATCTCACTCTAGAAGAAATGGCAAGAACAATACTTCTAGAGAGTGATTCACCTCGAAACTTCTGGGCTAAAGTTGTGAGTACTGTGTGCGCTATTTTAAATAGCGTACGAAAGAAACACCTTATGAGCTCCTTAGGGGAAGAAAACAAAACATTGCACATTTATGCGTTTTTGGGTGCAAGTGCTTTGGACACAACAATGGTAAATTAAGTTTGGACGAATTTGATCCTAGGAGTGATGAGGCTGTTTTCATTAGATACTGTTCACACAGCAAGGCATACAAAGTTTTCAACAAAAGAACCTTGTGTGTTGAAGAAAGTATCCATGTCCTATTTGATGCAAGTAACATGTTCAGCAAGCATGTGTAGGTTGATGATGCTGATGAGTTCAAAATTGGTATGCTGAACCTAGAATCACCACACAACTAGAATCACCACACAACTCTCCTAGAGAGGAAGAGTCTGGTCCAACACAAAATCAAGGAGCTCAAGAGGTAAGATAAGGAGATAGTGACTTGGAGGCTCATCTGCATGAGGATAATGCAGTTGAGACCACTATGGAACCTACTTCACCTGCTCAAGGCAATAACGAGATGGGGCGAACCAATACAATTACCAGTTCAATATTTGGAGGCACCAATGTAAACTTTGATATGAACAAATCTTGTAAGTAGTATAAGTCCTCTCATCCCTCTTATCTTATAATTAGTGACATTAACAAGGGGGTGCAAAAAAGGAAATCGACTTTACAAAACTTTTGTGCTTTCTATTCCTTTCTTTAAAATGTTGAACCAACTGATTATAAGGCTATTTTAATGCATCATGATTGGGTTCTAGCCATGCAAGATGAACTCAATTAGTTTGAGAGAAATCAAGTTTGGCATCTTGAACCCAGGAAGGAAAACATGTCTGTTATTGGAAGTAAGTGGGTGTTCAGGAACAAATTGAACGATTCAGGTATTATAGTCAGAAACAAGGTTAGGCTAGTGGTTCAAGGGTTTAATCAACAGGAAGGAATTGATTATGATGAAACCATTGCTCCTGTAGCCACTCTTGAAGCAATCAGGATTTTAATTGCTTTTGCTGCTCAGATAAACTTCAAACTCTTTCAAATGGACGTTAAGACAGCCTTTCTTAATTGTTATTTGAAAGAAGATGTATATGTGGAACAAACCCCCTGGATTTGAGGATAGTGACTTGCCAAACCATGTTTTTAAACTTGACAATGCTCTTTATGGTCTCAAACAAGCTCCTACAGCATTGTATGAGAGACTATCTCATTTTCGTTTAGAAAATGGATGTAAGAGAGGCTCAGTTGACAAGACACTATTCTTAATTGAAAGGAGAACTAATCTGTTAGTGGTTCAGATATATGTTGATGATATTTTGTTCGGAGCTACTAATCGTGATTTGTAAAATGGGTTTGCAGATTTGATGAAAAGTTAATTTGAGATGAGTTTGGTGGGAGAACTTGGGTTCTTCCTAGGGCTTCAAATCAAGCAAACCAATGATGGAATTATGATTTATAAACAGAAGTACCTAAAGGAGCTGCTGAAAAGATATGGTTTGCAAGACAGCAAATCTTATGAAACACCTATTCCATCTTCTACAAAACTGAGCCTGGATGGGAAGGGAAAGGATGTTGAGGGTAAGTTGTACAGAGGTATGATTGGCTCATTACTTTACTTAACATCCAGTAGGCCAGATATTGTGTTTTCAGTAGGGTTATGTGCAAGATTTCAAAGCAACCGTAAACAATCTCACCTAAAGGCTATTAAGAAAGTTTTGAGATATCTAAACGGTAATGATGATTTGTGTTTATGGTATCCAAAACGTAGCAGTATGAACCTTATAAGATACGCAGATGCTGACTTTGCTGGTTTTATTGTGGACAGCAAGACCACTTCTTGAATGGCTCACTTCTTACAGCCGATTCTAAGTACATTGCTGCTTCTTTATGTTGTGCTCAACTCTTGTGGATAAAGTCATAACTAAGGGATTTTGGGGGATGTTTCAAAAGTGTTCCCATTTTATGTGATAACACAAGTCCAACGAATATTTCGAAAAATCATGTCCAGCATTCTAAAACAAAGCATATTGAGATTTGGCATCATTTCCTAAGGATAATGTTGAAAAAGGTAATGTGGAATTGGAGTTTTGCAGGTCAAAAGATCAACTAGCTGACATTTTTACAAAACCTTTGAGCAGAGAAATGTTCATCAAGCTTCTTACCTTGTTGGGTATGATTAAAATTAGACTATGAGCTCTTAGGTCTTGACTTGTCCCTTTGGCTAGTCAGTTGATCTCAATTTATGTATATATTTTTTCTCTTGTTTCTTTCTACTTTTTAGGACTCACAAAGTTCTGATGTGATGCTGAGCTGATCAATATAGTACTTAAGTACCTTAGCGTAATCTTATAACGAGTAAGTTGGCACAGACCAGTTGCAGACCATTAGGGAATTAGATTCTTGAGGCGGTTATTTTAATCAGTCAATTTTTTTTCAAAATTTTCAAATTATTGGAATGACGGTTGTATTAATGGCAACTGCCTTTTTGATTGAACGGAAAAATATCTTTCAAATCCTTGAAGATGACCGTTTGATTTTTTACTCTCTTATAAATATTCTGGTCTTGATCATACTTTCCTTTTTCTTTTGAAATCTTTGATCTTATATATTTTATTTGCTCTCGATCATATATTCTCTCAAAAACCTAAATTGCCTTGATTATTCTTCTCTCTCTCACTAAAACCTTTCAAGTTTTTTTTAAGTTCTCAAAGCAGAGAAAAAAAATTTAGTCTCGTCATGTTAAAGAGAAGAAGCACAATGTTATTTGAGAAAGAAGTTAGTGAATCTGTTGAAATTGAAATGAAGAAATCAAAGAAGATGGTTAACAAAATAATCGAGTTTGTGGTAGAAGATGTGCTGGAAGAGGAAATTGATGAAGAGGAAGAAGCACCATTGATCCGAAAGAACGCCAAGCTGAAAACATCAAAAGCTCTCACCATAAAATAAGCCACCCCAAAATCCACCACAAAATCAACCACTACAAAAGTGGTTACTCCAAAATTAACCGCAAAAACCACCAAATCTTCCACTCCAACATCCACAAAATAAACTACTGCCAAAAAGCCACCCACACCAAAATCAAAAGAATCCACACTAGTACCAGTGGAGACTTCTAAACCTATAGAGCCCGAAATTGCTAAAGAGTCTCAACCGGAGAAAGAATTTGAATTCGAATAAGAACCAGTCAAAAAAGAAGTTGAAGAAGAAGAGGGCGAATTAGAGGAGAAGGAATTTGAACCAAAGGAGGATATAGTTACAGCCATGTGAAAGGAGTTGAAAGAAAAGAAAGTGAGTACCAAGAAACCGCCATCAAAAGCGGTTAAGGAAGGTCAGAAGAAAGTTGAGAAGGAGGTTACTAAACCAAAAACCACAAAATCCAAAACTCCCACACCTAAAACCACTCCCAAACCAGTGGAGAAATCGAAGAAAAAGGAGGGTGGTGACGGTGAAGGGGAAGTTAATATGGCTTCTGATAAGGAGGGCACTAAGGCTGTGACAAGCAAAGGTGTTTGAGTGAAAACTGTTGCAAGGAAGGGTGTTGAGGCTTCCAAAGGCAAGGCGGTTATGCACGAAACACAACCAGAACAATCCACAGCAGGAAAGAAGAGAAAGCAATCTGCTATTGTTATTTCTACCAGTGCTACACCCAAGAAATGTAAGTCTGCTACTCCTCATCCTCTATATAATCTTAAAGACATATACATTTTGGTTGGGTTCTCTGTTGCTAAGAGTTGGGTTGCACAGAAGTTTTTGGTTGAGATTAAAGATGCTTTAGAATTTCAGAAGTGGTCTGTGTTGTTTCCTAAAGATTTAGATGTTTTATGCCATTGGTTGAAGAAATTTATGAACACCAGCATACCAAGGACGATGGGTCCTATTTTTTTGTTTGTTAAGGATACTCCCATTAATCTGACTGAAAAGAAACTAGCTTGAATTCTCAAAGTTCCAACTAAGGGACTTGATGTGTACTCAACGGAGACCTTCTGTCAAGGGAGTCACAGCAGAACAGATCCAGATAAGATTGTTTACTAGTCCACCTGATCCCAAGCAGGGGTACACCATTGGCCACATAAAGGAGCCTGTCATGAGGATATTTCATACCATAGCCTCTAAGATTGTGTGTCCTAGAGCACAAGGATGAATGAGTGTACGATTGATGGATAGTGTTCTGATTTACAGCCTCATTGAACACATCACAATCAACCTCCGTACTATGATATTACGTCATATGATATGCTCTGTGGAGAAAGCAAACCATGCTCTGCCCTATGGAGGATGGCTAACCTTGATGTTTGGACATTGGAAGGTTCCTATGGTGGGAGACTATGACACCATGTCTCATCTCACCAATCAGATAATAGGTCAAAAAGGTATGACATATGTAGGTGGTTTTTTGAAGATGAAAGATGAGGGAAGAAGTGATACTAGTCTTGCTGGGACCATTACAGGTTCAGTTCAGGCAACCTATTCCTTGGTGAAGCAACTAAGTGACCAGAATCAGCTAATGCAGAATATGGTAAACAGTGTCAATACACTATGTGCTGCACTTCAGGAATCCTACACGAGAATTGAGGTTTGTCTTGATAAAGCTTATATAAAACGAGCAGAGGATTCTGTAGAAGAGGAAGAGCCATCAGAAGCTGCTGGTGTTGCTGGTGATGAGGATGATGAACTGGTATTTGAGAAGAATGAAGAAGAGGAAGATGAGGAACATGATGAAAGTGCTTCAGAGGGAGAGAAAGATGATGGGACGACTGAAAATGAAACTGGAGGAGATTAAAATTCTTTTATATCTTCTTGTCTTCTCTTATTGCTACTAACCCCTCTTATTTATTGAACTCTTATTCTAGTTTCCCCTAAGACATTACTACTATGTAACCTGGTCCACTACTGGTCTGTAATAACTATTTAGGACAAGTAGCTTTGGTACTTTAGTAGGAACAATGGTAGAATCAGAATCTCTAAGATGCTGTTGGAGCTACCTAAATTAGCTAGAACTTGATATAATTAGTAGTTTGAATACTGATTGTGTTTTGTTGTTTGTTTAAATGTTCCTGTTCCTTGATTATTTTGATGATGCTATAAGGAAGAAGTAGGTGAAGTTCTGATCTCTTCTACCTATCTCAAGGGGAAGTAGGTCAGATGAATGTTTATAATCTGTGTGTGTTGCAGCAACTAGAGCAACGCTAAAAGTCTTGCTAGTGGTGATAGACCTGAATGGTTTGGAAGTAAGTGCATTCAAAGCATGGAAACAAGTCTGATGAACTGACTGATGTTCTTATTGCGAATGCATGATTAAGTCTAAGAGCTCTGAGTCTAATTAGCATTTGCCCTTCGTACTTAGAAACTCTTTCTTAAAATGTTTTCATTTAGTTGTGAACTGGTGTACTTGTAAATGATGCTTAATCTGCAGGAATAGTACGAGACTAGTACATTGAATTCTAGAAGAATTCAAAAAAATTTTAAAAGTTCCAAATTAAATGATACTTTTTGCAGGGGGAACTTCATGGTTTGTCATCGTCAAAAAGGGGGAATTTGTTAAGTTCCTAGCTTGTGTTTTGAATGATGACAAACTAAATTGAACTATCATATTGTATACAACTTTCTGTTAAGGGGGAGTAATGTTGAGTTCGTAGCTTATGCTTTGAATGATGACAAACTATATTAAATTACTATATTGTATGCAAGTTTCTATTTGCATATAGAGGTGTTAAGAAAACAAGTTCAATGGATGATAAGATGAAACTCATGAAGCCAAGTCTTGAAGTTTGCATGAAGACCAAGTTTCATAGAGTCATACTCTTAAGTCTTAGATGCAATATAAGTTGTATGAAGGTTTATAGTTGCATTATAAAGGTTGAGATTAGAGAGATGAACTAGTTGTGGATGACAAGGAACCTTGGTTGCTTGTCATATAAGCTTGGCTGTCACGAACAATCTCGGAACAGTGCTGAACCAGTCCTCTCGAGTTTACTTCATACATCAATATTTTAGGAAAGTTTCCTTTCCGCACAAAATTGATATCAAAAATTATACGAATACTTGGGTTGATATGCAAGTAAGATATTCTTAAGTATGGCAACTATGTTATATTAATTTTACTGAATTTATTTGATCTCAAATAAAATCAGTGAGAATATTTTCCGTGGAATTACTTCCATATTCCACGGAAAATATTCTCTTCCAATATTCCATAACATACTAGCCAAAGGCTTATTTAAGAAAATCTGCTAGCATACAAACCAAATACTTTTGCATGAAGATAAACTGAAGAACGTAGATTGCAAAAGTTCTCTCTCGAATTATTAACCTAGCATAAACCCTACTACTTCATTAAAGTCTAAATATACTCTCTTTTTTAAGCGCTTAGGCTAATTATTATTAAGAGAAAAAGTGTTGTAATTTGAGCATTCTATGAGTTCAGTTTGTTGGGGAAGTTCATTAAGGATCATCTTCATTTGAACCTTAATAGTTCAAGGTTGAGTCAAACTTCCATAGGTGGAAGTTGGGGAATCATATTGTGCATAGGTGCGTAAGTGATTGTGTGTAATTCTTTTTGTAATTCTCAATTGACTAATAAAAAGAGTGAGTGAGTGGAGGACGTAGACTTATCAGATGTCGAACCTCGTTAAATCTTGCTGTTGTTTATTTTATTGCATTTTTGTTTCTGCTGCTTGAGAACTGGTTCTTAACTGTTCTCACAATCAATCGAAAAATTTCTCATAACACTCAATTCACCCCCCTCTTGAGTGTCACTTGCACTTTCATTACTATTTTTATTCTGTGTGTACACATGTTAATAAAAATACACAGCTTTCTTTAATTATTCAAATCTTATAAAAAAAACTCATCTAAACATCATCAATCAATCATAAAACTCTTTTACAATCTATTATCATCATCATGCATCTAATATATGCTTTAAAATTTATCATCAAGTAAAACATCTTCATAGTATTTTTACTCTCTGTTTTCTTGATTATAACTTGGACAGCTATAATAACCAACTTTAAAACCCTTTAAAATCAATCTAAACTTCATAAAATCATCAAAAATTCATACAACAACAATTCATGATCATAATATTGAAGTTTAAATCATTAAAAACCATAAAGCTGTGAATTTCATTATTTGATAAACCCTAATTTAAAATTTCATGATCAACTTTATAAATTCATACTTTAAACATAATCATAACTTTATAAAAACATGATTAGAATTGTATAAATGTGATGAAACGTAATTATAAGCATAAATTTTGCAAGATTGAATTAAAAAGAAAAGAGGAGGAAATATTTTAAGTCTCGAATTATACCAAAAATAGAGGAGAGGAGGAGATGGACGGCGCTAGGTGGTTGGCGCTGGCTCGTGGCAGCAGCCAAGGCTGTAGTTTTTTTTTTTTTTTCNAATATTCTCTTCCAATATTCCATAACATACTAGCCAAAGGCTTATTTAAGAAAATCTGCTAGCATACAAACCAAATACTTTTGCATGAAGATAAACTGAAGAACGTAGATTGCAAAAGTTCTCTCTCGAATTATTAACCTAGCATAAACCCTACTACTTCATTAAAGTCTAAATATACTCTCTTTTTTAAGCGCTTAGGCTAATTATTATTAAGAGAAAAAGTGTTGTAATTTGAGCATTCTATGAGTTCAGTTTGTTGGGGAAGTTCATTAAGGATCATCTTCATTTGAACCTTAATAGTTCAAGGTTGAGTCAAACTTCCATAGGTGGAAGTTGGGGAATCATATTGTGCATAGGTGCGTAAGTGATTGTGTGTAATTCTTTTTGTAATTCTCAATTGACTAATAAAAAGAGTGAGTGAGTGGAGGACGTAGACTTATCAGATGTCGAACCTCGTTAAATCTTGCTGTTGTTTATTTTATTGCATTTTTGTTTCTGCTGCTTGAGAACTGGTTCTTAACTGTTCTCACAATCAATCGAAAAATTTCTCATAACACTCAATTCACCCCCCTCTTGAGTGTCACTTGCACTTTCATTACTATTTTTATTCTGTGTGTACACATGTTAATAAAAATACACAGCTTTCTTTAATTATTCAAATCTTATAAAAAAAACTCATCTAAACATCATCAATCAATCATAAAACTCTTTTACAATCTATTATCATCATCATGCATCTAATATATGCTTTAAAATTTATCATCAAGTAAAACATCTTCATAGTATTTTTACTCTCTGTTTTCTTGATTATAACTTGGACAGCTATAATAACCAACTTTAAAACCCTTTAAAATCAATCTAAACTTCATAAAATCATCAAAAATTCATACAACAACAATTCATGATCATAATATTGAAGTTTAAATCATTAAAAACCATAAAGCTGTGAATTTCATTATTTGATAAACCCTAATTTAAAATTTCATGATCAACTTTATAAATTCATACTTTAAACATAATCATAACTTTATAAAAACATGATTAGAATTGTATAAATGTGATGAAACGTAATTATAAGCATAAATTTTGCAAGATTGAATTAAAAAGAAAAGAGGAGGAAATATTTTAAGTCTCGAATTATACCAAAAATAGAGGAGAGGAGGAGATGGACGGCGCTAGGTGGTTGGCGCTGGCTCGTGGCAGCAGCCAAGGCTGTAGTTTTTTTTTTTTTTTCCATTTCTTGCCTGCGTAATTATTAGGACACTTCTTGCAGAAGTACACCCGACCTCCATGATTAGCCATCTGACCTCTATTCCCATTTCCAATAGCAGGCTTCCCAAAGTTTCCCTTATTTCCCTAAAAGTTATTGTTGAAACGAGGCTTCTTAAATACACCATGACTCCCTTGTTGGTTAAAGTTTCCTCCACCATCCTTTCTTTTCTCCCTCATCTCACCTTCTTTCAGCATCTCCTTCTTCTTCTGGTCTAAGGCATAAAGATTTGCAGCTCTTCCATAAAACTCATCCAAGGATTCAAAGACTTAGCCAGGTAGTTGCAACTAGATGTTTATGGGTAACCCTCTCTCAAAACAACTAGCCTTTAACATTTTGGTTACCACAACCTCCTTAGCAAAATTAGATAACTCTATAAACATCGAGTGGTACTTAGTAACTGACATACTTTTCTTATTGAGCTCCAGAAACTCATCAGCTTTCTGCTTCTGCAGGAACTCAAGATAGAACTTATTGCGAATCTTTTCCTGAAACACAGCCCAATTGAACCCTAGCAAAGCCCTAAACACAGCTTCATTTTGTGACCACCAAAGATCAACTTCTCTTCTCAGATAGTAAACTGCATGGTTTACGTTAAACTCTTCTAGGCAATCAACTACCCCCAAATAGCTTATTAAATTCTCTCAGCCATCACTCTAAAACAGTTGGGTTGCGGCTTACTCTGAGCAATTTTCCTGAAAGGACCTTATTGTTGTTACGTTCACCCATCATTCAACTTATTGTTGTTACGTTCACCCATCCTATTTCTCCTTCTACATTGAAAGGACCTTTATATTAAACTATGTCTAACTCTAATTTAGAACAACACAAGCTTATAACATAACATAAAAGCATTTCCTCAATTCGTCTCACGGAAGAAGTTTCCCTTCTTTTAGAGCGAACGATTCACTTATTTTTGATTGTTTACACAACCATCCAAATAAAATAAAACACATAGTAAAAAAAATATCCCTTCGTTTTTCTCTACTTAGGCATCATGTCAAAAAGATCTGACTCATTTATTATTTGGTTCTCATAGGGGTGCTTAAATGCTTAGTTTGCTAATGTTCCTTATGGCTCACTGCCACTTATTCGCAAAGTAATTAATAATCTAATATATCAAACATTCTAAACCTCAACAATACTAAACAATATTAAACTATATCATAACCATAACAGAACTTCTAAACATTAAAATTATCCAGCTTTTCCTTAGACACCACATATTTCTTGGGTATGAACTCATGATCACCTTTAACATTATCTTCCATATCCTCCTCAATATTGATGTGAATTTTCCTATGAATACAAAACTTCACAAGGGGTAGAACTAAACTCACGAATTTCAAAATGCTAGGCCACCAAAACTCAATAATTTAGGTTGATAGATTAGTCTTTGATTAAAGCTCTAGGCACCCTCAAAGCCACTAATCAATCTCGCAAGAGTCTAAGGAATTAACCACCAACTCACAATTTCTGTATTTTTGTTTTTCAAGTAAACAAAACAAAACTTTTATTCAAGATCAAAATCATAATTTTACAATCTAACGTTGAAACTATTTATAGGAATAATCATCAACAAAATCCTAACAAAAGTAACTAAAACACAAGCATAAAAATACCGAAAAAATCTTCCCTAATGACTGACAAATGACTCAGAAGATAAGATTGCTACGTCAGCACTGCATCTTGATCTTATCTTGCTAACAAACTCTAACAATCTTTTTCTGATCAAGAAAATATCCTAATAAACTTCCTAACAACTTATTAAACAAGATAATCAACAAATTACAACAAAAAATACACCAAAAATTGAAGGACCCAAATCTTCACAAAAATTATCAAAATCTCGCCCAATAAGTGTGCTTCAATTTTGCGCATTTTTTCAAGATTTGCTTCAAATCTTCAAGAAACCTTTCCAGATCCAATCTTTTAATCAAGAAACCTCCACGAAGTCATTCCCAAGTCTTTAAGGTTGTAAATGATGATTAAGACTTACCAAGACATAAAAGACACAATGCTTAAAATTAGAAAAACCCTATCAAGTGATGTGGGAGAAAAACTCATAGGCAAAACCAACCTATTCCCCTTATCAACCATATCTTCCCTTGATTTGCATGCCCGCGTAGATATGTGTGACCATGCACACGTAAATGCCAACCCCAGATGCACCCATTAGACTTGAGTCTCCATAAGCAATTAATTCTCCCATGGTTGCACCTTTCTTTGTAGCTTCAATCAATCTTTCTAAGTTGTGACTAATGTTTGTATCATCCTCCCCTTCTTCAAAAGAGTTTGTCCTCAAACCTCAAAGTTGACCATCAGAAACATATGGAGTCAAATCATCAATGTTAAATGTAGCATGGACCCCATATTCACCTGACAATTCCAATTGATAAGCATTGTCACCAATCTTCTTCAAAACTTTGAATGGACCATCACACCTAGGCATGAGCATGCTCTTGCGTTTATTAGGGAATCTTTCCTTCCTTAGGTGTAGCCAAACCAAGTCTTCTTCTTTGACTGTATGTTGATGGCGATGCTTATTTGCGCGATTCTTGTATCGCTCGTTCACTTTCTCAATTCTATCCCTCACTTGCGCATGGAGCTTTTGCATGTACTCAATCTTTGCCAATGCATCTTTGTGTATCAATTCACCCTTTGGAATATCAACATGATCAATAGGTAAATTTGGATTCACCCTATACACGACCTCAAATGGCAAGTGTTTTGTAGCAAATGTAGGTGACCTATTGTAGGCAAACTCCGCATGTGCAAGCTTCAAACCCCAATTCTTTTGTGTCTTGCTCACCAAACCATGCAACAATACTCCAAGAGTTTTGTTTGTGACTTCTTTTTGCCCATCAGTTTGAGGATGATATGATGTACTAAAGAGCAGTTTCGTGCCAACTAGCTTCCATAGAGACTTACAAAAATAGTTCATGAATTTCGTATCCCTATCACTTACAATCATTTTAAAAATTCCATGAAGTCTCACAATGTCCCTGAAATACAAATCTGCAACATTCATAGCATCATCAGTTTTATGGCAAGGTGTAAAGTGTACCATGTTCTAAAATGTATCCACCGCAACCATGATAGAATCCTTGCTTCTTGCAGTTCTAAGTAAATCCACAATGAAATCGATGGATACCTCTTGCCAAGGATCTTCAGGAACAGGCAATGGTGTGTAATGTCCTTGATGAAAAAGAAGCTTTCGCTAATTGACAAATAACACATTGAGATATGATAGCTTCAACATCAACAATCATCTTAGGCGAATAGAAGTGTTCTTGTAACATGTTTAGAGTTTTAGTAATGCCAAATTGCCCTGCTAGCCCTCCACCATGCGCTTCTCTAAAAAACAACTCTTTAATTGAACACTTAGGTACACACAATTAATTACCCTTGAATAAGAACCCATCATGCATCACAAAAGATCCCACAACACCCTTGTCCATTTGTATCAATATAGGACCGAAACTATCATATTATCCACCATCCTGCAACAACAATTAAAACTAATGGGCCATCCTTCCCACCAGAAAACCACGATAACAGTTCTACAACAAAAAAGGTGTGGCGGTTAACATACAATTTCTTCTATACATAACTATCCATATAAGCAACACTTCAAGCATGTAATTAAATGCATGAAGGAAAAAAAAAATAAAGTCTATCTTACATGCCCAAACTTCTTACCCAATCTCACCACATGATATGAAAGCAATAACTTCCTTGAATACCTGCACCTGTAAGTGATTTAAAAACTTTTTATTTTTCAAAACTTTCTATTTTCGAAAATTACTATATTTAGGAAAATTTCATTCCTAGTAACATTCTAAAATAAGAAATTCCTCTTTCAAAAATAAAACATAAGGTACCCCCAAAAATAAAATTTATTTTATTGCGAAAACTAAGCTCTGGTAACCAAAATGCAACACCCTGGAATTTCTTAACATTCTTCTCTAGATTTTCCGGAAAATATAATAATATAAATAAAGAATAATAATCATAAAGCTGCCAATTAACTTGGAAAGACCAAAGTATTACTGCCATTGTGATAATAGCTAAGGCTTTTATCAAAGTACTACAACGGAAGTCTTTAAAGACCAAAACCAAATTAAAACACAAAATGAAACTTGAATATAAACTTAAAACAAACGAAGTCTAAAACGAAAAGAAAACAAAAATAAATCCTTAATACACTTTAGAACCATCTTAATAGCCCCTCAAAACCAAATAAACTTTAAACTTCGAAACAAAAATCAACATTAGTTAATAAATAACTAAAAAGTCCATAGAGCAATAAACTAAGAAAACTAAAATGCAAACACTCTCACTCCAGCCCAACATGATTGACTCATGCCCACTAGCTTTCTCTTATTCTAGACAACTACTCGCCACCAAGTGGGCCACAGTAACGCCAAGTCAAACACAAATCCATGCACACAAACAAACACAATAAGCAAAGCTGAGTACGTAAATACCAAAGACTACGCAAAACATGATTAATATTAAAAATAAAATAAAATTATAACGTACATACTTCTTACCGTTCACAACTCTTCACCTGTGCATAGACTCACTCCAATAAAATTATTTATTATATTTAAACTTTGGATTTCGCATCGAAAGAGTTTTGTTGCGAATCCTCTTTTACTTTACGTGATTAACCGGTTTAACAATATTACGAGTCACACATAACAACACATAGAAGCATGCATGACATCAAACATACCATATTAATTATCTTAAAGTTAAAGTGATTCTAAAAATAATCTTGTGTGTCCTTTAATTAAACTAAACTTCTTTTTCCACACATTAACTGTGAGTGGCTAACTATTTATGTTCTTTGACCACACATTAAACTGTGAGTGGCAACATGTATATAAATATTTTTTCATTAACTTCTAACAATCATGGTCACACACTACCTTTCTTGTTAATTAAGTAACTAATCAACTTAATTAACTTCTTCCCTCCTTTATAAAACTATTATCAACTTTAAATAACTTTAACATTCCAATTACTCATGATAATTAATGATGTTACAAAACTAGAATGAATGTCAAAACAATATGAAAATTATACTTTCATACAAACATACTTCTCATGTAAGTTAACTAAGCAACAATTCGTATACACATTCATAGCATGTAAAGTTATCAACCAAGCACGAAATCTACTTTTACTTTGCCTTTAGTTCTTACGTTATTTTGTAAAGTAGTGGTGATCCGCCACAACTTCTAGAAATCAACCAACTCGAACTCTTCTACATACAGAAAATTGAATTTAAATTAAAACCTTATTGACTAACTTCTACAACAACTCCAAACTAATTTTTTATGCTGGAAACTTGTCAAAAACATTTCGTATATGGTCTTTATTCAATTCTATACTTTATTTTAATTTTTCCATTGCAAAATACTTGAATTTCAATAATTTGCCAAAAATGGTAGCTTTATAAAATTTCTCAAAAACACTTTAAAACCCTTCAAAAGAATCATTTTTCGATCATAAAACACTATATAGTCATGTCCTAAGATCATCATACAATATTTAGATGCATTAAAAATATTTATGACTACTTACTTCAGGTGTTACTATTTTTCTTGTGCATGAACACGTGTGAATAAAAATTCACAAGTTTGTTTAATTATTCAAAACTCATTAAAAACTCATGTAAACATCATAAATCAACCATAAAACTCTTTTACAATCTATAATATTCATCTTCATACATCTAATCTATGCTTTAAATTTATTTTTGACGAAGTAAAAAACATGTTCATAACTTACTTTAAAACCCTTTAAAATCAATCTAAACTTCCTCAAATCATCACAAATTCATACAACAACAATTCGTGACCATAATATTGAAGTTTATATCATTAAAGTCCATAAAACCATGAGTTTCATAATTTTATGAACCCTAATTTAAAAGTTCATGATCTACATTATAAATTCATACTTTAAACATAACCATAACTTTATAAAACATGATTAGAATCATAAAAACGTAAATAAACATAATTGAAAGCATGAATTTAACAAGATTGAATTAAAAAGAAAAGAGGAAGAATATTTTTATTTAAGTTTTGAATTATACCAAAAATAGAGGGGATGAGGAGATGGCCGGCGGTGGCTCGCGGCAGCAACAACGAAGCAGCAGCGAAGGCTGCAGTTTTTTTTTCCGAAATTTGTTTTTCTCTGTTTTTTTTTTTTTAAATCCTAAATCTCTAGACTGCAAAAAAAATAAATCTGAGTTTGGGGAATTTAAGAGGTATTTATAGGCCCTAAAGTAGAGTTTGGTGCAATGACATAAATACCCTTAATGTTTGAAATTACTTTTATTCCCATGTTTTAAAACAATTTAGGAAGCTCTAAAAAATTTATTTTTATAAACTTTTGCAAAATATGTTATAAAACATAAAATAACATGAAATATTATTGATAAACATAAAATAATAACTTTGATTTCAAATTAATTTAAATTTTTTTCGTTACTAATTTTATTGAACTTAATTTCTCAATAAATATACTAAAAATATACATATAAAATACGAAATTAACTCTTCAAAATACGTGAAAATAGTGGTATTACAATTATACTCGCATTGGTGGCGGAAAGGAGCCTTGGACTCTTCAACAACTTGCATTGATGTTATTGGAAGTGGACGCCCCTTTTACGTTACTACCTTATTGGTTGTTGGTCCATCTAAAAGTGCACGTGACACTCAAGAGGGGGGGGGGGGGTTGAATNGGGGGGGGGGGTTGAATTGGGTGCTGTAAATTTTTGGATTAATTATAAGAATAGTGAAAAACCAGTTCTAAAGCAGCGGAAACAATAATGCAATAAAATAAACAACACCAACATTTAACGAGGTTCGACTTCTAATAAATCTACGTCCTCCACTCACTCACTCTTTTATTAATTAACTCAGAATAACAAAAATTTGTACTCAATCAATTATGCACCTATGCACAATATGAATCCCCAACTTCCACCTATGGAAGTTCGACTCAACCTTCAACTATGAAGGTTCTAATGAAGATGATCCCAGATCAACTTCCCCAGCAAACTGAACTCACAGAATGCTCAAATTACAAAACTTTATCTGTCAATAACAATTAACCTAAACGCTTACAAAAGAGAGAATATTAAGACCTTAATGTGGTAATGAGGTTTATGCTAGGTCAAGACTTAGAGAGTACTTTTGCAATTCGTGTTCTTCAATTTTTGATCGTGCAAAAGTGCCATGGTTGTATGCTGGCAGATCTCCTTAAATAAGCCTTTGGCTAGTATATTATGTAATATTGTAAGAGAATATTTTCCTTAGAATTATGGAGATAATTCTAGGAAAATATTCTCATTGTTTTTATTTGAAATCAAATAAAATTAGTACAATATTATATAACGAACATACTTGCCATACTAAAGAATATCTACCTTGCATAACAATCCAAGCATCCTTATAATTATTGAAAACAATTTTGCGTGGAAAGAAACTTTCTTAAGATACAGTTGCGTGAAGTAAACTCAAGGGGACTAATTCGACACTGTTCCCAGATTATTCCAGTCAGCCAAGTTTATTTATAGTTATGTATGATAAGTAACTTAAGTTCCTTGTCATCCATAATTAGTTCATCTCTATAATCTCAACCTTGATAGTGCATCTATAAACCTTCATACAACTTACATTGCATCTAAGACTTAAGAGTATGACTCTATGAGCTTGGTCTTCATGCAAACTTTAAGACTTGGCTTCATGAGCTTCATCTTGTCATTCATTGAACTTGTTTCCTTAACACCTCTATATGCAAATAGAAACTTGCATACAATATAGTAATTTAATATAGTTTGTCATCATTCAAAGCCTAAGCTACGAACTCAACATTACTCGCTCAGTCACACAGTTACTGTCACATCGTCACTCACTAAGTCACTCAAATGCTCACTCACTTTGTCACTTAGTGTCACAATGGATCACTCACTTAGTGACTTCATAATCACTTGGAAATTGATGAAAATTGAAGAAACAGAAATAAAATTTGTGTGAAGGATATTTTACTTTCCATAAACTGTCACAGGAGATTAAACATAATTATTGCAGAAATTATTTTTTTATAACAAAAAATAATATATTTCGCAGTCACTTAATAATCACTGAAAATATATGACGTACTAATAATAATATCATGATGCCCTGGTTATCAGTTGAAAATTAAAGAAAAAGAAATATAGGTTATGCAAGAGACTATTTTGATCGGATGAAATGGACTTTAGTTTTGTTGATTGGTAAATAATAATAAGGTAGAAGAGAAATTTGAATAAGTTTGGTAACAGTTTTAAAGAGTAAAGTTGTTGAATGAATGAAGTGATTATACAGTCATGACAGTTAGTAAACCAATGACTCTCTCACAAGTAAATCAGTAAATTAGTCAGTTATTCAGTCAGTGAGTAAATCACAATAAAATAAGTAAATAAGTCAGTCAGTCAGTGACTCAATTGCGCACAATCGCGCACTCACTAAGCAGTAAACTATCACTCACAAGTAAATCACAAGTAAATTAGTAAACTATCAAATTAACTCGCTTAGTTATTCAATTGTGCACTCACTTGCTCACTCACTCACTCACCAAACCAGTCACACGGGAAATCAGTAAACTGTCACAGTAACTCACTATTTTACTCAATTGCGCACTCACTTTCTCACTCACTCACCAAACCACTCACTTAGAAAATCAGTCACTCACTCACTCACTCACCTACTGACTCGCTCGGTCACTGTCACATTGTTACTCACTTGCTCACTCACTTAGTCACTCACTGTCACAGTAACACACTCAGTTAGTCACTCAATTTTGCATTTACTTGCTCACTCAGTAAGTCACTCAATTATTGATTCACTAAACCACTGACTCAGTCACCTCAATCAGTCAATCAATCAGGCACTAAATCATTTACTCACTCACTCACTCACTAAGTCAATCACTCAATTACTCACGCACTGACACACTCACTTGGTGAATCACTTGCTCAGTCAGTACCTCATTGTAACTCACTGATTGATTAAGTCAATTACTTACACTCACTCACTCATTCTAAGTCACTCACTCACTTACTCACTTAGACAGTCATTTACCCATTCACTCACTCAACTAATGTACTCCCTTATTTACACACTTAATGTGACGCTTAAGCAATCAGTTATTAACTCATTAACTCACTATGAAAATCAACTCAATTATTCAATAATTAACTCATAAAACTTTTCATAATTTTTGTGGTAACATGGTGGAGTCATCACCAGAGTCCAATAAGAAAGGTACATCTCAAAGTCGAGAACATGTTTCTAGTTGTGGTCCTATGTCTCAAGGATCAAGTTGTGCTGAAGTCAACAACATCATTGCACTACAAAAAAATGTCGATATAGCGACAGATTATTAGGGACGGATTAGAGATAATCCGTCACTAAAATAATTTAGGGACGGATTCAAAAATCCGTCTCTAATTTAGAGACGGATTTCCAAATTAGTCTCTAATTTAGAGATGGATTTCCAAATCGGTCTCTACTTTAGAGAAGGATTTAAAATCCGTCTCTAAATTTTTAAGTCACGTTAAAGTAGTGACGAAATTACAAATCCGTCACTAAAATTAGGGACGAATTTTTAAAATCCGTCTCCAAATGTAGTGACGGATTTTAAAAATCCGTCCCTACATTTCTTATAGTTAATATATTAATTTTGTATATAGAATAACATAAGTTGTATGGTGGTGAAGTTGGTAAGAGAGTCACTTTGTGACTTTGAGGTCACATGTTCGAATGTTGTCAACAACTTCAATTTGTTTCGTAAAAAAAGAAAAAAAAAACTTTTTTTTTTAAAATGAAAATAAAATTAGTCACTAAATTTAGGGACGGATTTCTGAAATCCGTCACTAAATTTAGGGATGGATTTCTGAATTCCGTCTCTAAATTCCGTCACTACATTAGCGGCGGATTTAGAGACGGATAATTTCCGTCCCTAATTTAGAGACGGATTTTTTGTAATCCGTCTCTACTTTAAATTAGCGACGGAAAGTTTAGGAACGGTGTTGATCTGTCACTACTTCCGTCGCTAACCCTGTTTAGCGATGGAATTTGAAGAAGTAGAGACGGATTCAATCCGTCCCTAAAACGTGTTTTTTTTTTCTAGTGTTGGTGAGGGAATGAACGGCAATATTAGTGAAGAATGTGAATTAGTTTGCTATTGGTTATCCGTGGGGATATCACACTATTTGTGTTCCATTAAATCAAACCTATTACTTCGTTTATAAGGTGGCGGGAATTTGGGTCACAAAAGAAGATATGGGTGAGTTTCTCAGAGGAGCGTGGGCTAATGTTTACTTGATCCAAGTGTATATAATGTAAGACTAAGATATTTCGTCCCCGATTTTACTTATTAACTATGCACCATGCTATACAAGGGTTGATTTGATTATTATTGTGTTTGTTTTTGAGTTGTAAGTTCTTGATTGAGGATTTCGTAAGAACTTCAAGTTTTTGTGCCCCAAAAGAATAGCCGACACTGAAATCGATCGAAATGTTGTTGAAATTCAAAAGTTTGTGAAAGATGCTATCATGAGTGAAGTTGAAAAATGAAAACAATTTCTCAAAATTTTTGTGGCACCATTCAGTGGTGAGTCCTCAATAATTTCGCTAACTAAAACATAATATTAAACTAATACTCCTTGTTCTAAATGCAATATTTTATGTCCTATGTAGTGGCCATTCGGTTATTGTTGTAGTAGAAATGTCACAGGGATGCGGATATGTGTTTGACCCTCTTTCATTCGAAGGTCCTGAACCACGTCGGTTTTTATGTCGTATGAATTTTTTTTAATAGTAAGTGAAAATGTCTTCTACTTAAATATATAAAATATTTTCTAATTTTTATTATTTAAATGATTTAAGTGCATACATGTTTTATAAGTCAACCGTCAGAGGACCAGCACTGCCAAGGATGCCGCCGAAGTTAAAATATAAATGGATTGAGGTTTGTCAATATATAAGCAACAACTTTGACTTCTTTATATACAACATCAACATTGATACTTTGTAACCTTAATTAATATTTCAACATGCAGTGCCCTTAACAAAAAGTTGGCCTTAACTGTTGATACTACATCATGAAAAACATGTACGAAGTAGTTGTTTGACATGGAGATTGCAAAGGTGACTTAAAAGAGGTTAGTAAACGGTGATTTTAGTTTAAAGTTATGAATTTAGTTAAGTCTCTCTCTCTCGATCTCTTTTTATATACTAGTGGAAAGACGCACACGTTGCTTTGATTTATAGGCTTAGGGGATCCTTAGAACAAAAATAGAAAATGAACCAAAAATTATCAAATGTTGTATCCCCTCATCGTTTTTGTGTACTTGTGCCTCACGTCATAAATTGACTTTCTCTATTATCTCAAGTTATTTATTGCTTTTTTTTTTTTACTTTTTGTGAAGGATTATATGCCAAGATGTGAGTCCTACAATGAAGAAGAAATGAAAGAACTTCAAGAACAATGAGCGAACTGCTTTAGAACTAAATATTTAATTTGGTGAAATAAGTTTGTAGAAGTTAGTTTTCTTTGTCTTTTGTACTTAAAGATTACAGATATGTAATACTCAGCATTTCAAATCTACTACTTACTAGTCTACGCCTTGTACTAAATTAAAATACTAGTTAATACCAATATTAATGTTATGTGTTTGTTGGTTCAGAAAAAGGAGTATTTGGTGGACGTTCGTGAATTTATTATTAAATGTGATAGTGGATGTGTTGAGATGAACTTGCTAGTTTTATCTTGAGTTAACAGTATGTAATGGTACAAGGATTTAGCAGTGTTGCCATTATTGGTACAGGCATTATTTAAAAAATATTCTAAAAAAGAAAAATTTATGTTATATGTAACGAGCCAATCTACTTAACGATACTTAAAAGGATTAATTTGTCAATAAATTACACAAGGTATAGGTTATTGGCAAGACAATATGCGGCCGTTACCTAAAATATGTTTAGGTTGCGAGCTTCTATGAATGGCGTCACCTAAAAAATACACTTTAGGTTATGGGCAGTGTTGAATGACCGTAACCTAAAGTCTTGTTTTAGGTTACGGTCATTTTTAAGCCCATAACCAAAAGTCAAGTTTTAGGTTATTGTAATTTTTTAGCATGTAACCTAAAGTTTTATTTTAGTTTACGCTCAACTCCCATAACCTAAACTTATATGCGACGCATTACAGATTACAAACAAAACCATAACCCATAGTCTATTGTGGCTCATAACCTATTGCAGTTTTTCCACTAGTGAGGAAAGAAGGAATATTTTGTTGATAAACAACATGATCAATAAGAAAAGTATTATGAATGTTTATTCACATGATTAATAGCAAATGAGCAATGAATTTATTCATCCACTCACAGTTAAATGTGTTGACTAGGAAATGACAGAAAGAAAGATTTAATAATAATATGTCACTTATTAATAACACAATTAGTATGGTGTTCATGTTGCAATGTCGGCTACAAATGTTACATGTGTTGTTATTTGAGAGTAAACCTGATAATCACATTGAGTGAAAGAGGATCCGCACAAAAACTCTTGAAACGTATATACCTTGGAGTATGAATAATGGGGGAAGTTATGGGAATTGTATCTGTAACTTTTAATCTAGGTACACGACTTTGTACTCTTTATTTTTAATAAATGTGATGGAATTCCGTCACTTCAAGTCACAAAGGTAATACCTTTTCAGATTTGCTCCCAAGTTGGTGCCCAATAGGGCGAATGTTAAGAAAGGAAGGCCATTCAATGTGAAATCCAATTTATTATTTAATTTCAAAGTTAAAGTTATTAAGTTGTCTTTGTTACAGGTTGAGGTAAGGGTAAGCTATGTGTTTAAACATTTTTCTTTTCTAGGATTATCAATGCTAGTGTGTTGCATTGTCCTTATTTCTTATGTATTCAGCATTGCTGATTACGTGTTTTGTATGCATGTCCTATCTTTGTTTGGCCCTATGAAGACCCATTTCAATGGCGAGTAGAAGTATAGAATAATGAGACATCAACAATTTCAGGTGGGCGTAGTAAATCATTCTGGGATTGACTGAAGAGTGCTCGTGGTTTTTATTTGGAATTTGTTTTAAGAGTATTATTTAGACATAAATTGTTTTAAGGTAGAAGTCTTCTACTGTAGTACTTTGATAACAGCCTTACCGTTATCATGGTTGCATTAGCACTTTGTTTTTTCCTAGATTAGTAGGATACATTTAAGAAATGTTTTCCGGAAATAGTTAGGATTTTCTAGGGTGTTACATAGTGGTATCAGAACCTTATTTTCGAAAATAAAAATAATTTATTTAATTATTTTGGGGTACCCTAAGGTTTCCTTTTGGGAAAGAGTCGTAAGAATAAAAGTTTCTCCTTTTAGAATTTATTTAAGTGATAAATTATTAACTTAATTAATTATTTAAATATTTGTTTATTGTTTTATTAATTATTCAATTTATTAATTTAAACATTTCCTTTTTAGGACATATTTTGAAAAAGAAATTTCTAATTTATGAAGGTTAATAGTAATGGTAAATTTCGAAATATAGTAATTTCCAAAAATAGAAAGTTTTGAAAAGGAAAAAGTTTTGCTTGTTCATATGTGCAAGTATGCAAGTAATTAAAGTATGTACAAGTAATTATAGTTTCGATGAGATGATTTGGGCATGTAGGATAGATTTTGATTCTTCCTTGATGTATTTACTAACTTCTTTAGTTGATTGTTGTTATGTGGCTAGGTACGTGCAAAAAAGATTGTTTGTTAGTCACCAACGTTCCTTTTTCCAAAATTGTTTGTTTTGTAGTTTGGGAAGTGTTGTTTCGTAGATTCTAGTTATGTGCTTTTTGAGAGATGTTAATCGTTTTGCCAAGTAAGAATACATAAATGGGGACATTGGAGAGTGAAGATCATGAGGAACCATTTTGATACGCTAAGAAGATTTATTTTATAGGTCGTAGGTGAATGATGCTCTTTGTAAGGAGGAGTATAGCAAGCTTGACACTGTATCGACCTTAATTGTGAGTTGCTTACCGAACCTCCAGCCCTACTTGCCGATAGTGATATAAGTGCAAGCATCAGTTACATTAATGATGTAAGTGCAAGCACCAGTGATAATGACAAAAGTAATCAAGTGGTGGTGGTCCACTCAACTTCGAAGGTGGTGATGTCAAAGGCAAGGATGCAACCATAGGTGAAATAATTGCATATGGGGATATAAGCTATATGGGTGCATCAAGGGTAGGGATTTGTGTGTGCATGGTCACATATCACTAAAATCTCACGTAAATCAAGAAAAGATGGTGGATTTTAGGGAACAAAAAGGTTTTGCCTATGAGCTTTTTTCTAACTGCATTTACTAGGGTTTTTCTCATTTCAGGCTTTAAGTCTTTATTTCTTGTGGAGTCTTAATCATCATAATTATGCTAAAATACATGGAGGACAGATTCTTGAAGGTTTCTTGATTAAAATATAGAATCTTGAAGAATTTCTTGACGTTCTTGAAGAAATCTTGAAATTTAAGGAAAACAACGAAGCAATCTTGAGGCGTGTTTTTGACGAATTTTCCAAGAACTTGGGCAGCAAGTATTTTTGTGATTTTTAGCTTAAAATATGATGATTATCTTGTTAATTAATTATTTAGATTAGTTGTTAGGATATTTTCTTGATTTAGTAGTTTGTTAGAGTTTATTGGACAAGATAAGATCAAGTGGCAGTGATGAGGTGGCATACTTATCTTGTTGTGTGAGGGACGAATTCCCTAGTGGTGTGCGTGTGTTTTAGTGGTTTTTAGTTAGTATTTTATTGATTATTATACCTATAAATAGTCTCAACATTAGTTTTTAAATTAATTAAGTTTGAATTGAATAAAACTTTGCTTGTTTTCTTGAAAACAAAATTCCGAACAATTATTAAGGGTTGGTGGAATTTTCCTTTATACTCTTGTGAAGATTATTTAGTGGCTTTGAGGGTGCTTAGGCTTTAATCAAAGACTAATTAATCAAACCTAAAATTTAGAATTTTGGTGGCTTAGCCTTTGGAAGTTCGAAATTTTAGTACTATCCTTGTAGGTTTTCCAATCCATACGAAATTTCACATCAAATTTGGTGCTTTAATTGAGAGGTCGTTTAATCTCAGGTGCTTATCAATCAACCAATCACTTTAACCAACATCGCCATGGAAGGTAGAGGTGAAGAAGTTCCTGCTAATTTTCAAAGGGGATTATCCTTAGAACAAGCTAAGGAAATCAGAAGGGACAATGAAATAAAGGAGTTACGAACTATACTAGAAGAAGTAATGAACTTTGTATCAGGGAGATCGAAAAATAGTAAAAAGGGACACGATATTGAGGAGTTTAATTCAAGTTCTAATGACGAAAACTTCGGAAAGAGTGAACGCAAACCTAGGCATGACTAGGACACAAGTTCTAGTGATGAAGAGGATCGAAAAAGATTCAAAAAGCGTGACAAAAAGAAGGATGATGATCGTAGCCTAAAATTGGACGTTCCTGAGTTCAATGGCAGTTTAGATCCCGAAGTTTTCCTTGATTGGGTAAGGAGAACCGTAAGAGTTTTTAATTACAAAGAATATGATGATCATAAAGCTTTCAGAGTGGCGGAATTAAAGCTGACTTCCTATGCTAGTTTGTGGTATGAAGGGCTACAAAGAAAACGAAAAAAGGAAGGGAAATGGAGAAGCAGGTCTTAGCGCAAATTGAAAAGGGAATTGAAGAAGAAATTTGTACCACATGAATATGAGAAGAATAATTTCATGAAGATGCATACCTTAAAACAAGGGCAAAAGAGTGTTGAAGAGTATATCAATGCCATTGAAAAGATGTTGATGTTGTGTGACCTGGAAGAGAAGGAAGATCACAAGGTTGCTCGATTTGTTGCAGGAGTGGATGATTCCATTAGGGAGAAAGTGGAATTGCAGCCCTATTGGACTTATGATGAAATATGTAAAGTGGCACTCAGAGTTGAAAAAACATGGGAATTCAAAGAAACCAAAGGCATTCTTTAAATCCTATGAATCTAAGAAGGAAGTGGTCTAATCCCAACCATCTAGTGTTAAACCTAATTTTTACAATGTTAAAAGGACAGCCACTCCAGTAAAACCACCTGCAATCCCTAAGGATAAGAGGAAGTGTTTTAAGTGTCAAGGATATGGGCACATGCAACGCAATTGCCCTAGCTCTAGGGTGATCACTATCAGGGAAGCACAAGAGATTGAGGATGATTACCTAGATGTTCTTCTTGAAGAAGGGGAGGACGAAAATTCTGAGTCACAGGAAGAAAAAGCAGTAATGATATAGAGGAAGTGGAGGCGGAAACACGGGGTCAGGCATTAGTCCTCAAGAGGGTTCTTCTAACTAAACCAACACTAGTTGAAGAGAACCAGAGGGACAAGATTTTCATGACCAGGTGTAATGTACAAGGCAAGCCGTGTGATGTGATAATTGATAGTGATAGTTGTACTAATGTGGTCTCTACCCTACTCATTCAGAAATTGAACAACCCCACACACAACCATCCTCAACCTTTCAAGTTACATTGCCCTATGGATGCTTGTCATATGTTGCTTGGTGGACCTTGGCAATATGATCAATTTATGAAGTATGATGGAAGAACCAATGCCTATATCATAAAAAAATAGGAATCTGACTAACCAATTGCTCTAAAACCCTTGAAAGTAGCGCAAGGAAAGAAGCAGTTGAATGTGGAAAAAAAGAAGGGGGTGTTCTTGTCAAATCTTAAAGAGTTGGAAGAGGAATTAGCTGATTGCCAATAATTGTTCCTGCTAATGGCCAAGGATGTAAGAGTTGAAACATCTACAATCCCAAAAATTCTTCAACCACTATTGAAAGAATTTGAAGATCTATTCCCATATGATTTGCCACCAGGTTTCCCTCCCACTAGGGGCATTCAACACCAGATTGATTTAATACCAGGTGCCTAGATTCCTAATAAACCAACATATTGATGCAATCTTGATGAGACTAAGGAAATACAAAGGAAGATTGAAGAATTGATGCAAAGGGGATATGTTAGAGAAACTATGAGTCCGTGTGCTGTGCCAACACTAGTTGTTCCTAAAACTGACGGTTCTTGGCCCATGTGTATTGATTCCCCAACTGTCAAAAACATCACAATCAATTACAGGTTTCCCAGGCTGGACGATCTATTAGACAAGTTGTATGGCTCACATGTGTTTTCCAAGATTTATTTGAGAAGTGGGTATCATCAGATACGCATAAGGGAAGGAGATGAGTTGAAAACAACCTTCAAAACCAAATTGGGTCTCTATGAGTGGTTGGTCATGCCGTTTGGACACACCAAAGCACCAAGCACTTTTATGAGACTCATGAATGAAGTTTTGAAACCATAATTGGGGAAGTTTATTGTTGTATACTTAAATGATATTCTGATTTATAGTAGAAACAATGGTGATGATCTACAGCATCTAAGCCATGTTTTCGAAACTTTGAGACAACAAAGCTCTATGAGAAATTGGAGAAGTGTTATTTCATGGTGAGTAGTGTGACGTTTTTGGGTTATGTAGTGTCAAAAGATGGGGTTTCAGTGGATCAATCTAGGTTGAAGCACTAAAATCATGGCCAACACCCATGAGTGTTACTGAATTGCTTTCTTTTCATGGTTTGGCTTCCTTCTACAGAAGGTTTGTCAAAAATTTCTCTTCAATTGTTGCTCCTATAACTGAATGCATCAAGAAGGATAAGAAATTTGAGTGCACCAAAGAGGCGCATAAAGCATTCCAAAAAATCAAGGATTTGTTATGCCATACACCTATTCTTGCACTGTCTGATTTCACAAAAGCTTTTGAAGTTGAAACAAATGCAAGCAATTAATGTAGGAATTGGCGCAGTTTTGGTGCAGGGAAATGACCAATTGCCTATTTTACCGGAAAATTCAATGGGGCCAGGTTAAATTATTTCACTTATGATGAAGAGTTTTATGCAATTGTTACAGCTCTGGATCATTGGAGTCATTATTTGAGGCCTAATCATTTCATCCTGCATTCTGATCATGAAGCATTGAAACATATCAATGGTCTGCAGAAACTGAATCCGAGACATGCCAAGTGGGTTGAGTTCCTTCAATCTTTTCATTTTTATTCAAAATATAAAGATGGCAAGTCTAATGTGGTGGTAGATGCACTATCTAGATGGTATATGTTGATCAGTGTTTTGAATTACAAGTTGTTGGGTTTAGAACATATCAAGACATATTATGAATATGATATGGATTTTGGGCCTGTGATGCAACAACTAGGAATGGAGTAGTAGGATCATATGTATTACATGATGGATTCTCGTTTAAGGGGAACCAGTTGTGTGTGCCTACCTGTTCAATAATGGAGTTATTAGTTAGAGAGGCACATGGAGGGGGTCTTGCAGAGCATTTGGAATTGCTAAATCATTGAGCATGTTGTAAGAACATTTTTATTTGCCTAAGATGATTAGAGATGTGGAAGTTGTGATATCTCAATGTGCTGTATGTCAAAAGGCCAAAGCAAAATTTCATCAGGGTGTATACATACCATTGCCAGTTCCTAATGGTCCCTAGTAAGATGTACCAATGGATTTCATTGTTGATCTACCTAGAATTGCTCGAAATAAGGATTCTATTATGGTAATGGTGGACAGGTTTTCAAAGATGGCACATTTTACTCCTTGCAATAAGACTGATGGTGCTGCTAATGTGGCAGAGCTATATTTTAGGGATGTAATACAATTACATGGTATACCTAAAACCATTGTCAGTGACAGGGATTCGAAAATCATGAGTTACTTCTGGAAATCATTGCGGAAGCTGGTTGGTACCAAATTACTTTTTAGTACTTCCTATCATCCACAAAGTGATGGGCAGACTGAGGTTACCAATAGGACTCTGGGAGTACTACTGCGTGGATTGGTAAGCAAAACTCAAAAAGTTTGGGACTTAAAATTGGCTCATGTTGGGTTCGCTTATAACAGATCACCTACTTATGCAACTAAACATTCACCCTTTGAAGTTGTTTATGGAGTCAATTCTAAGTTACCAATTGATTTCTTTTATGTTCCTAAGGGTGAATTAGTTCATAACACTGCTTTGGATAAAATTCAATATATGTAGAAATTACATGCCCAAGTCAGAGCATGAATTGAAAAGGTGAATGAACAGTACAAAACTCGCGCAAATAAGAACAGGAGCCAACGTCAATATTAGGAAGGTGATTTGGTTTGGTTACATATCTAAGGAACGAATGATTTCCTAATCAGAGGAAAAATAAATTGATGCCTAGGTGTGATGGTCCATTCAAAAGTTTGAAAGAAGTTGTTGATAATGCTAATCAGCTTGAGTTACAAGAAGATTATGGAGTCCATGCTACTTTCAATATAGGTGATTTATCTCCATACATTCCTGATGAACAACTTCGAAGTTTGAGGTCAAACTCTTTGGAAGAAGGGGAGGATGATATATGTGCAAGCATCAGTGACATTAATGATGTAATTGCAAGCACCAGTGATAATGACAAAAGTGATCAGGTAATAAATATAAATCACAAGGTTTGTAGTAGTGGTGGTGCAATCAACTTCGAAGGTGGTGATGTTAAAGGCAAGGATGCAACCATAGGTGAAATAATTGCATATGGTGATATAAGCTATATCGGTGCATCAAGGGTAGGAATTACTAAAATGGCACACAAATCAAGAAAAGATGGTGGATTTTGGGGAACAAGATGGTTTTTGCCTATGAGCTTTTTTCCAACTGCATTTGCTAGGGTTTTTCTCATTTCAGGCTTTGAGTCTTTATTTCTTGTGGAGTCCTAATCATCATAATTATGCTAAAACAGATGGAGGACAGATTCTTGAAGGTTTCTTGATTAAAAGATTGAATCTTGAAGCATTTCTTGAAGTTCTTGAAGAAATCTTGAAATTTGCGCAAAACAACGAAGCAATGTTGAGGCGTGTTTTTGACGAATTTTCCAAGAACTTGGGCAGCAAGTATTTTTGTGATTTTTAGCTTAAAATTTGATGATTATAATGTTAATTAATTAGTTAGATAAGTTGTTAGGATATTTTCTTGATTAGGTAGTTTGTTAGAGTTTGTTAGACAAGATAAGATCAAGTTGTAGTGATGAGGTGGCATACTTATCTTGTTGTGTGTTTGTTTTGTGAGTGATGAATTCCCTAGTGTTGTGCATGTGTTTTAGTGGTTTTTATTTAGGATTTTTTTGATGATTATACCTATAGATAGTCTGAACATTAGTTTGTAAATTAATTAAGTTTGAATTGAATAAAACTTTGCTTCTTTTCTTGAAAACAAAATTCTGAAAAGTTATTAAGGGGTGGTGGAATTTCCTTCATACTCTTGTTAAGATTATTTAGTGGCTTTGAGGGTGCTTAGGCTTTAGTCAAATACTAATTAATCAATCCTAAAATTGAGAATTTTGGTGGCTTGACCTTTAGATGTTCAAAATTTTAGTACTATCCCTGTGGGTTTTCCAATTCATACGAAAATTCACATGAGATACTGACCATGGTTGATTACTTTTGAGTGAAGGGAGGGATTCCCACTTATTCTAGGCATAGGATATCTACATTAGTGCATCTTTCACAGGAAGCAAGCATTTACGAACTCTAATCCTATTTTTACCCTAGGTCATTTCATTCTGATGTTCATAGTAATCTGTATGGTACTATTATGGTTGAGGAAGAGTCGAGTTCAATTTCTTCGGGCCACGGGTCAGGGGATAGTTCATGTTTCGAGATTGATGATCCATATCTTATAATTTTATTGTCTATTGACTTAGTATATAACTCTGAGATGGAAGAGGATGAGAACGAACCGGAAGCAAATGTTAATAATGAGAAATATGTGCTTGTTCTAATGGGTGTGATAATATTAATGTTTAAGGATCATGTTATCATATAATTCCAAATTTTTTATAGTTTTACTTGAAGTTATGAGCTAAGGATGTTTAAACTCCTTCAATTCTCCTCTTTTGGGTGAGCATAAGCTTGCCAAGCCTGTTTATTAGGAGCTTTAATATAAGTTAAGTGTGCTAAGGTACTCTTTGAGTTGAACAAAGCAAGGTGTTTCTTTAAGATATTCCATTATCTTAAGTGGAAATTCAAGTGAAATTTTTTTATGATATGCTTTTATTTTGACTAATGGTTGTGAAAGTAATCAAGAAAAGTGCAGTAATCGACTTTAGGAAAAGCAATTTCCTTAGAAATTGAATTAAAGTTATGATTTGTTGAAAGTTTAAGTCTTTCCTGTGGTACGTTGTCTAAGTTAGGTTTAGACCAGGTCTTAACAAGTAAGTCTTTCCTCGTTAGGAAAAGGAGAATGTCTAAAGGAGATATTAATTCGCTTAGTGAGTTAGTAAGGCAATTAGTCGATGTAGATCAAAGGTTGGACGCTAGGGGTCTTTCTATAGACGTTCAGATAAAAATAGCTAGACACGTGTTTGAGGCGCTCGACGAGCTTTATGTGGGATCCCAACACCTTTGTGATTACAGAAAAATAAGAACGAGATACTAAAGGGGAGCGATAAAAGGAAAAAAGGAAGAATGCTTGAGGAAGCTTTAATCATCATGGAAGTCGTAATGGATCGAAGAAGTCTCACTTCAATACAAATTTTCAAAAGAGTATGAAGAATATTGGTAAGTTTGAGAACATCAATGGTTTCATGGGGCAATCTGCAAGCTAGAAAGGTAGAGTTTATTGCTACTAGTAGTGTAATGACCACCCTGGAAAGGATTGTGAGGGAAATCTTGTTTATCTGTCACTTGTGCAATAAGTTAGGGCATCCGAGGTACGAATGCTTCTTGAAAAGTAACACTAGCGGAAAAATCCTCATTTGCTACACTACATATATTGCGGTCTTTTTGTTAAAAAGTAAAAACGAAGCATAAAGTTCTTGGTGGGAAATTACAACGGACTTTATATTGCGGTTGTTTTAATATATTTTTGCTGCGGTCAAAAAATCTTTTTACTTCGTTTATGCTGCGCAACATAAGGTTTATATACTTAAAAAAATTTAACTACATCCTATAGACCATAAATCGGCCAACATAGCATAATTATACTTTAGAACAACAAAGCTTAAACTTCATTCCAATTCTTCTTCTTTCTTTTTTCAGTCGTTATTCACTCATTCGTCTATCTTCTTGCTTCTTCAGTCGACTGTCTTCTTCTTCATTCTTCTGTCTTCTTCATTCCACTCGTTCGTCAAGCATTCTTCCTTTTGTCTTGTTCGTCTTCTGTTTTCTTCGTCATTTTCCTTCGTTGTTGTCTTCTTTTACTTCTTCTTCGTCTTTCTGCCTTCGTCGTTGTCTTCAGTTTTCGTCTTCTCTTTGTTCTTTGTTCTTCGTTTTAGTTTTCTTCCTCTGTCGTCTTCTCCATTGTCGTTGCTGTTTTCATTGGTAAGTTGGTTATGTTTAAATTGGCATTTTGGGTTGGGTTTATTTTGTTAGGGTTTAATTGGGGATTTTATTGATGTGTTTGCTTTTACAAGTTATGTTTGATTAAATTGTTATTGTTATATACTCATCCAATGGTGCAGATTAAAGCTTAACCTTAATACATGTTACAAAATATGGGGCAACGGATGAAAGACACGTGTCCTCCATTAGGATTAGGCAGAAAGGCAAGTGGGAGAGAAGAGAATAGTTCTCTACTTTACAAGGGGCAAAACAGTGTACTGTCACTAGTATAACTACCCATGAAAACCAGAACAAGGGGAAAAAATGGAGATTTATTACAAGCATTTATTGTTCTTTCTCTCTCTCTCTAACTCTCTTTCTCTCTAAGTTCTATAAACCGTTACTTACAAAAGCATCGGAGGGGGATAAATCCACCAAGGATTTATTCCTTTGTGCAGGCACCACAAGGGGTTGGACCTTTGCTCCCCAGGCGCCCTTTTATCGCCAAGTTCACCTAAGGCCACACCACCCATCTCTCCTGCTAGCTTGGACGCCACCCATCCCACCTGCTAGCTTGGACGCCCATCCTCAACGTCAAGTCAACAAGTCAAAGCATTGACTGTAGCATTACTGTGTGATCATTTGTTTTCATACGTTATTTGGCGCTGTCTGAAGGGAAGACACATAGTAATGGCAGACAATAATGAATTCATGGATTCAGATTGAAACTTAAGAGATAGTAGCTCACCTAATCAGACAGGAGTACCAGAACAGTCAGAAGCAGCCAATGGACAAACGGTAACCATGGACCAGCTGCACGCCATCTTGTCTCGCTCCCAGCACACCAGAGTTGGAGCTATGGAGGACCAAGTAAAGGAAACAATGAAGGATACGTAGCCAGAGGCAACACCTAGCAAACAGGCGAGTGCCAAAAGGAGAGAAATATGTCGGCGAATCCTTGCTAGAACTAAAACCCCATTTGGAGCCAGAAAGTGGGAAATTTTCAAAAGAACGCCCGGAAAGGAAAGAAATCAAGAGGAAGCTCGCCAAGAGCCAGAGGCTAAACCATCTAACGAAGAAGGCGAGGATCTTCAGAGGGTTAGGAGGAAACCCACTCAGCAGTTTGTCCATCAAAATGAGAATGCAGTAATATCATGGAAAACGCCGTTCTCACTGGCGATCATGGCAGCACCAAGGGCGTACAATGTAAAGCCACCAAACATAGAGGCCTTTGATGGCACAACTGACCCCGACGACCATGTTGCTTCAAACATGCCATGTTGCTATAGGGAGCGGATGATGCAACTTGGTGCAAACAATTCCCAGCCACCTTAAAGGGGGTGGCACAAAAATGGTTTGGGAGTTTACCTGATAATTCCATAAACAGCTTTATGGAATTGAGTATCCTCTTTTGCCATCACTTTATGGAAAATAAGTAAGAAAAGAAGACCAGTATACACCTAGGTAAAGTTTCACAAGGGCATTCCGAAACCTTAAGGAATTATGTGCAACGATTTAACTTGGAAGCTCTACAAATTCCAAAATTAAATGAAAATGTGGCTTTTGATTGTTTCTTTCGGGGATTGAGGGAAGAAACGTTGAAATTTGATATTGTTCGAAAGGATATCAGAGACCTCAAAACTGCCTTGAAAGAGGAAGAATCCTTCATTCATGCAACAGAACTTTGCTCCACCACGAAAATGGACAAGTTTGAGCACAGACGAGATGGTGTCCCACGAAGAAAAGAACGAAGGGCGGAGATCTAGTCTATCACCCCAACTAGAAAGGAGGATAACAAGTTGAAAAGGGAAGTCGCCCTATATGTGTCTCCCTATGAGTATAATAAGGAGATTGGGGCAATTTTGAAGGAGGCAGGCCCAAAGTTGGGGATCCAGATGCCTGCCCCAATGAGAACGCCAATGGAGAGTAGGGATAAAAAGAAATTTTTTCACTGCCACAAAGATGTTGGGCACTACACCAACGACTGCAAGAATTTGAGGAGGGTTCTGGATGACCTGGCATCCCAAGGCAAGTTGGGGTCATATCTCAGAGGAAGCCGGAGGAGAGATGAAAGAAGTAGCCATGAGAACTCGGGGTATGACACCCTGCCAGAGAAAGGTTATTAAATGAAAGGCTATTACAAACATTTAAAGTCATCCTATAAGACCCAAACGACGTTCAACGCTAGGGCAATTATCTTATAAGACCTCAAATGGCGTTTAAATGCTAAGGCAACCATATAATAAGACCCCAAACGGCGTTCAACGCTAGGGCAATTATCTTATAGGACCTCAAATGGCGTTTAAACGCTGAGGCAACCATATAATAAAACGGCGTTCAATGTTGGGGAAATTATCTTATAAGACCTCAAATGGCGTCGAAACGCTGAGGCGACCATATAATAAGACCCCAAACGACGTTCAACGCTGGGGCAATTATCCTGTAAGACCTTAAAACGGCGAAGCAACCAAATAATAAGACCCCTAATGGCGTTCAACGCTAGGGAAATTATCTAGTAAGACCTCAAAATGGCGATTAAACGTTGAGGCAATCATACAATAAGACCTCAACTAACGTTCAAATGCTAGGGCAATTAACTTATACGACCTCAAACGGCGTTCAAACGCTGAGGCTATTACAACTAGCGTCCAAAAGCACGCCTATGCATTCATAAGGACTCTAAAGGGCGCTTAATGGGAAATATCTAAAACACTTCTGAAATCTCCTAAGATGTCATACGCAAAAGGCGCCTTGGGTTACGAAAAGAAAAATAATTGACGAGTAAAAGCCTGAACTTGATAAGGTTTAGGGGCAATCAAGGTAGTTGATTTTTTACACTGTCCCTTATAGACAGAGTAAAAATCAACAACACATTTTGGTTAAACCTTACCAAGTTCAGAGTTTCTTTATTCACATAGAAGGCACTAAAGTTGGGACCATCACTATAGGTGATTTTGACTCTAAACTCTTTTAAAGTCAAAATCATCCAAAAAAAAAAATTTTAGCGCCCTCATATGAATAAGGTAGTTGATGGACAATCAATAGAAATGTTAAGTACCAAAAAAAATAATAATAACAATATCATAAATAGAAGAACGCCATGATAAAAAGAGAATTATATTATTAATTACTGTCAACTCTATACAAAAGGTAAGGAAGGGTCAAAGATTACAAACTAAAATGAAGGGGGGACAGGGGCACCATGTGCTGGACTATCAGCTATAGTCACAACATCACTGGGAGTGGCACTCTGCTCGCCGGCCGCCTTGCTTTAAGCTTGATCAACAGGGCGATCAAATTCTTCCTCCTCCTCCTTAATAGAAGTCGATTCAAAGGAAGAGGGAGGGTCGTCATTGTTGTGCTTAGCCAAGAAGGCCCTGCTAACATGATTAAGCCGACGCTCAAAATAGGAGTAGTCAACTTTGTCTTCACTATGGCGACAATAGAGTTCCCATGCCTCCTTCACCAAGTTCTTCATGTCAGTCATCCCTTCATCATAAATGCCAATGGACTCGTCTTGAAGCTCCTTCATGCCAGTTTGCAGAGTGGTGACTTGACATTCTAAGGCTTTCTTAGAACGGGCGAGCTCCTCTTTCTCGCCAAGGGCTTTGTCATATGCTGATTTGAGTTCAGAATGACCCTTCAATTTTTCTTCTAACTCATGGTTAGCTCTTTGTAAGCTCGCCACTATGGACTCAGCATCATCAGCCCTCTTAGACTCAGCCGCCAACTTCCTTTCAGCAGCCTTCCTGGAAGCAACCTCAGATGCGTAATCGGCGTCGGAAGAACCCTTAGCCTTAAGCATGTTAGTGTAAGCATTGTTCATAACTTCACAATACTCTTGCATCTTAACATAGGAGGCGTCCTTTTCTTGGCGCTCTTTCTCCAGGTTGGCTTTCAGCTGCGTAGCTTCGGCTGAAAGTTGCAAACTTTGTTTAGAAAGTGACAAAGCCTCACCAACTGCTTCGTGCTGCTTTTGTGCCCAACTGGCGAACACATCAAGAAGAAGCATAAACTAAAAAAAAAAAAACGCAAAGGGGATTAGTAAGGCAAATGAACAGTTGTATATAATTAGGGATAGATGTAAGTTAGGTAGAATCATTACATTGGCGAGATCCATGAGGCATGGACCAAACAGTCCATCCTTGGCGCGCTTTTAAGCCATCGGTATAGCCCTCTGGGCACATACCTGCATATTTCCCAGCATAGTCCTCTTCTCACTAGAGGATAAGCGCATTGAGGGTGTACGCCCAGTCTCCACGGTGGCTGGAGATTCCCTTGAATTGTCCATTGCTGGAATCTCTAAACGGGCGACCGGAAAGACAAAGGCACGAGGATCAGTAGGTGAATAAATGACGGAGTCGGAAGATGATTGATAAGTACGTACAAAATTGGGTCTAAAAGAATTACCAGACTGTTGGGCTTGCAGCTTGGTGACTGCTGACATGTTGGCCTTCACTTTGTCAGCAAGGCCGGCCAGGACGCCGCCATTCAAATCGGCGCCTACAGGAGCTGAGGTAGAAGGGCCAACTTTTGGAGGCCTAGCGCCCTCCTTAGTTGTTGGAGTAGGCATGGACTTGGATGAGGATCCTGCCAATTTGTATATTGGGAGTGTGGGAGTTTGTTTGTGTAGAGTTTGTTGTTTTGATGGAGAGGGGGTGTTGGATGGTTTAATGGTGGTTTCATTGGATTTTGAGGAGGAAGGAGCAGTAGGGATGGGAGAGAGCCCCACCTTTGGTTGAGAAGGCGAAAGGGTTGACACCTCGCCGAAGGTAGAAGGGGTAGCAGGAGAAGGGGCCGTCTCCTTAGGAAAGGAAGGACGGGAAGAAGGGGCTTTGGGTTTAGCCGCCACATGCTTTACCCTCTTGTGTTGTCCTGGAAGCACAGGAGAGGAGTGCTTCCTTTTAACGCCCTCAGTTGGAGGGGTAGTCTCCTTCTTGTTCCCCTTAGTAGAAGGCGTAGGGACAGCTTGCTTTCCCTTTGACTTCTCCACAGGCGTCCACCTTCCCTTTTCCTTTACCCTCGACCGCTGAAGAGGCAAGGGTGGCGGCCTTCTTAGGCCCTGGCTCCCTTGTAGATACGCCAGGGCATTTGGATGAGGGCGCCTTCATATCGCCCGCCGCATTCTCCTGAAGAAACCAGCAGTATAAGTAAAACACATAGACATAAAAATTGCAAATAAACAATGAAAAACCTAGCCAAGGGGTAACAGTGTGGGAGTACCTTTTTAAAGGCGAGCTTCTCCTTTAAACTCACCATCTTGCGACGATCTAATATATGTCCTTTATACCCTCTAAGGCTTTCCCTTCGCCTTTTTCTTCAGGACAAAGGCGTGCCATCACTTTTTCTGGAATGAACAAAAAGGAAACATGAGAAAAAAAAGGGGTTACATATATAATAAAAGAAGCACGTAGCAAGCAAAGGGTAATGATGAACCATCAGGTACCTTCCTCCAACTTGGCACACAAACCAGTGGCGAAAAGGAAAAAGTTGTTATTTAGTAAATAGTGGAGAGGCACCCAATTGGCAAGACATTCCTTGTCCTCTTCGGACGTCTTAAAGTGACCCCAGGTGCACTCTTCACCGGCGGTCAGGTGGGGCATGGCATTGGATTTACCCAGGTGCTGGGCATTATCATTCCACCTACTATAACGGCTCGCCTTGTTTAAGTCACTAGTCACGAAAAATACAAATTTGACCTTCCACTCCTTAAGGTTGGAGGTCCTGTCTATCACAGCCCTATGATGAGGACGGTTGGAGATGGCGTACCAGCTATAACCAGCAGCATGGTTGGGGACCCTATTTAGGAAGTGAAGGGAGCGGAAGGCGTTAAAGGAAATGGTCAACTTTTTAAAATAAGGTGGCGATGAAGGAGTTAATAAAATGCCAAGAGTTTGGGGTCAGTTGGGCTATCCCTATGTCATACTCGCTTAAAAGAGTGTCTACAAAGGGATGAGTTGGGAACCTAAGTCCAAACAAAAGGGCGTCCTTGTAAACCCCAAACTCATTGGGTTGTATTTTTGTAATGGTGGCGCCTCGCAAGGGGTCAATCATTTTAATATGTTCTGGAAGCCATAGAGACTTCCTAAAAATGCCACGGTCCTCCCCCAATTGTTTGATCCAAGTGTTACTAACAAGGATGCCGCTTGGATCATTTTTAGGATAGAAGGATTGGACCTTCACCTCCTGTTGCCTGCCACCCTGTTTCCTCTGACCCTCGCGCAGGAGGATCGGTGAATAGAGCCTCTGTGTCCTCCGAAAGATCTCGCCCTGGGGAAGGCGCCTTTTCAGAAGAGGAATAGGAAACCACCATTGTGCGAATTCCTCTAGCACAAAGTTTTGTTCTAACCATACAATTCTTCACGTAAGAAATAAACAGTGTGAGATTCTGAGAAGTTAGAGGTGGCGAGGTATCAGGAGAGGAGGAGGCATGATACATGGCTCTCACCCCTGTGAACCTAGATGAAATAGGGTTCACTTCAACCCGGAAAACCCTTGTTTCGGTTGGGGGATGAAGATATACCCCATTGGAGGAAGGCGCAGAAACCATAACTGAGTGAAAGGATGGAGATAAATAAACAGAGAGGGAAGAGAACAATACCTGAATAAATGCTTGAAGAAACCGACGAACTGTTACCGCAAAATAAGAATTAATCAAACCTAAGTCACTTTCACACGCAAAAAATGGCAGAATTCACACTAAAATTCAAAGAAAAAGCTTAAGAAAACCAACTGTCTACAGAGAGAAACTTGATTAGTTAGTAAGAATTAGAAAAAACAAATGAGGGGTTAACAAGGGAAAGTATTTATAAGCAGTTAAAGGGGGTAGTGAGGAATTTTCCCCTTTGAAACTAAAAAGGTAGGGGTAATTTCGACCAACGCACAAAGAGAAAGTACAAAAGTACGTCTCCTTTTCGTTTCATTGAAAACCGTTTTGTATTCATTCAAGGTCTTCATTAATTATTTATAATCATCAAACCCCTTCATTAATTAGCTGGTAACCACCTGTTCAAATTCAACGGCTTGATGAGGGGCAAATGTTATATACTTATCCGACAGTGTAGATTAAAGCTTAACCTTAATCCATGTGACAAATTATGGGGCAAAGGATGAAAGACACGTGTCCTCCATTTAAAACACAGGATTAGGCAGAAAGCCAAGTGGGAGAGAGGAATCACCATAACACGCCGGGTAATCGTCCTCTCCTCCCTACCAGAGGAAAGAAGAGAATAGTTCTCTACAGTACAAGGGGCAAAACAGTGTACACTCACTAGTATAAATACCCATGAAAAACGAGAACAAGGGGAAAAATGGAGATTTATTACAAGCATTTATTGTGCTCTCTCTCTCTCCCTCTCTCTCTCTAACTCTCATTCTCTCTAAGTTCTATAAACCGTTAATTACTTAAGCATCAGAGGGGGATAAATCCACTAAGGATTTATTACTTTGTGCACGTACCACAAGGCGTTGGACCTTTGCTCGCCAGGCGCCTTTTGATCGCCAAGTTCACCTAAGGCCACGCCACCCGTCTCACCTGCCAGCTTGGACGCCACCCATCCCACCTGCTAGCTTGGACACCCATCCTCAACACCAAGTCAACAAGTCAAAGCATTACTGTGTGATCATTTGTATTCATACAACAGTTATTTTTGGGTCTTTTGTTGGGAATTGATTATACTATGAATTAAAGTTGTTTGTGAATTGGGTTTTTTGATTTTTTTTTTTGGTATTTTGTAAAATTTGTACTTTTTGAGCCCCTAGTAAGTGATGTGTAAGAAACTAAGAACTGTTTGTTGTTCAATTAGAATACTAAAATTATCTTTGGAATTTGAATTAGCATTGAAATTTTAGGTAATTAGATAGTAGATTTTGATTTATATGCAGGTAAAATGAAAAGGTTATGTTTTAATTAGTTTTTGCAATTCGAGGTAGCTTTGGATTGTTTGGAATTATGGGTAACTGAGATAGTTTTCTGATATACAAGTGATTGAAACCTGAAAAGGGTATGTTTTTGTCCAATTCCTTCCAGGTTCTTACGTTATGTTTATGAATTGGAATTTCAAGTGCAGAATGTTGCAGGCATTCATCTGAATCTTGATATTCCCAAGTGGCTTCATATTTTGCTCTTGGATATTATGCTACGGTAATTTCATGTACTTTTCTTATAAAAAGGTTCGTCATAGAATGATAATGAATATCTTTAGGGATAGAGCATCTAAATTGTAATTTATGTTTTTGCATAATAAGTTCATGCCTTTTAATGTTGCATAATAAGTTCACTAATTTGTTGTCGTAATGAATTGAATCAGTCAAATTTAATCCTCTATCTATCACAATTCTAGAACTATGTCCTTATCGGAATTAAAACAGGAAAACTTAATCCTCTGTCTATCGAAATTCTAGAACTAATATTTCACATATTATTTATATTTACTTTGTTTTGTACTAATAATGTATAGAAAAATTGTTGACCCTAGGGGTTTTGATGATGACACACACATACTACTAATGGGTTACTGGTTTTATGTCATGCTAAACATACATTAGTAGCCGTTGTACCAACAGAAGAACTTGTCTCAAGTTCAGCTGTCTCAAGGAAGTATCGAAATAATTCATACGTAATTCAGAAGATTTATAAACTTGAGTAAATTAAGAGAATATATGACAGCAAGACTTCAACGTATATTCTGAGAAGATATGGTAAGCATATTCTAAGAAGATACTATAAAAGATCTTTGAAGATATTTGGAAAAGATATACACAAGATTATGGTAACAAATCTATAAAGAAAAGAACAATGTTTATTTAGATGGAGAATTGATCTAAATTCACTTTATGAAAAATATTCACCAAGATATTGGTGAGATATGAATCGTGAAAACAAGGAAGGAAATCAGAAAAGCCGTACTTGTTATTTCACTATAAATACTGAATATCAGAAGAGAAGAATTCAATCAAGACGTACGCAATTCATTGGAAGCATACAAGAGTCAGTTGTACTAGGATTGTGTTCACTTTAATGAGTCTGTAATCTTGAGTCTGGGGAAAGGAGAATGATTTAAGTGAATCACTTGTAACGAGAAAGAGAAAGAGAAGAACTCGTTCAGGGGAACAAGTTCAAGGGATATAGTACTGAGTTGTACTTACAGAATAGAGAAGTACTGGGTTGTACTTAGAGCATAGAGAAGGCTAGTCAAGCCACCAAGAGAGAAAGAGAAACAGAATAGGGAAGAACTTGTTTAGGGGGAACAAGTTCATATGGGAACAAAGTACTGAGTGGTACTTAGAGAAGTCTGTATTAGCTAGGATTGTAACAGAGTTGTTGGCCCTAGTTAGTAAAAAGAGAACTGAGTAAAAATCCCTAGTGGTTGAGGTTTTTTCCTTCGTATTGGGCCTAGGAATGGTTTCCTCGCTAAAATCGCGTGTTCTCTACTTGTCTCACACTCTCTCTATACTTGTCTCTACTTTACTTATCTCTTGTTTAATTTTCATAGTTTGTAAAAACTAACAATTGGTATCAGAGTCGGTTCTCTTTTTTGTTGTGTGCAAGTAATTCTGTCGAGTGAATCCTGGAACCATGGCAAACAACGAGGAACGACTAACTGAGGGACATTCCACTGTAAGGCCTCCCAACTTCAATGGGAAGTACTATCGTGAATGGAAAACAAAGATGGACACTTTTATTATTGCTGATAATTTCTAAATCTGGAAGGTGATTCGTGATGGTAATTTTCAAATTACCAAAAAGAATGAAAAAGGTGAACTTGTTCCTAAACCCGAAAGTGAATACGAAAGGAGGACTATGAAAAGATTGAACTGAATGCTTCTACATTAAAATATTTGCATTGTGGACTTGGACCTCATGAATACGATCGTACGACGCGGTGCAAGAGCGCAAAAGAATTTTGGGACTTTTTGCAAATAACTCATGAAGGAACAACTAAAGTTAAGAAATCTAAAATTGATTACTTAATGCAACAATATGACATGTTTAAATTGGAATCTAAGGAAAGCGTTCATGAAATGATCGTTAGATTTGGTAACATAGTTATTGAATTAGAGTCCCTAGGGAGAGTCATTACTAATTAAGAACAAGTAAGAAAAATTCTTAGAAGTCTACTTCTGGATGAAAGATGGAATGCTAAAGTTACCACTTTATTTGAAACTAAGGAGTTTACCAAGTTCAATGTTGAATAGCTTACAGGTTCATTAATGACTCATGAGATGCATCTTAAAACTGGAGAAGCAGGAACATCCAAAGGACGATCTCTTGCTCTTAAGGCTGAAGGACGTTCCATGACCAACACTAAAGATGAAGATGAGAATGATTCGGTAGTAAGTGCAGAAGATGCAGCCTTGCTGGTGAGGTAACTGAATAAGATGATGTACAAAGGAAGGGACAAAGGAAAAACTAAAGTTAGATCCTCCAGAACCACTTGTCATAAGTGCGAAAGTCAGGATCACTTCATTCGAGATTGTCCAGTGTGGGAATCAAAAAAGGGCACAGAGAAGGTGAAGTCAAAATTTGTAAAGAAACCATTTTTTAAAAAGAAAGACTCCAGAAAGTCCATGATAGCCGCTGTACAAGAGGATGATATAACTGATGATGAATAAGAACACCTTGAGGAAGAGACTGCTCACATTTGTCTCATGGCCAAACTTGAAGAAACAGAAAACTTAACTTGTTTCTATTTCAATGTAAGTCCCTATACTCTTAAGGAACAAATTTAAAAACTTAATACTGCAAAACTTCAAGAGCTTCCGCTGGAAACTCTGGATGAATATAAAGAAATTTGCAAATATGTCTCACAACTAGAAAAATCTTTGGAAACTCATAAAGAACATGCTAAGTGGATTAGGACTAATAAAAGAGATATTGAGAACCGCTTCTTTGAACTACTTGATAAGAACACTGAATTAAAACATGCTTGTGAAAGTTAAAGAAGAAAATATTTTGTTAAATGTGGAGTTGCAAGGGTACAAGTGTCTAATTCCTGAAACAAATTTCATAAATCTGTCCCCCACACAAGCTGAAAAGAATGAATTCTAAAAATTAAAACAAGAGGTCACTGATTTAAAAACAAGAAATTCAGATCTTGAAGGAAGCCTAAAATTAAATCAAAACAAATCAAGTCATGTTAACGGTGTTTATTGGTTTGAAAAAAATCAATCTAAAAACAAATCAGGTGTGGGTTTTAACCACAAAAAGAGAGATAAAGTCAAGAAGTATGTAGATTTACCTAGCAACAAAATTTGTACTTTATGTGGAAAAACTGGACATCTTCCAGGAGGATGTACCAGAGAAATGGAACAAATAGATGAAAACATGAACAAGTTAAAACTGATGTGGAAAGTTAAGAATGTTGATACAAAGGAACCCAAGCAAGTCTTGGTTTCTGTCACTAACCACTAAACTATTGTGCAGGCACAAGTGAGGGGGAACAATCTGTGGTACCTCGACAGTGGTTGTTCCAAGCACATGACAGGAGACGAAACTCAATTTCTTTCACTTGTTGCCTATAATGGAGGAACATTGACTTTTGGTATGGTTGGTAAGTCACTAAAATGTTCCATAGATAATGTATGTCTAGTCGAGGGGTTAAGACACAATTTACTCAGTATTTCCCATTTATGTGACAAAGGGAATACTGTTCGTTTTACATGTGAAAAACGTCTTGTCATTGACTGCAATACTGGAGACATCGTACTAGAAGGGAAAAGGAGAGGGAACACTTATACTGTTAATTTGAACCTTTTTCCTGAAAATCGTCTCAAGTGTCTAAGTGTTGCAGACAATGATCCATTACTATGGCACAAACGTAGTGGACATGCTAGTCGTTCATTACTAAACAAATTAAGACAAAAGGACTTAGTAATTGGTTTGCCAAACATTAAGTACAATTGTGATAAAATTTGTGATGCATGTGTTAAAGGAAATCATGTTCGCTCATCTTTTAAATCAAAAACCTTGGTAAGTACTTCTAAGCCACTTGAGTTGATACATATGGATCTTTGTGGTCCAGTAGATGTTCAAAGTAGGAGTGGAAAGAAATATTTCTTTGTTATTATTGATGATTATTCTAGGTATAGATGGACCTTGTTCCTTGCTACCAAAGAACAAACCTTCGAGGAATTCGAAGCTTTTGCAAAAAAGGTGCAAAGAACAAGTGGACATAAATTGGTACATTTAAGATCTGACCATGGAACAGAGTTTGATAATCAAAAGTTTAATGAGTTTTGTAGTGAACATGGATTAGATCATAACTTTTCAGCTCCAAGGACACCGCAGCAAAATGGTGTAGTGGAGCGAAGGAACAGAACATTGAAAGATACGGCAAGGACAATGTTGATTGCTAGTTCATTGCCCAAGAATTTTGGGCAGAAGCAGTAAACACAGCATGCTACATAATCAACAGAGCTCTAATAAGACCAATCTTTAACAGGACACCTTTTGAATTGTTCAAAAGGAAAAAAGCCAAATGTCTCTTACCAAAGAACATTTGGATGTAAATGCTTCGTGCACAACAACGGTAAGAATAACCTAGGAAAATTTGATGAGAGAAGTGATGAAACGGTTTTTATAGGTTATTTAACTCATAGTAAAGCTTATATAGTTTATAATAAAAGGTCAATGTGTGTTGAGAAAAGTGTTCACATTATCTTTGATGAAACTGATATTGTATCTCATGATTGCCAGGATGATGATGAATTTGAAATTGGACTAACACGTTTTACAGGTGACAAAAGTACAGGTGATGAGGAACAGGTTGCAAAAGAATGTCCTCATGCTCAGAAGACAACTGAACTACATGAGGAACGGGAACAAAGTAATGAACTTGGACAGGTGAGCACACCAGAGACACTTGAAGAGACTGGAGAGGTGGAACAACAAGTTGCGGGTGACAACAATGGAGAAGTCACACCACACAGGGAGTTTTGGCCCAAGCCTTGGAAACATCAAAGCTCACATCCCCTGGATCTTATCATAAGTGATATACACAAAGGGACACAAACAAGGTCTCAAATAAGAAATTTCCGCGCCTTCAATGCATTTCTTTCAACGCTTGAACCAAGAAATCACAAAGAAGCCTTAGGTGACCCAGATTGGATCATAGCTATGCAAGAGGAACTAGGTTAATTTGAAAGGAACAAGGTATGGCATCTTGAACCTAAGCCTGAACATCAAAAGGTCATTGGACTTAAATGGGTGTACAGGAACAAAGTTGATGAATATGGAATAATTGTCAGTAACAAAGCCAGGTTAGTGGTAAAAGGTTACAATCAGGGAGAGGGTATTGATTTTGAGGAGACTTTTGCTCCTATAGCAAGATTAGAAGCCATTAGAATTTTAATTGCTTTCGCTGCTCATATGGGATTTCGGTTGTTCAAAATGGATGTCAAATGTGCCTTCCTTAACGGTTATTTAAAAGAAAATGTCTATGTAGAACAACCTCCTGGTTTTGAAAATGTTGATTTTCCTAACCATGTCTATAAGCTTGATGAAGCTTTTTATGGACTTAAGCAAGCTCCAAGATCATGGTATGAGAGACTTTCAAATTTTCTTTTATCTAATGACTTCAAAAGAGGAAAAAATGATAAAACTTTGTTTCTGAAAATCAAAGGCACTCATATTTTAGTAGTACAAATTTTTGTTGATGATATTATCTTTAGTGCTACTAATGAGCCTTTGTGCATGTATTTTGCAGATCTAATGAGTAAAGAGTTTGAAAGGAGTATGATGGGAGAATTAAACTTCTTCCTAGGGTTTCAAATCAAGCAAACTGAGGAAGGAATTATGATTCATCAACAAAAATATATCAAAGGACTACTGAAAAAATATGGTCTGGAGAATTCCAAAGACAACCATACACCTATGGGAACAGGTACACGTTTAGATGAAGATGTAAATGGTACAACTGTTAATCAAAAATAGTATAGGGGTATGATTGGTTCTTTATTATATCTAACTGCTAGTAGACCTGACATAGCTTTCAGTGTGGGAGTATGTGTTAGATTTCAAGTCAATCCCAAGGAATCTCATTTAAAGGTTGTTAAAAGGATCTTAAGGTATCTCAAAGGAACAAGTGACTTAAGTTTGTTCTATCCTAGTACTAACACATTTGATCTAGTAGGTTTTGCAGATGCTGACTATGCAGGAGATTTGGTAAATCGAAAAAGTACATCTAGGATGGTACAATTCCTAGGGACAAGTCAGGTTTCATGGAGTTCAAAAAAACAAAATATAGTAGCCTTGTCCACAGCTGAAGCAGAATATGTGGCTGTTGCAGCATGTTGCTCTCAAATGATTTGGATCAAACAACAGGTTACAGACTTTGGTGTTAAATTTGAATTTGTTCCTATTTACTGTGACAACACTAGTGTCATTTGTATTTCTAAACACCTAGTTCATCACTCAAGAGTAAAGCATATTCACATAAGGCACCACTTCTTAAAAGACAGTGATGAGAAACAATAAGTCAAACTGAATTTTGTGCCACTGAACAACAAATAGCCGACATACTCACTAAACCATTACCTAGAGAAAGGCATGAAAAATTGAGACTTGAAGTTGGGATGATTAGATTAAGATAATCTTCCTAGCTCTAAAGCCTTCAATGACTAAGTCTAGATTGACACTTATACACAAACTTGGTACAATTAATTTTATACACACATAAGTGTAGGGTAAGCATATTGAGATCACAATAATACTGTTAAACTGCCTAATTTACATACTTGATAGCATTTTATGGTATTTGTCCTCAAAACCTTTTAGTCAAATTTTCCGTTTTTTTAAAACCTTCTTTGTAAACTAAGCAAAAAAAAAAAAAATTATAATAATAATAATAATAATAATAATAATAATAATAATAATAATAATAATAATAATAATAATAATAATAATAATAATAATAATAATAACAACAACAATAATAAAATATGAATGAAAAAAAAAATCAGATGCTTAGTTTCTCTTGAAGTTTTCTCTTATTTTTCTACTTGTTTCTACTCTTTTCTCTAAATTTTTTTTGAGGACATTGACTTGATGATGTGATGAGGTCGTCGCGAACCTATCAAAAATAAACCTATCTAAACCTCCTAACTAATGTAGTCGGGTATAGTAAGATCGAATCCCAAGAGACTAAGCGTTCTGAATTGATCAAATTCACTCAAATTTTAGCTAAGCAAGTAACCAAAAATACTGATTGAGAGAATCGATTGACTAAACTAGCTAAATTGGCTAATGCAATCTAATAAGAATTCAAGACAAATTCAATAATTAAAACACCTAGAGTTAAGCATCACCACTAGCATAGTCAATGCAAATACTAATTCCTACCCCAATTTAACAAATTAATTGCTCAAGAAGAAAGGCACGCCCTAAAAATACCATAAACCTCTCCCTAGTATTTATGGCTTCTCTAATTTGCAATCAAACCTACTCCCGTGGAATCATACAAATTGAAGACATTTAACACGAAACCCTAATTTCTTAACAAACCATTCTACCTATTCCCATGAATAATTTCATGTCCTTAGTTGAATTAATCAAATCCGTCAAAACCCAACTCCCATTGTGATAGAGACAAAGGAATCATAACAATACTAATTATCCCTAATCTAGTATTGGCATAAGCACATTCAATTAAGCAAGAACAATTAACAATTAAATTGGGAATTTAAAGGAATTGATTAAGAATTAATCATGACTAGGGTTTTACTTAACCCTAGAATTGGAAAACTACTCACACATATTAATTGAGCAAATCAAAGAGATAATAAAAGAAAACATGATTAATGATAATAACAAGAAAGAAGGGAAGAAGTTTTTACGTGGATTAATGGAAGAATAATGAACCTTGAATGTTGAATGTTTAAGAGAAAAAGAGAGAGGAAGAAAATTACAATTATGCGTGAAAGCTTTAGCCAAAAAACTAGTAATTCTCCCCCCTTTTCCTAATAAATCTCTTTCCTATATATGTTTTCTAGAATTAGAGTAGGAAAAATACATTAGGAAATTAAATTAGGAAATTGCAAAGATAACAAATTAGGCCCTTTTTCACAGCAGGGGACGACCAGCTCCCAATGGAAAACAAGGTGGCTGAGCAGCAAGTTGAGGGAGAAAAACGCACAAACCATTGGGCGCTGGTTCGCGTTCTGAAACGCTGGATTGACTTTGGAAGGCTATAACTTGATTTCTAGGCATTAGAATGAGACGTATGACCTACCGTTGCGAAGATCTATGAATCTAGTCTCCAATGAAACTTGAGTCACATCAATCTGAGGAGTATATCTCGAGTTATGACAAAAATAGTGAGCATTGGTCAAACTGATCTTTCACAACTATGAATATTTCTTCAGTTTTAACTATGCTATAACCCACATAGATGCAAAATGGACTTCATATGATGATAATGCTCGTGTGAAACGTCCATAATCTTCAACTCTTCTTTTATAATTATCCGCTTCACTTTTCTTGCTTCCGAAAGCTTCCAAATAGTTGTAAAATTACCTGAAAAATTAAGAAACCACAAACAGAGCGTAATAAAGAACAAAATGGATAATATATGCAATTAATGCCTAAAATACAACTATATGGACCTAATATGCCCTAAATATGCACCCAAAAATGCGTAAAATTCCGATATAAAAGTAAGTTATCATGATGCTGGCTAGTTATGTTTAATTAATGGTTTGGTAACATTATTGCTTTTGATATATGTTGTTCTTTGACTATGACTTATCTATTGATGCTATGATATGCAAAAGTACTTTTAGATGATGTCAAAAGGGGGAAAAGGAGGAAAAGAAGAGGACAAAAATGTCGAAGTATCCCTTGTCTCTTGACTCTCATGCTTGAAACTGTCTTTCTCTTTTACAAACTCATCTTTTATTAATCCGATTGATTTTGTTAATTTGTGGTTTTTAGTTATTCTATATATTATATTTTTTTCTAAGTGTTTGTCATCATAAAAAATGGGGAATATTGTTGACCCTAGGGGTATTGATGATGACTAACACATACTACTAATGGGTTACTTGTTTTATGTCAAGCTAAACATACACTAGTATCCGTTGTACCAACAGAAGAACTTGTCTCAAGTCCAGTTGTCTCAAGGAAGTATCGAAATAATTCATACGTAATTCAGAAGATTTATACACTTGAGTATATTCAGAGAATATATGACAGTAAGGCTTCAAAGTATATTCTGAAAAGATATGGAAACTATATTCTAAGAAGATACCATAAAAGATCTTTGAAGGTATTTGGAAAAGATATACACAAGATTATGGTAACAAATTTATGAAGAAAAGAAGAATGTGAATTTAGAAGGAGAATTGATCTAAATTCACTTTATGAAGAATATTCACCAAGATATTGGTGAGATATGAAGCGTGAAAACAAGGAAGGAAATCAGAGAAACCCTACTGGTTATTTCACTATAAATACTAAAGATTAGAAGAGAAGAATTCAACCAAGACTTATGCAATTCATTGGAAGCATACAAGACTAGGTACAAGATTCAGTTGTACTAGGATTGTGTTCACTTTAATGAGCCTATAATCTTGAGTTCGGGGAAAGGAGAGAGATTTGAGTGAATCACTTGTAACGAGAAAGAGAAAGAGAACTCGTTCAGGGGAACAAGTTCAAGGGATATAGTACTGAGTTGTACTTAGAGAATAGAGAAGTACTGCATTGTACTTAGAGAATAGAGAAGTACTGAGTTGTACTTAGAGAATAGAGAAGTACTGAGTTTCTACTTAGAGAATGGAGAAGGCTGGTCAAGCCACCAAGAGAGAAAGAGAAAGAGAATAGAGAAGAACTTGTTGAGGGGGAACAAGTTGAGGGGGAACAAAGTAGTGAGTGGTACTTAGAGAGGTTCGTACTCACTAGGATTGTAACAGAGTCGTTGGGGCCCTAGTTAGTAAAAAGAGAATTGAGTCAAAATCCCTAGTGTTCGAGGTTTTTTCCTTCCTATTGGGCCTAGGAAAGGTTTCCTCTCTAAAATCGCGTGTCCTCTACTTGTCTCTCACTCTCTCTTTACTTGTCTCTACTTTGCTTTTTTCTAGTTTAGTTTTCATTGTTTGTCAAAACTAACAAAAATATTACTACATTCTTTAAAAAAAAGGAATGTGGATTTGAGGAGAAAATGAGTATATAGAATACTTTAAATTAGGAGCAAATGAGGTAATTTTTAACATAGTGAATTCGGGATGTCTTTATGCATGAGCTTTGGATGTCGCCCTTCTCACATTTGGACTTTGTTCATCAAAAGTGCATGTGCTTGTGGATGCTTATAAGGAGTGTTGATTGCCTATGTTGCAAGGATATTGGTCGTTAAGATTGCCTTTTTTGTGATTATACTAGACTTAAGGGACAATACACCTTTTGAATAACTAAAGAGTTTTATGGCATTTCAAAGTTTAATTGTAACAAAATTTAAATAATATACTATGTATTTGTAAAATCCATCATTTTGACGTATTAATAAAACAATAAATAAATAATAAAATCCATCAAAGTTGTGCCTTACTTAATTTTTTTTTTAAGGTTTGATGAACTTCAGTAATGAAATTTGCTTGCCAAACCTTGCTAGGTACAACGCCTATTGGCTTCCGATTCTGTTATGTTCTGCTGTCTTCTTTTCTGCATTGTCATCTATTCTGCTTTGTCTTCTGTTATGATGTCTTATATCTTCTTTCTTCTTTTATTTCGTGACCACATCTGGTTCTAAGCTTCAAACCTCACCTGGCAAGATGTTCGGTTTGTGGGATATTAGCACAATGGCATTCACATGTGGCGTTATCACTGTCAATTTATGTCTTCTCTTGTCCTGCAATAGCATTACAAGATGGAATCATATCAGTGTTTGGGGGAGCATTATTGCGTGGTTCTTATTTATCTTTGTTTACCCTGGTATCATGACTAATGATGACCGACAGGTGAGTCAATCTTTGCAGTATACCCTAATAAACCTTTAGTTAACACAGGAGCTATGAAGCATGCATACACATACAACACAATGATATTATGTACATTCAATGTTCAGTAAGTTTACTGATATAATTTAGGATTAATGTTTATTATCTTCTATGATACTCTGCTAACATATTGTATTTTTCAAACTTCTTCCATATTAAAATAAATGCAACACTTTGTATATATCGGCGTACCAAATTAGTTGCATGATTTCGTTTAAGGATTAGATACTTTTTTTCTCCTATCACAATGGTCCCCCTCTTTTTTTCCCTTCTCTCTATAGCCTAGGAGTCTGCGATTTTTGGAGTAAAGCATTTACTGTGATACAAAACAAAATTGTTATGGTTATTATTTTACAGATGGAAATTAATGGCTAATGCATTAGACTTATAATTCGACATTATTTCCTAAATGTGCAAGTCTTCTCTTTTCTCCTGTTTTTATTATTTTATTTACAACATAGTGTTTAGATGCTAAGATGTTGAATTGTCATTTTGATAATTTGAACTCTAGGTACTGTTGAATAATTGTAGAGGTGCAATGTGATCTAGTAGTTCAAAAGATAGTACAACAGTCATTACTTTTGCTATTTATGCATGCTTATTATTATTTTTGATTGCTAAGTATTAGGAACCTTTCATCTGTCTTATCTGATTATGTATATACAAATGATTATGTGTCGGTATTGTTCCACCTCCTCCACCCCTTCCCCTCCTCGAATTCCAAGTTTGAGGTCTTTGTTCGAGCCTCACCCCGTGCCTGTAGTAGGATTCCTTCTCCTTTCCGTTGCAAATGTGTGTGTCGACAATTCGGGTTGGGGGTACACCTAGCAGTATTAACGCAGTAACCCCACCCCACTTGCAATATTGATGTATATACACGATTCTGTGTCTGTAATTTTCCGCTTCCTCCACCCCCTCTCCCTCCCCCTCCCCCTCCTCGAATTCCAAATTTGAGGTCTTTGTTCGTTCGACCCTCACCCCGTGCATTCGCTTCGTTTTTGCTTCTGTTTGCATGTCTTTTCTGCTGTTGTTACTGCTTTCGCTGCTGCACGTGGGTTCCTTTACGTTGGGGCTGCTGCAACAGCAGTTGCTGCTTGGTGTTTTGCTGTTGCTGCTTCTTGGTTGCTTCTTATAGTTGTATTGTTGTTTGCTGCTTGTTTCTAACAATCTGTTGTTCGCTTTTGTTTCTTCGGTTTGCTGCTGTTTACCTGGTTGCTTTGTTTGCTGCTGCTTTGTTGTTTGCTAGCTTATGCCGTTGTTGTTGTTTGTTCTCTCCTCTGTTTGTGCAAATGTTGTATCTTTTTGTTGTGCTGCTTGAATATCCTCATATGAGTTGAAATCCAACTTGTTTTTTAGGCTTGTTTGTGCAAATAAAAAGGTTTTACGGGGGTTTATAGGCTTGAATTGTTTGTGCAAATAAAAAAGGCTTTTCGGCTTCTTTGTGAAAATTAAAAAGGTTTTTTAGACTCATATTTGATGTGAATGCATTACTTAGATTGTGTTTGATGTGAATGCTCGTTCTTGAAATTTTTAAGTCAAATGGTGTAATAATTAATATCTCCTCGACTTTAATGAATTTAAAGGTTTTGAAGTCGGCAACACGTCAAGGGTCGTTCGTCGTTCCAGAAACTGTTGAAGTTAGAGAGAAGTTAGTTAGTTTTATTACTTTATATTGTTTGTAATGAAACAATTCAAGGAGCTTGGGTCAAGATGATGTAAAATAATACAATAGTGACTCCAATTATATATAGGTGGAGTGACATATGTATATATGTGTATGAATGTTTAATTTGTACGTTATGGATTATATTGTTATTGATAATATTATTATGTTTGTTTTTAATTATACAATTTATTATATATTTTAATTTTTTAATAGTAATGATCAGTATTATTAATATATTAATCATTATTAAATGATTAATATATTAATAATAAATATCATAATAATGATCTATTAGTATTAATAATATTCTTATTAAATATATATATAATCCTTTTGATGCGGTCATATAATATAAAAAAACGAAGCATAAAGTACAAAAAAATGGTGGGAAAATGACTTTATGTTGCGGTCATCAATAACAACCGCAGCTTAAAGTCTTAAATTTTGGTGGTAAAAAAACTTTATGCTGCGGTCATTTTAAAAAAGCGAAAAAGTCTCAAAAAATTGGTAGGAATTGGACTTTATGCTGCAGTTGTTTGGATGACCGCAGTATAAATTTTTTACCCTTTTGCTTCTCTAGCATATGCTGTGGTCAAAAAACGAAGCAAAAGGTGATCAAATGACCGCAGCAAAAAGGTTTTTTTCCACTAGTGTAAGAGAAAGGAAAGGCAAGGAGGTAAATTCAACGGTAATTTTTCCGGAAGGCCTCAAAAGGGTTTCCATGGAAGCCTGGGAGGGAGAGCACAACAACTAAAGGGAAACAAGAAAGGTAATAGCTATGCAGGAGATCAAGCTAAGGCGTCTAGCACCGGAAAGCTTAATGTCGATGAAGATGTGATTACTGGTACTTTCGCTATTCACGTTAAACGATTTTGGTGCAACGTGTTCTTTCGTTTGTACTAAGGTTTGCAAACATTATTGCCTGTTGTGAGACTACATGGAGTTTCAAATGACATTGTGTCAGAGAGAGACTTCAGGTTTTATTCAAGATTTTGGAAATGTGTTTAGGAGAATTTTTGTACTACATTGAAGATGAGTATTGTTTTCCATCTAGCAACCGATGGTCAAATGGAAAGGACAATTCAGTTGTTAGAGGATATGTTGAGAGCGTGTGTAATGGATTTCCAAGGAATTTGGTAAGATAGCTTGGATTTGATTGAATTTTCATACAGTATTAGCATGACACCTTTTGAGGCATTGTATAGAAAAAAGTATGAAGTTCCTTGTGTTGGAGTGATATAGCTGAAACAATAATTTTAAAACCTCACTTGATCGAGGAGACTACGAACAAGGTGAGGGAAATATAAGCAAGGATTTAAGCTGCATAAGATAGGCAAAAATCCTACGCGGAACAAAAGCGTAGGAAAGTTGAGTTTAAAGCCGACAAAAAGTTGTTACTAAGAGTGTCAGCAAAAAATGGTGTTATGAGGTTCGGGAAGAAAGAAAAGCTAAGTTCAAGGTACATTGGACCATATGAGGTTATGCAAAGAATCGGGAAGGTGGCTTATATGCTAGCCTTACCCATGGAGTAGAGAAGGTTTCATAATGTTGTTTTTTTCATGTGTCGCAATTGAGGAATTATGTTCCGGATAAGTCACATGTTTTGCAACCAGGGATAATAGAGTTAAACCAAAGTCTCACATATGAAAAAAAAAAAAAACCCAATTAATATTCTTAATAGTAAAGTTCATAGTACCACTAGAAAGGGTGTGAAGGTAGTTAAAGTTTTGTGGTCTAACCAAGAAATTAAAGAGGCAACTTAGGAAGCAGAAGATATGAAGAGAAAGAAGTATCCAGAATTGTTTCAGATTAGAAGAGTTATGGGTATGTAACTCGATTCTTAAGGGGGTAGAGTGCAATTGACTTTCACGCCTTTTTCCATTGAGTTTTGCCAAGTTTAAGTGTTTTTTAGTAAAGTTTTTATGTGTTGCTTCTGAGTTTAGTAATAAACAATCATAGAGTATTAGTAAAAGTTAAAGTATCTAAAGTTTACAACAACTAATGTTAAAAAGAGAAAAGTTTTGAACAAGGGCACAAAAGGTGCAGTCTCTAGTTCAATTCCATACATCATTTTACTCAAAGTTTCGGGACGAAACTTCTTTTATAGGGGGCAGACTGTAATTCTCATATTTTTAAGCATTTTATAAACGAAATTAATATTTATTAAGTGGATTTTTAAGTATTTTAAAGAAGGAATAGAAGTTTATGATTTAATTAATTTAAGAAATTTAATTAGTCAATGGGTTAAATATTTATTTTGAGGTTTATAAAATTATAATGTATTTCGTAGTAGTTGAATATTTATTGAAGTGTTTTTAAAAGTATCTAAATTTTTTTTCAAGGTTTCCTTATTTGTTTTAAAATAAGGGCACAAAAGTTATTTCAATCGTTAATGGTATTTTATATTTTCACAAAGTTACTTTTGGGCCTATAAATATCCCTTTAAATAATAATTTTCTGCATTTATTTAGGGTTTTGATGTTTGAAAAAAATAGAGAAGAAAGAAAAATTAAATAATAAACCCTAAAACCAAAAACCCTAACCCTAGAGTCAGCCCCTTTTCTTGCTGGCCACCACTTCCCTCTTCCAACGACAAGACTCCAGTGATTGAACACCAAGCTAGCCGCCGCCAGCCTGCCAGCCGGCCACCAGCCTCCTTCCTCCCTTGCTCGTCAGTTTTCAAGGCAAAAGAAAAAAAAAACTCTTTATCATTTTAACTTTCAGTTATGATCATATTTTATAGTTTATAATCATGTTTTAGAAAGTATAATTATGTTTTTTTTATGTATGTTCATAAGTTATAAAAATCAGGGTTATAAGTTTATGAAAAATGGTTAGGGTTTATATTTTCATAACTGTAAATTCATGAAATATGATCAGTGTGTATAAAAGTAATAATTTATATGATGAAATTATGAGGTTTGGAATAGTTTTTAAGGGCTTTAAAGTAGTATTATAAAGTTGTAATTTTATACTAAGTATGAATAAAAATTGTAATTATACTATGATTATGGTTTTAAGTATGAAAAATAGATTTTAATGCATTAAATTAAAGTATAATGACTCTATGATGTCGTTATAGTGTTTTATGCATGAACTTCGAAGTTTAAAGGTATTTAAAGTAGTTTTAAATATTTGGCGGGACCCATGGGTGGCGAAACTGCCGAATTTTTGAATCCCTCTCTCATGACAAGGAGTTGGAGGGAGGCCCGGTGCTAGCTCAGGATTGGATAGTAAATGGGGAGTGGGACGCCACTCTTTTACACAACCTTTTCTCCAACTGGGAGGTTGAAGAAATATTAGAGGAACCAATAGCCATCTTTGATCGTGACGACAGCTAGACTTGGGTGCATACAACGGATGGTGCCTTTACGGTTCGAAGTGCGTACTATGTAGAGTTACATCACCAAAGGAGGGACATGGCTTCGTCCTCAAGTAGTGTGATGGAGCCTATATGGAAGAGGTTGTGGAGTACAAAACTACCCCCTAAGGTGCTACTGTTTGGATGGAAGGTCCTTAGCGAAGATGTACCAGTTAGAATGAAGCTGAAATGTAGAGGAATAGAATTAGACACTCTCTACCCTATGTGTGGAGATGGAGATGAAACTATTTCTCATATGCTTTTCTTGTGTTGAGAGTTAAGGTAGATATGGAGATTTTTAGCCATGCGACTAAATATGGAGAGCATGAAAAGCGTGAGGGCTGTGGACTGGATAGTGGGGCTGTTCTCGCGAGTGAAAGATGAAGAGTGGTGGGTGTTGTTCTGGAGCATAGCCTGGCAGGTGTGGTTAAGAAGAAATAAGTGGTGCTTCGATAAAAAAATGGTCCCTATCCCAATGGTTTTGGCAAGAGCACAAGGGTTAATAGGTGAGTTTGAGAAAGCTACTAAAATAAAGAGCGCAGTGGTACGAGATATGTAGCATGTTTTGACTGGATGGCAAGCTCCACCATTAGGAGTGTACAACCTAAACACGGATGTTGCTGTGTTTGAGGGAGGGACTGTGGGTTTCGGGGGTATTGTGCGTGACTCATAGGGCGAGGTGATGATGGCAATGTCCTTAGAGGTGCAGCGAAAATCAAGCGTAGAGGTGGCGGAAGCTTTGGCGTTAAGACACAGCTTGCAATTAGCGTGGGAAGCGGGCTTACACAAGTTGGTTGTAGAAGTTGATTGTTTGAATCTCTATCACAAGCTTAGAAGGAGCAACTCAAACAACTCAGCTATAGGAGTAATAGTCAATGATATTTTACAACTGTCCTAAATGTGTAATATTTTCTGTTGTGCTTTTTTAGAAGGGAGGGTAATGGGGCTTCTCACAAGCTAGCTCACCTTAGTAGGGAGTATGTTGGAGGTAGAGTTTGAATGGAAGAAGTACCAAATAAGGTGTTTCCCTTTGTTATTGCTGATAAAAACTAATAATAAAAAGCTTTTCTCTTGTAAAAAAAAAAGTAGTTTTTAAGCAATTTTATATTGTTGTAATTTCATTAAAAGTATATATATAAAAATAGTAGTAGTAGTAGTAGTGGATTCATGCTATAATTGTTCTACAAGTGTTTTAAATGCATGAAACTATCATGGGAAGATCTTAGAACATTAGTAAGTTATTTTATGGTCATATTATGATATGTAAGAAGGTCTAAACGAGCTTTAACAATATTTCACAAAGCAGTCATTTTTGAAAAATAATCAAACATAGAAGTTTTTAGAAAGAAATTAAAAGTAAAAATATGGAATTGAATAGAGACATTATAAGAAAGATTTTGGGTGATTTTTCATCCCCAAAAGTTAGTTTAGAGTTGCCGTAAAGTTTAGTCAAAGGAAGCTTTTAATTAATGTCCAATTTATGTTTTGTAAGAGGCTTTAAGCTAATCGAGTTTTAGTAGTAGTAACGATTGATCACTATAGTACGAGGTACATAAGTAATAAATATTTCTCGTGTGCATAGAATTCATGCTATTAGAAGTAATTCTCATAAGTTTCATGTTAGGAGCTATATGATGCTGAGAAGTATGAATCATGTTGACATGTGCGACTTGTATGATCAAAGATATGTTGATGCATGATTACATGTTGAATTCATGAGTAACTACAATGTTTTACATTCCGTTTTTATGGCTTTGTTATTACATCATTAATGTTGGAATGTAATATATTAAAAGAAGTTGACTAGTAGTCAAAGATAGAAACTAGTGAAAAAATTATCAAAGGTAACCCCTTGTAGGTAACGGGCTTAGTAATTGCACGTAACTTTTATTTTATATCTAATGGGCAAAGTCAAAACTATAACCTAAAATCACTTTTTTCACACTTTAAATTACGGGCATAGTCCCGCCTGTAACCTAAAATATTTTACATTACGGGCTAACAGTTGCCCATTACCTAAACTTCAATTTGTTTGGCAGTTACTTTGTATAAGTAATAGGCCTTTAACTACCCTTTACCTAAAGTATTGTTAAACTTTGGGGCTCATATTTTATAAGTTATGGTTTACAGATGCCCGTTAGTTATTTTCTGGTAAAGGTTACTATACAAAGTGACCGTTAGTCGTTGTTTGGAGTTATGTTTGCATGCCACTTTACTTGCCATTCACCTTCTTCTCTCTGTCAAAAAAAAAAAAAAAAACAAAACACCAATTACGAACACCTTCAGACTTGAAACTGCAAAAAACAACAAACATCAACAATCTCAAACTTCAATCTACCTCAATATTCATCACGAACACCGCCAAATTCGAAACAGCAAACAACAACAAACAGCAACAACTTTAAATTGACAGAGGCTGATAACAGTAAATTTGAAAATACAACAAAAAATTCATCAAAGTCGAACTCAAACATCAAATATCTGGTAACAATTTTTGGTTTTACCTCCAAAGACTTATTGCTCCGATTTTTTATTTTACCAAAAAAAGCGGAGCAAATGTGATGTAGCATATGCTAATTTTTCCACTAGTGTTAGTTCAATAGATATCATAATCAAGTAATAACTTGTTTAGGGAAACAATGCATTACTAAGGCAGATGTCATCAATGTGTACTTGTTCCAAGGTTTTGTTGGTACTAATAACACTTTTAGGCTTAAAAGAAATTTTGACCTGTTTCCCTTTGACACATTTTGAACAAACTTTGAATGCCTCGTACTTGATGTTATGATGCCCAATCACCAAGTGACGAGACTTAAGTTCACTCAAGAGTGTCAAGCTGGTATGTCCAAACCTCTTATGCCAAATCCATTGACTCTTGTTAGAAACATCTCTAAAACAAATGGACTTGTTCACTGGAATTTTGTCCAAAAAGGCAATGTAAACATCGTTCTTCCTTGTTCCCTCGCACACAAGTTCACCTATTTTGGAGTTGACTACGTGACATAGGTTGGCTTGAAACTTAACTCTATTACCTTTGTCACAATGCTGCACAATGCCCAAAAGATTATGTTGCAAGCCTTCAACACAATACACATCATCTATTGCTTGTGAAATTGTCTTACCTACCTTACCTTAATTACTGATGGTTCCCTTGCTGTTATCTCCAAAAGTGACACTTCCACCATCAATGGCTACTAATGAAAGGAAATGCTTCTTATTCCGTGACATGTGTCTTGAGCATCTAGAGTTCAAATACCAATAGTTATTTCCCTTCCCTTTAGCCTTGAAGGACAAATCAAACATTAGGTTTAGGAACCCAATTGTCTTACCATTCCTCCTACCTAGCCAAACATGAATTTTATGCCCATTAATACCACAATGATAGCAAACATGTAAATCTTTAGTCATCACATACTTACCTCTCATGAATACTTATATCCATATGGTTTCCCTGGAGAACCAGTTAGCTCTCTGTTTGGTGTAACCAAGACCAACTTTTCCCTTGTAACTTTATGTTATGTGCTAGACGAATCACACGTGTTACAACCTGAAAAAATATAGTTAGAACAAAGTTTGACCTATGAAGAGAAGCCAATTAAAATCTTAGACATTAAAGTAAGAAATACTCGTAGAAAGAGTGTCAAAATAGTGAAGGTGTTGTGGTCTAACCAAGAAACCGAAGAAGCTACTTGGGAAGCTGAAGATTTGATGAGAGAAAAATAACTAGAGCTCTTTCAGGCTTGTAGTAGAGTTACGGGGACAAAACTCCATTCTTAAGGGGGGTAGAAAGCGACCTGTTTTTCGCGCATTTTTACCCTCAATTTTGCAAGCTTTTATGTGTTTCTATGACTTATAATTAAGAAGTTTTATGTTTGTCTAATAAAAGTTTTCAAGTAAGTGTCTAAAGTCTACAACAACATGGTGTTTCAATAAGAAAGTATGAAGTAAAAGTAGTCTCTATTCAAATTCCATACACTAATTTACACAAAGTTTCGGGACGAAACTTCTTTTAAGGGGGTAGACTGTAATACCCCACATTTTCACGTATTTAAACAAAGTATTTTATAACTTTATGCGTTTAATTTTTGTATTTTCTTAGTATGATTTTAATATTTTTATTGGAAAAATTATGTTCAATAGGAATGTTAAATAAAAAGAAATAATGTCAAAGAGGTTTTAATTAAAAATAATTATTTGTGCTTATAAATAATATTTTATAAAATATTTTAAAAGCTTCTAAAAATAGATTTCAAAGGTTTCCTAATTTATTTAGGAGTATTTATGGGCCTCACCAAAATCCTACTTTGGGGCCTATAAATACCCTATAAAACTTAAGGCTTCAAATTTTTATGATCATACTTGTCATTAGGATTCCAAAAATCTAGAGAAAAAAACGGGTTTTGCAAATTCCCAAAAAAAAAAGAAAAGATTTTGCTGTTCGGAAATTCGAAAACAAAAAAGGATTTTTTTGTGGCCTCGCGATCTATGCCAGCGCCGAACCCCTACGCTGCCGCTGTCGCCGCCGACCACCGCAGCAGCCACCGTGTGCCACCCTACCGGCCACTGCTTCACCTCCTCTATTTTGGTATTTTTCGAAACTTTTATTTAAAAAAAAAATTCTCCTTCTTTATTTTTGATTCAATCTTGAAAATTAATGTTTATAATTATGTTTAATCGTATTTTTATAAGTTTAATCATATTTTGACATAAGTATCAATTGTTTAAAGGCTTGAATTAATTTAGTTGTTCATGAAATTATAAATTGGAGTTTGAAAATTTTATGAAGTTATGATTTTATGAATTTTTATGTTCTAAATTAAACTTTGATATTATGATCATCGATTGTTATTGGGTGAATTTATGATGATGTTATTAAGTTTAGCTTGATTTTTAAGGGTTTTAAACTTAATTTATAAAGCTGTCCAAATTTTATAATCATGAATTTGAGTTAATTAAATATTATGAACATGTTTTTCCATATGAAAAATTGTTCTAAAGCCTAGATTGATTTCATAAATATGATAGTAGATTGTAGAAGTTTTTTGGCATGAAATTATGATGTTTTTATAATTTTTTCATGATTTGAAAGTTAAAAAAAAAATCTGAAATTTTAATAAAAAACAAGTTAAATTATGTTTTAAGTGTCCAAATTGTACTAGTATGATCACACATCAATTCTATATTGATACTTACAAATTTTAGTATTTTTTTGAAGTTTAAAAGTTATTTTAAGCATGTTTAACATGCTGTCCAGATTTTATAAATTAATTAATTAGATTTTTAAAGTATGTAAATAGCATAAATTGATCATATAAGTTGAGTAATACATTGTATGATTGATTTGTGTTGTTTTCGGAAGTTTTCAAGGAGTTTTGGTAAATTTAGATTGCTGTCCACTTTTATAAAGTGGCATAAAAATTTAATTAAGGTTTTATAAAGCATAAATAAGTCCCGAAAACTAAGTAGTATTGCAATAGAAAAGAAAAGTGAAGTATGGAATTGATTAGAGACCATATAAGGAAGTTTTTGGACAAAGTTTCCAATATAGAAGTTAGTTATAGTTGTTGTAGAATTTAGTCAACAAGGTTTTAAATTAGTTTCGGTTATTTCTTATGTAGGAGACTTTGAACTAGTCCACTTCTAGAAGTTGTGGCAGAGCATAGTTATTTTACAAGGTACGTAAGTACTATAGACAAACGCAAGAGTTAGACTGCACGCTTGAACAATTCTGGATTACATGAAATCTTGTATGCGTGTTTTGAATCATGAATTTATGTGCATGACAAGTTTTAGTAGCATGTTCTTATAGAATGATGGCATTGCATGTTAAATAGAAAGTTAAATTTTTATAAGCTTGATTTTAGAATGTTATGATCAGTTTAATTTGGCCTATAATTTATTGATCAAGGAAGAAAGTTATTTTTAAGTTGGTTAGTTACTTAATTAACAAGAAAGATAGTTGTGAATTTTTATTCACATCATTAAAAGAAGTTATGAGCAATTATTTTTAGACATGTTGCCACTCACAGTTTAATGTGTGGTCAAGAAGGAAGTAAGTTATTAACCACTGACAGTTAATGTGTGGTAAAGGAAGTTAAGTTTAATTAAAGGACACACATAAGTTAATTTGGAATCACCGTAAATTGAAAATAATTAAATTGGCTTATTTGATTTGATGCATGTCTTTATGTGATGTTGCATGAGAGTGATAACATTTCTAAACCTGATAAATCACGTAAAGTGTAAGAGGACTTGCATCAAAACTCTTGGAATGTATATACCTTGAGTATGAACAATGGGTGAAGTCGTATGGAATAGTGATCTATGACTTCTAATTGGGGTACAAGACGTTGTACTCTTTCCTATTTTTAATGTGCTGGATATCTGTCACTCTATGTGATATGGTAATACCTTCTTGGAGTTGCTCCCAAGTTGGTGCCCAATAGGGCGATGATTTTTAAGGAGGAAACCCATCCGATGTAGGATCCATAGTTTTAAATATAGTAATTAATTAATTGAGTCCATGTACAGGTAAAAAGGTTGTCAAAGGTAAGTTGAGTGCATGTTTTCCTTCTTTGTTTGTTGCATAGTCTTTAGTACGTAGTTATGTACTCAGCTTTCCTGACTGTTTGTTTTGTGTGCATGGCTTTGTCTTGGACTTTAGCCTACGATGACCCACATGTGGTGAGTAGTTGTCTATTAAAAGAGAAGTTGCAGGTACAAGTGGGCATAAGTCATTTCATGATGGGATGGAGTGAGAGCGCTTGTTGTGTTTTTTATCTTACTTTATTTTAATTGCTTATTATGAAGACTAAAATTTATTTTGGATGTCATTTGATTTTTAAAGACTTTTAATATGAGCTTTGGTTTGGTTTTTAAGGGCCATTAATATGGTTTCGAAATGTAATAAGTTTAAAGGTGATTTTTAAATTCAGATAGTTTGAAGTTAGTTTTAAATTGTTTTGGTTTTAAGTCTTCCGCTATATTACTTTGATAAATGCCTTAGCCGTTATCACGGTGGTGGTAATACTTCGGTTTTTCCATATTTAGAAATTTTAGTAAATATAATTCTTATTATTTTATTATGTTTTCCGGAAAAATGAGAAGTAGGAAGCTAGGAAAATCCAGGGTGTTACATTAATTGTGGGATAGATTGTTCCACATGAGTAAACAAATCAAGTGTTTAAGAAGATAGTTCATCTTCTTTGACCTCATAGATAGAGAACGCCATGTTTTCAAAAAATTTACAGTATAGTATTTTAAAATCCTCTCATTCTTTTTGAGGGAACCCTTCCAGCATCCCTTAGGGAGAAGGATATTGAGGGATAGGGAGAACCAATAGAAGAGGTTCCTCAACAAGCCAACGGTATTTCATACGTCTTTCCCAAGAGAAATGGTTTTGTACCATTTCGTTGATGTATTTATTCCAGTATCTATTAACCATTAGGCTCATGCCTAGACTTTTGAGAACAAGTCTCTTTCAAATGTCGTCCATATATTCTATGGGGAGTTCAATGAATGGACATGGTAGTTCAACATATTTGGGTTCATTGAAATGCCATTTACGAAGGCGAAAATGATATTCTTTCTATTTTAACCATCTTCCAACAGTCACATACATATACATCTTTGGAGGGAGGAAGGTCATCGGAGGTCTTCTCTCCTTCTTCAAAGATTTTTGGAGTAACTCCATCTTCTTCTAAAGCGTTCCAGGGCATAGTTCATCCTACAGAAGTGATGAGAGTGATTGGGTCGAAGTAGAAGCTTTCTTCTTCAATCATGAAGATAGTGAGAGGATTACTTTGGTTACTGAGCTTCTTCCCTCCAGGCGGAATGGGGAGCCTTCTAACTTCAACCATATCTTGCATGTAAGAGATTTTTGAGAGTTCAACATTCTTTGGTAGTGTGACCTCTACCTTGGTCGCATTTGAAGTATTTGTTGGCATCTCACCGTAACGATCTCTTTTCAAGAGTAGGGTCCGGAGTGGGCCCTACTGGATTGATTTTCCCTTGGATTGGTGTAACACCCTGGAATTTCCTAACTTCCTTCTCTAGATTTTCTGGAGAATATTATAATATAAATAAAGAATAATAATTATAAAACTTGAAATTAACTAGAAAATACCAAAGTAATACCGCCACTGTGGTAACGGTCAAGGCTTTTTATCAAATTACTACAGCCGAAGTCCTTAAAAACCGAAATCAAATTAAAACTGGAAAATAAACTTAGAACAAACGAAGTTAGAAACCAAAAGAAAACCAAAATAAATCTTTATTACACTTCGAAACCATCTTAATGGTCCTTTAATACCAAATAAACTATAAATATTGAAACAAAAGTCAACATTAGACAATAAATAACCAACAAGTCTATAAAGCAATAAAATAAGAAAACTATGATAAAAGCAACCTCACTCCATCCCAGCATGATGAACTTATGCCCAGTTGTACTCATAGCTTTCTCTTATTCTAGACAACTATTCGCCACCCTGTGGGTCATCGAAGGGTCAAGTCAAAGACAAAGCCATGTACACAAACACATACAGTCAGCAAAGCTGAGTACATAAATACCAAAGACTATGCAAAACGTGATTAATATTAAAAATAATTTAAAATAAAAGTATAACATACATAGTTCTTACCGTTGATAGCTCTTTACCTGTGCATAGACTCACTCAAATAAAATTATGTATTATATTTAAACTTTGGATTTCGCAACGAACGAGTTTCCTTTCCGTTAAAATCGCCCTATTAGGAACCAACTTGTGAGCAACTCCAAGAAGGTATTACCTATGTCACATAAAGTGACGGAATTCCAGCACATTTAAAATATAAAAAGAGTACAACGTCTTGTGCTCCAATTAGAAGTCATAGATCACTGTTCCATACGCCCCCCCCCCCCCCACACACACACACCAAATGTTTATACACAAGGTATATACGTTGCAAGTGTTTTGGTGCGAATCCTCTTTGACTTTACGTGATTAACCGGTTTAACAATATTATGACTCACACATACAAACCCATAGAAGCTTGCATGACATCAAATAGACCATATTAATTATCTTAGATTTAATGTGATGCTAAAAATAATCTTGTGTGTCCTTTAATTAAACTAAACGTCCTTTACATGAGTGAGTAACTATTTATCTTCCTTGAACACACATGAAACTATGATTAGCAACATGTATACGAATATTTTCTCATTAACTTCTAACAATCATGTGAATAAAAATTCACAAACTACCTTTCTTGTTGATTAAGTAACTAATCCACTTAATTAACTTCTTTTCTTCTTTATAAAACAGTTGTCCAACTTAAAATAACCTTAAAATTCCAATTACTCATGATAATCAATAATGTTACAAAAGTGGAATGTCATAACAATATGAAAATTATACTTTCATACTAACATACTTCTCATGCAAGTCAACTAAGCGGCAATTCATATACACATTCATAGCATGTAAAGTCATCAACCAAGCACGAAATGTACTTTTACTTTGCCTTTGGTACTTACATACCTTGTAAAGTATTGGTGATCCGCCACAACTTCTAGAAATCAAGTAACTTGAAGTCTCCTACATAGAGAAAATCGACTCTAAATTAAAACCTTGTTGACTAACTTCTACAATAACTTTAACCTAACTTTTTATGTTGGAAACTTGTCCAAAACAATCCCTATACTGTCTCTATTCAATTCCAAAATATATTTTAATTTTTCCATTGAAAATACTTGATTTTCAATAATATCCAAAAATGACAGCTTTATACAATTTCTCAAAAACACTTTTAAACCCTTCTAAATATCATATTTTGATCATAAAACACTATAGTCATGTCCTAATATCATCATACAATATTTAGATGCATTAAAAATAATTATGACTACTTACTTCACGAGTTACTTGTTGAGTTCCTAGCTTTTGTTTTGAATGATGACAAAGTACATTGAACTGTCATATTTTATGCAAGTTTTTGTTTGCATTTGCAGGTGCTAAAGGAACAAGTTCAATGGATGATAAGATAGATGAAGCTCATGAAGCCAAGTCTTGAAGTTTGCATGAAGACCAAGCTCATAGATTCATACTCTTACGTCTTAGATGCAATGTAAGTAGTATAAAGGTTTGTAGATGCATTATAATTGTGGATGACAAGGAACCTTGGTTGCTTGTCAAACACAATTACAAGTAAGCTTGGTGAACAGGTTGTCGCACACCTCTCAAAAATAAATGAACAACTCTAACTAGTATAGCTGGGGAAGAAGGGATCTAATCCTCAGGGAAGCTATTAAGTTCTACTAGCTCTAAAAAGCCTAAAGCGTTTAAGGGGCCTTGGTGGAAATTTCGGTAAATGGTTTCTATAACTAAGAAGACTAAGAATTGAAACTAAGGAAAATGGCGGAAACTTATCAATTAAACTCTATTAGTGGAAACCTAGGGCTCACTATGATCAATCAACAAACTCAATTAACGCTCACTAATCAATTCATTGGCATTCATTGAACAAAGGCTCACTAATTCTCTCGAACTTAGACTCCCTCAAAACTCCGTTACCGGCTCTCGCTCGCATAAATTCGTTTTTGCCTATTATTTAGTAGTCTAATTGTGGTAATCTTACCTCTCGGCCTCAATTTCAACGATAACCTAACTTACAACTAAATCTTGCCACAATTTAATTGCAATCACCAGAAATCAATAATAGGAATTCAATTAGAAGCCAAGAACCAATTAGAAAACAAAATTTAAATTCAAGTCATGATCAAAGATCCCCTAACCCTAGAGAAAATGACTACTCACTCATAATTAAGGGAACAAAAGCAAAATTGAAATCAAACAACAGGAAAGAGATTACCAAAATAAAGATTACCAAAACAAAGAATTAATTAAAACTAAATTCATTACTAAGAAAACTAAAGTAAGAACCAAAATAGCAAAACTAATTAATCTAAATTAAAAACTAAGAAATTAAAGAGAATCATGAAACTAAAAAGAATTAAAAAACATAAGGAAAGAGATTACCAAAATAAAGATTGAATTGCATTGATTGAAAGCTTGAATTCATGAACAAAGTAATTAATCCTAAAATTCTAGAGAGAATAATTTCTTCTACTCATTTTGAAACATAATCCACAGCGACCAATATAAAACGTTTACCGTTCGAAGAAGGAAATGGATCCATATAATCAATACCCCAAACATCGAAGATTTCATCTTGTAAAATACCTGTTTGAGGCATTTCATGCTTTTTTAAGATATTACCTGTCCGTTGGCACGAATCACAAGACATGACAAAGTCTCTAGCATCCTTGAGTATCGTAGGTCAATAGAAACCGGATTGCAACACCTTAAACATCCTTTTGGCGGGCCCAGCATGTCCCCCATAGGGTGATGAGTGGCAATGGTGCAGAACTCCATAGACCTCCCAATCTGGTACACGTACACCTGCGATATAAGCCATCTGCACACTCATCAAACAAGTTAGGGTCATCCCAAAAATAACCCCTAACATCATGTAAAAACTTTTTCCGTTGCTGATAAGTAAGATCGGGAGGTAACACTCCTCCAACTACATAATTAGCATAATCAGCAAACCACGGAGTGTTAGAAATCATAGCCAAAAGATGGTCATCAGGAAAAGAGCCATCAATAGGAGTTGAAATCTCTCCATCTTCATATCGAATCCTAGATAGGTGGTCTACAACCACATTCTCTGCACCTTTCTTGTCACGGATTTCTAGATTGAACTCCTGAAGGAGCAAAATCCACCTAATAAGCCTCGGTTTTGCTTCTTTCTTGCCAATTAATTACTTTAAAGCTGCATGGTCAGTGTAAATAATAACTTTCGAACCTATAAGATAAGAGTGAAATTTATCGAGAGCATACACTATAGCAAGCAGTTCTTTTTCAGTTGTTGCATAGTAAATTTGAGCTGGATCTAAAGTCTTACTAGCATAGTAAATAGCATGCAAAATCTTGTCTTTCCTCTGACCTAACACGACACCTACAGCATAGTCACTAGCATCACACATAATTTCAAAAGGTAATTCCCAATCGGGTGATTGAATGATTGGTGCTGAGATTAGTGCTTGTTTGATCAAATTAAAAGATTCAAGGCATTCATCGGTGAAATTAAACTCGACATCTTTTAATAGCAGTTGTGTTAAGGGTTTAGCAATTTTAGACAAATCTTTGATGAATCTACGGCAAAACCCTGCATGACCTAGAAAGCTTCTAACACCTTTTACACTTACTGGTGGAGGTAATTGTTCAATAACTTGGATTTTAGCTTTATCTACTTCAATACCTCTTTCAGAAACTAGACGTCCTAAGACAATTCCTTCATATAGTGACATATCTCCCAATTGAGGACCAAATTCACCTGTTCACATATTTTAAGCACTTTAGTTAGGTTAGCCAAACATGAATCAAAATCAGTACCATAGACACTAAAATCATTTATGAAGACTTCCATGCTAGATTCTATGAACTCAGAAAATATAGCCATCATACATCTTTGAAAGGTAGCAGGTGCATTACATAGACCAAAAAGCATCCTACGGTAAGCAAAAGTGTCATAGGGCCATGTAAATGTAGTTTTAGATTGATCATCCGGATGGATACGTATTTAGAAGAACCCAGAATAACCATCTAGACAACAAAAATATTTATTAGTTGCTAGCCTTTCTAACATTGGATCAATAAAAGGTAGAGGGAAATGATCCTTTTTGGTGGCGACATTTAATTTCCGGTAATCAATGCACATTCGCCAACATGTAACAACCCTAGTGGGGATAAGTTCATTTTTAATATTTCGCACAACAGTTGTTCCCCCCTTCTTAGGGACTACCTGCACTGGACTTACCCATTGAGAATCTGGCACAACATAAATGATACCTGCATCAACAAGTTTGAGAACCTCTTTCGTCACCACTTCCTGCATGTTAGAATTAAGTCTCCTTTGTCCCTGCACTACAAAAAAAACACGTTTTAGGGACGGATTTCAGAAATCCGTCCCTAAATTTAGTGACTAATTTTATTTTCATTTTAAAAAAAAAAGTTTTATTTATTTATTTATTTTTTTTTTACTAAACAAATTGAAGTTGTTGACAAGATTCGAACATGTGACCTCAAAGTCACATAGTGACACTCTTACCAACTTCACCACCATACAATATATGTTATTGTATATACCAAATTAAAATATTAACTATAAGAAATGTAGGGACGGATTTTTAAAATCCGTCCCTAAATTTAGTGACAAATTTTGAAATCCGTCACTACTTTAATATGGTTGGATATTGTAGTGACGGAATAAAAAATCCGTCAGTACATTTAGAGACGGATTTTAAAAATCCGTCCCTAATGTTAGTGACGGATTCGTAATTCTGTCACTACTTTAATGTGACTTAAAATTTAGAGACGGATTTTAAATCCGTCTCTAAAGTAGAGACCGATTTGGAAATCCGTCTTTAAATTAGAGACCGATTTGGAAATCCGTCTCTAAATTAGAGACTGATTTGGAAATCCATCTCTAACTTAGAGACGGATCTTTGAACCCGTCCCTAAATTATTTTAATGACGGATTATCTCTAATCCGTCCCTACTTTAGTGACGGAATTAAATCCGTCCCTAATAATCCGTCGCTATATCGACTTTTTTTGTAGTGCTGTATAAAAGGCTTATGGCCTTCTTCTAGATGAATTCTATGCATGCAAAAATCAGGACTTATTCCAGTTAGATCATCAAGTGTATAACCAATAGCCTTTTTGTGAGTTTTAAGCACAGCAAGCAACTTTTCAAGTTGATTATCAGTAAGTTTAGAGCTAACTATGACTGGATACAACTCGACATCATCTAGAAAAGCATATTTGAAATTAGGGGGAAGGGGTTTCATTTCGGGCTGTGTTACCTCTTTAATGGCTTATGATTGTTGAGGCACTGATTGATACCTTTGGCTCTCCTCTAAAGTCATCTTCTCATTGTTCAATTCATGGCGTATAACATTAATTTCCGAATCTCCTTCACCTGCATTAGCATCCAAACACAAAATGGCCTCTAGGGGATCCTTTGTAAGGGATCGAGGCATGTCATCCAAAACAATTTCACCAATAATATCGATCTTATAACATGACTGCTCTATCATGGGGTTTCTTTACTACATTATTAAGATTGAATGTCACCTTGTCATCCCCTACAAAAAGAGTCAAACTTCCATTTTTAACATCAATGACGGCACATGTAGTATGTAGGAAAGGTCTACCCAGAATGATGGGGATATGAGCATCCTCATCAATATCAAGGACAACAAAGTCAACAGGAATAAAAACTTTCCTACTCTAACAGGTACATCTTCTAAAACACCCTTAGGGTATTTTACAGTTCTATCTGCCATCTGCAAAGTAACATTAGTAAATTTAAGTTCTCCCATGTCAAGCTTCTTACAAATTGATAAGGGCATCACACTTACAGTAGCTCCCAAATCACATAGAGCCTTATTAATAAATAAAGGACCTACATTACATGGATTTGAAAAACTTCCTGGATCCTTCAACTTAGTAGGAGATTTATTTTGAAGGATCACACTGCACTCCTCGGTGAGTGCAACTGTCTCTATTACATTCAACTCACGTTTCCTGCTTAAAATATCTTTCAAAAATTTAGTATAAGTAGGCACTTGAGTAATTAAATCAGTGAAAGGCACAGTAACTTGCAAATTTTTAACTATGTCAAGGAATTTACGAAAGTGATTACCATTCTTACTCCTGCTTACCCTGTTCGGAAAGGGTAACGGCACCTTTGAGGGAGGAATCGTATCGGTAACTGAATCTGCTGCTCGAGCTTGCTTCTTTGATGCTTCCTTCTCCTTTTCTGCAGCTGCTTCCTCAAGGTCTTCAATAACAACCGATTTAGTCTTTTGTGTTCCATCTGCAGCCCTGTTAGCATCATCATCAGGCATTCTAGGACTTTCATAGTAAGTACTGCTCCTTGTTGCAATGGAATTGCAATGATCACGAGGTGGATTTCTTGATGAAGCATTTGATGGAGCGGGTTGTGGAGGAAGTTGGCCTTATTGCCTTTGTGCTGATGATTGAGCAATTTGTGCTACTTGAGTCTCCAATTGTCGATTGTGGGCTTGCATAGCTTCCATGGCTTTCTACATCTGCATCATCATGTTCTTCATTTCTAAATAGTTATTGCTAGATGGTTGTGGAGGTGCTGGGAGTGGTGCTGGAGGTGGTGGTCTACTGAGGTGGAGCAAACCGTTGAATCTGATGTTGTTGTTGTGGTACAAAATGTGGCTGCTGCTGCGGTTTTTGAACATTGCTCTTATTCTTGTAGGAGAAGTATGGATGATCTTTCCAACAAGGATTATAGGTGTTGGAAAATGGTTTATTCTTGTAAGCTTGAAATGCACATACTTGCTCCATAGAACTATGACATGCTTGCATACTATGCCCAAAAGAACCACATAAATCGTAAAAGACATATGTAGCTCCCGAATGTGCGGCCATTGCAGCTACTGTTATTGGATTGGAGGATGGTGTGTTGATTTTGTCTAGTTTTTCATGAATTGCATTGATTTGTGAAGCCAAACTCTCATGTGTGTCATCTATCACATGTTTTCCTCCTCTCTTAGCATGTCCTCTAGAATTACCAAATTAAGAATTATGAATAACAATCTCCTCAATTAAATCATAAGCACCATTGACTTCTTGGTTCATAAATCGACCACTGGCAGCAGAATCAAGCAAAGTTCTACTCTCATTACCCAAACCATTATATAATGATTGCACTAAAAACCACTTCTCGAGTCCATGATGAGGGCACATTATCAATAACTCCTTAAATCTCTCCCATGCATCATAAAGAGTTTCATCTGTTTCTTGGTTAAAATTCGTAATTTGATTCCTAAGTTGTGCAGTCCTCTCCGGAGGATAGTACTTCCTTTGAAAAGCAAGAGCCAAGTCATCCAACCTATTAATAGTATCCATGTTTAGACCATTCAATCAAGATCGAGCTAACTTACAACTATTAATAGTATCCATGTTTAGACCATTATTCAGTGGTCTAATTGTGGTAATCTTACCTCTCGGCCTCGATTTCAACAATAACCTAACTTACAACTAAATCTTGCCACAATTTAATTGCAATCACTAGAAATCAATAATAGGAATTCAACATTCTAAGGATGCAAGAGACTATTTTGATCGGAAGAAATGGACTTTAGTTTTGTTGATTGGTAAATAAAAATAAGGTAGAAGAGAAATTTCAATAAGTTTGGTAACGGTTTTAAACAGTAATGTTGTTGAATGAATGAAGTGATTATACAGTCATGACAGTTAGTAAATCAATGACTCTCTCACAAGTAAATCAGTAAATTAGTCAGTCACTCAGTCAGTGAGTAAATCACAATAAAATCAGTAAATAAGTCAGTCAGTCAGTGACACAATTGCGCACAATGCGCACTCACTAAGCAGTAAACTATCACTCACAAGTAAATCACAAGTAAATTAGTAAACTATCAAAGTAACTCACTTAGTTATTCAATTGTGCACTCACATGATCACTCACTCACCCACCAAACCAGTCACACGGGAAATTAGTAAACTGTCACAGTAACTCACTATTTTAGTCAATTTCGCTCTCACTTTATCACTCACTCACCAAACCACTCACTTATTAAATCAGTCACTAACTCACTCACCTACTGACTCGCTCAGTCACTCAGTCACTGTCACATTGTCACTCACATGCTCACTCACTTAGTCACTCACTGTCACAGTAACTCACTCAGTTAGTCACTTAATTTTGCATTTACTTGCTCACTCAGTAATTCACTCAATTATTGATTCACTAAACCACTGACTCAGTCACCTCAATCAGTCAATCAATCAGGCACTAAATCATTTACTCACTCACTCACTAAGTCAATCACTCAGTTACTCACGCACTGACACACTCACCTGGTCAATCACTTGCTCAGTCAGTAACTCATTGTAACTCACTGATTGATTGAGTCAATTACTTACACTCACTCACTCATTCTAAGTCACTCACTCACTTACTCACTTAGACAGTCATTTACCCATTCACTCACTCACTTAATGTACTCCCTTATTTACACACTTAATGTGACGCCTAGGCAATCAGTTATAAACTCATTAATTCCCTATGAAAACTAACTCAATTATTCAATAATTAACTCTGAAAACTTTTCATAATTTTTGTGGTAACAAGGTGGAGTCATCACCAGAGTCCAATAAGAAAGGTACATCTCAAAGTCGAGAACATGTTTCTAGTTGTGGTCCTAAGTCTCAAGGATCAAGTTGTGCTGAAATCAACAACATCATTGGTGAGGGAATGAACGACAATATTAGTGAAGAATGTGAATTACTTTGCTATTGGTTATCCGTGAGGATATCCACATGATTTGTGTTCCATTAAATCAAACCTATTACTTTGTTTATAAGGTGGAGGAAATTTGGGTCACAAAAGAAGATATGGGTGAGTTTCTTAGAGGAGAGTGGGCTAATGTTTACTGGATCTAAGTGTATATAATGTAAGAATAAGATATTTCATCCCCGATTTTACTTATTAACTATGCACCATGCTATACAACGGTTGATTTGATTATTATTGTGTTTGTTTTTGAGTTGTTAGTTCTTAATTGAGGATTTCGTAAGAACTTCAGGTTTTTGTGCCCCAAAAGAATAGCCGACACTGAAATCAATCGAAATGTTGTTGGAATTCAATAGTTTGTGAAGGATGCTATCATGAGTGAAGTTGAAAAATGAAAACCAATTCTCAAAATTTTTATGGCACCATTCAGTGGTGAGTCCTCAATAATTTCGCTAACTAAAACATAATATTAAACTAATACTCCTTGTCCTAAATGCAAAATTTTATGTCCTATGTAGTGGCCATTGGGTTATTGTTGTAGTAGACATGTCACTAGGATCCGGATATGTGTTTGACCCTCTTCCGTTCGAAGGTCCTCAACCACGTCGGTTTTTATGTTGTATGAATTTTCTTTAATAGTAAGTGAAAATGTCTTCTACTTAAATATATATAATATTTTCTAAATTTTATTATTTAAATGATTTAAGTGCATACATGTTTTATAAGTCAACCGTCAGAGGACCAGCACTGCCAAGGATGCCACCGAAGTTAAAATATAAATGGATTGAGGTTTGTCAATATATAAGCAACAACTTTGACTTCTTTATATACAGTATCAACATTGATACTTTGTAACCTTAATTAATATTTCAACATACAGTGCCCTCAACAAAAAGGTGGCCTTAACTGTTGATACTACATCATGAAATTCATGTACGAAGTAGTTGTTTGACACGGAGATTGCAAAGGTGACCTAAAAGAGGTTAGTAAACGGTGATTTAAGTTTAAAGTTATGAATTTAGTTAAGTCTCTCTCTCTCGATCTCTTTATATATACTAGTGGAAAGACGCGCACGTTGCTTTGATTTATAGGCTTAGGGGATCCTTAGAACAAAAATAGAAAATGAACCAAAAATTATCAAATGTTGTATCCCCTCATCGTTTTTGTGTACTTGTGTCTCACGTCATAAATTGAATTTCTCTATTATCTCAAGTTATTTATTGCTTTTTTTTTTTTTACTTTTTGTGAAGGATTATATGCCAAGATGTGAGTCCTACAATGAAGAAAAAATTAAACAACTTCAAGAACAATGGACGAACTGCTTTAGAACTAAATATTTGGTGAAATAAGTTTGTATTAGAAGTTAGTTTTCTTTGTCTTTTGTACTTAAAGATTATAGATATCTAATACTCAGCATTTCAAATCTACTACTTACTAGTCTACGCCTTGTACTAAATTAAATTACTAGTTAATATCAATATTAATGTTATGTGTTTGTTGGTTCAGAAAAAGGAGTATTTGGTGGACGTTCGTGGAATTTATTATTCAATGTGATAGTGGATGTGTTGAGATGAACTTTGCAGGTTTTATGTTGAGTTAACAGTATGTAATGGTACAAGGATTTAGCAGTGTTGCCATTATTGGTACAGGCATTATTTAAAAAATATTCCAAAAAAAAAATTTATGTTATATGCAACGAGCCAATCTACTTAACGTTACTTAAAAGGATTAATTTGTCAATAAATTACACAAAGTATAGGTTACTGGCTAGACAATATGCGTTACCTAAAATATGTTTAGGTTGCGAGCTTCTATGAATGGCGTCACCTATAAATACACTTTAGGTTATGGACGGTGATGAATGACCGTAACCTAAAGTCTTGTTTTAGGTTACGGTCATTTTTAAGCCCATAATCAAAAGTCAAGTTTTAGGTTATTGTATTTTTTTAGCATGTAACCTAAAGTTTTATTTTAGTTTACGCTCAACTCCCATAACCTAAACTTATATGTGATGCATTATAGTTTACAAACAAAACCATAACCCATAGTCTATTTTGGCTCGTAACCTATTGCAGTTTATCCACTAGTGAAGAAAGAAGGAATATTATGTTTATAAACAACTTGATCAATAAGAAAAGTATTATGAATGTTTTTTCACATAATTAATAGCAAATGAGCAATGAATTTATTTATCCACTCACAGTTAAATGTGTTGACTAGGAAATGAATGAAAGAAAGATTTAATAATAATATGTCACTTATTAATAAGACAATTAGTATGGTATTCATGTTGCAATGTCTGCTACAAATGTTACATGTGTTGTTATTTGATAGGAAACCTAATAATCACAGAGAGTGAAAGAGGATCCGCACCAAAACTCTTGGAACGTATATACCTTGCAGTATGAATAATGGGGGAAGTTATGGGAATTGTATCTGTAACTTTTAATCTAGGTACACGACTTTGTACTCTTTATTTTTAATAAATGTGATGGAATTCCGTCACTTCAAGTCACAAAGGTAATACCTTTTTAGATTTGCTCCCAAGTTGGTGCCCAATAGAGCGAATGTTAAGAAAGGAAGCCCATTCAATGTGAAATCCAATTTATTATTTAATTTCAAAGTTAAAGTTATTAAGTTGTCTATGTTACAGGTTGAGGTAAGGGTAAGCTATGTGTTTAAACATTTTTCTTTTCTAGGATTATCAATGCCAATGTGTTGCATAGTCTTTATTTCTTATGTATTCAGCTTTGTTGATTACGTGTTTTGTATGCATGGCCTATCTTTGTTTGGTCCTATGAAGACCCATTTCGATGGCGCGTAAAAGTCTAGAATAATGAGACATCAACAATTTCAGGTGGGTGTAGTAAATCATTCTTGGATTGACTGAAGAGTGCTCGTGGTTTTTGTTTCGAATTTGTTTTAAGAGTATTATTTAGACATAAATTATTTTAAGGTAGAATTCTTCTACTGTAGTACTTTGATAACAGCCTTACCGTTATCATGGTTGCATTAGCGCTTTTTTTTTCTAGATTAGTAGGATAAATTGAATAAATGTTTTCCAAAAATAGTTAGGATTTTCTAGGGTGTTACATAGTGGTATCAGAACCTTATTTTCGAAAAAAAAATAATTTATTTAATTATTTTGGGGTACCCTAAGGTTTCCTTTTGGGAAAGAGTCGTAAAAATAAAAGTTTCTTCTTTTAGAAATTATTTAAGTGATAAATTATTAACTTAATTAATTATTTAAATATTTGTTTATTGGTTTATTAATTATTCAATTTATTAATTTAAACATTTCCTTTTTCGGACATATTTGAAAAGAAAATTTCTAAATTATGAAGGTTAATAGTAATGGTAAATTTCAAAATATAGTAGTTTCCAAAAATAGAAAGTTTTGAAAAGGAAAAAGTTTTGCTTGTTCATATGTGCAGGTATGCAAGTAATTAAAGTATATTTATATGTGTTATAGCTTTAATTACATGTGTTGAGTTTTGATAAGAAGATTTTGGCATGTAGGATAGATTTTGATTCTTCCTTGATGTATTTACTAACTGCTTTAGTTGATTGTTGTTATGTGGCTAGCTACGTGCAGAAAAGATTGTTTGTTAGCCACCAACGTTCCTTTTTGCAAAATTGTTTGTTTTGAAGTTTGGGAAGTGTTGTTTCGTAGATTCTAGTTATGTGCTTTTTGGGAGATGTTAATCGTTTTGCCAAGTAAGAATACAATACATAAATAGGGACATTGGAGAGTGAAGATCATGAGGAACCATTTTAATATGCTAAGAAGATTTATTTTATAGGTCTTAGCTGAATGATGCTCTTTGTAAGGAGGAGTATAGCTAGCTTAACACTGTATCGACCTTAATTGTGAGTTGCTTACCGAACCTCCAGCCCTACTTGCAGATAGTGATATAAGTGCAAGAATCAGTGACATTAGTGATGTAAGTGCAAGCACCAGTGATAATGACAAAAGTGATCAAGTGGTGGTGATGCAATCAACTTCAAAGGTGGTGATGTCAAAGGCAAGGATGCAACCATAGGTGAAATAATTGCATATGGGCATATAAGCTATATGGGTGCATCAAGGGTAGGGATTTGTGTGTGCATGGTCACATATCACTAAAATGGCACGCAAATCAAGAAAAGATGGTGGATTTTAGGGAACAAGAAGGTTTTGCCTATGAGCTTTTTTCTAATTGTATTTGCTAGGGTTTTTCTCATTTCAGGCTTTGAGTCTTTATTTCTTGTGGAGTCTTAATCATCATAATTATGATAAAATACATGGAGGAAAAATTGTTGAAAGTTTCTTGATTAAAATATTGAATCTTGAAGCATTTCTTGAAGTTCTTGAAGAAATCTCGAAATTTGCGCAAAACAACGAAGCAATCTAGAGGCGTGTTTTTGATGAATTTTCCAAGAACTTAGGCAGCAAGTATTTTTGAGATTTTTAGCTTAAAATCAGATGATTATCTTGTTAATTAGTTATTTAGATAATTTTTTAGGATATTTTCTTGATTAGGTAGTTTGTTAGAGTTTATTGGACAAGATAAGATCAAGTGGCAGTGATGAGGTGGCATACTTATCTTGTTGTGTGAGGGAGGAATTCCCTAGTGTTGTGCGTGTGTTTTAGTTGTTTTTAGTTAGGATTTTGTTGATGATTATACCTATAAATAGTCTCAAAATTAGTTTTTAAATTAATTAAGTTTGAATTGAATAAAACTTTGCTTGTTTTCTTGAAAACAAAATTCCTAACAATTATTAAGGGTTGGTGGAATTTTCCTTTATACTCTTGTGAAGATTATTTAGTGGCTTTGACGGTGCTTAGGCTTTAAACAAAGAATAACTAATCAAATCTAAAATTGAGAATTTTGGTGGCTTGGCCTTTGGAAGTTCGAAATTTTAGTACTATCCCTGTGGGTTTTCCAATTCATACGAAAATTCACATCAAATTTGGTGCTTTCATTGAGAGGTCGTTTTATCTCAGGTGCTTATCAATCTATCAATCACTTTATCCAACATTGCCATGGAAGGTGGAGGTGAAGAAGTTCCTGCTAATTTTCAAAGGGGATTATCCTTAGAACAAGCTAAGGAAATCAGAAGGGACAACGAAATAAAGGAGTTACAAACTATACTAGAAGAAGTAATGAACTTTGTATCAGGGAGATCGAAAAATAGTAAAAAGGGTCACCATATTGAGGAGTTTGATTCAAGTTCTAGTGACGAAAACTTAGGAAAGAGTGCACGCAAACCTAGGCGTTACTATGACACCTGTTCTAGTAATGAAGAGGATCAAAAAAGATTCAAAAAGCGTGACAAAAACAAGGATGATGATCGTAGCCTAAAATTGGACGTTCTTGAGTTCAATGGCAGTTTAGATCCCGAAGTTTTCCTTGATTGGCTAAGGAGAACCGTAAGAGTTTTTAATTACAAAGAATATGATGATCATAAACCTTTCAGAGTGGCGGAATTAAAGCTGACTTCCTATGCTAGTTTGTGGTATGAAGGGCTACAAAGAAAATGAAAAAAGTAAGGGAAATTGAAAAGCAGGTCTTAGCGCAAATTGAAAAGGGAATTGAGGAAGAAATTTGTACGACATGAATATGAGCAGAATAATTTCATGAAGATGCATACCTTAAAACAAGGGCAAAAGAGTGTTGAAGAGTTTATCAATGCCATTGAAAAGATGTTGATATTGTGTGACCTGGAAGAGAAGGAAGCTCACAAGGTTGCTCGATTTGTTGCAGGAGTGGATGATTCCATTAGGGAGAAAGTGAAATTGCAGCCCTATTGGACTTATGATGAAATATGTAAAGTGGCACTCAGAATTGAAAAACATGGTAATTCAAAGAAACCAAAGGCATTCTTTAAATCCAATGAATCTAAGAAGGAAGTAGTCTATCCCCAACCATCTAGTGGTAAACCTAATTTTGACAATGTTAAAAGGACAGCCACTCCAGTGAAACCACCTGCAATCCCTGAGGATAAGAGGGAGTGTTTTAAGTGTCAAGGATATGGGCACATGCAACGCAATTGCCCTAGCTCTAGGGTGATCACTATCAGGGAAGCACAAGAGATTGAGGATGCTAACCTAGATGTTCTTCTTAAAGAAGGGGAGGACGAAAATTCTGAGTCACAGGAAGAAAAAGCTGTAATGATATGGAGGAAGTGGAGGTGGAAACACAGGGTCAGGCATTAGTCCTCAAGAGGGTTCTTCAAACTAAACCAACACCAGTTCAAGAGATTTTCGTGATGTGATGTAATGTAAAAGGCAAGCCGTGTGATGTGATAATTGATAGTGATAGTTGTACTAATGTGGTCTCTACCCTACTGATTCAGAAATTGATTTACCCCACACACAACCATCCTTAACCTTACAAGTTACATTGCCCTATGGATGCTTGTCATATATTGGTTGGTGGACCTTGGCAATCTGATCAATTTATGAAGTATGTTGGAAGAACCAATTTCTATATCATCAAAAAACAGGAAACTGACAAACCAATTGCTCTAAAACCCTTGAAAGTAGCGCAAGGAAAGAAGCAGTTGAATGTTGAAAATAAGAAGGGGGTGTTCTTGTCAAATCCTAAAGAGTTGGAAAAGGAATTAGCTAATTGCCAATAAGTGTTCCTGCTGATGGCCAAGGATGTAAGAGTTGAAACATCTGCAATCCCAAAAATTCTTCAACCACTATTGAAAGAATTTGAAGATGTATTCCTAGATGATTTGCCACCAGGTTTCCCTCCCACTAGGGGCATTGAACACCAGATTGATTTAATACCAGGTGCCCAGATTCCTAATAAATCAGCATATGGATGCAATCTTGAGGAGACTAAGGAAATACAAAGGCAGATTGAAGAATTGATGCAAAGGGGATATGTTAGAGAAAGTATGAGTCTGTGTGTTGTGCCAACACTAGTTGTTCCTAAAACTGACGGTTCTTGGCCCATGTGTATTGATTCCCGAACTGTCACCAACATCACAAACAATTACAGGTTTCCCGTCCCCAGGCTGGACGATCTATTAGACGAGTTGTATGGCTCACAGGTGTTTTCCAAGATTGATTTGAGAAGTGGGTATCATCAGATACGCATAAGGGAAGGAGATGAGTTGAAAACAGCCTTCAAAACCAAATTGGGTCTCTATGAGTGGTTGGTCATGCCGTTTGGACTCACCAACGCACCAAGAACTTTTATGAGACTCATGAATGAAGTTTTGAAACCATATTTGGGGAAGTTTGTTGTTGTATACTTAGATGGTATTCTGATTTATAGTAGAAACAATGGTCATCATCTACAGCATCTAAGGCAGGTTTTCGAAACTTTGAGACAACAAAAGCTCTATGAGAAATTGGAGAAGTGTTATCTCATGGTGAGCAGTGTGACGTTTTTGGGTTATGTAGTGTCAAAACATGGGGTTTCAGTGGATCAATCTAAGGTTGAAGCACTAAAATCATGGCCAACACCCACGAGTGTTACTGAATTGCATTCTTTTCATGGTTTGGCTTCCTTCTACAGAAGGTTTGTCAAAAATTTCTCTTCAATTGTTGCTCCTATAACCTAATGCATCAAGAAGGACAAGAAATTTGAGTGGACCAAAGAGGCGCATAAAGCATTCGAAAAAATCAAGGATTTGTTATGCCACACACCTATTCTTGCATTGCCTGATTTCACAAAGCCTTTTGAAGTTGAAACATATGCAAGCAATTAGTGTAGGAATTGGCGCAGTTTTGGTGCAGGGAAATGACCAATTGCCTATTTCAGCGAAAAATTCAATGGGGCCAGGTTAAATTATTCCACTTATGATGAAGAGTTTTATGCAATTGTTAGAGCTCTGGATCATTGGAGTCATTATTTGAGGCCTAATCATATCATCCTGCATTCTGATCATGAAGCATTGAAACATATCAATGGTCTGTAGAAACTGAATCCTAGACATGCCAAGTGGGTTGAGTTCCTTCAATCTTTTCATTTTTCTTCAAAATATAAAGATGGCAACTCTAATGTGGTGGTAGATGCACTTTCTAGAAGGTATATGTTGATCAGTGTTTTGAATTACAAGTTGTTGGGTTTAGAACATATCAAGACATATTATGAATATGATATGGATTTTGGGCCTGTGATGCAACAACTGGGAATGGAGTAGTAGGATCATATGTATTACATGATGGATTCTCGTTTAAGGGGTACCAGTTGTGCGTGCCTAGCTGTTCAATAAGGGAGTTATTGGTTAGAGAGGCGCATGGAGGGGGTCTTGCAGAGCATTTTGGAATTGCTAAATCATTGAGCATGTTGTAAGAACATTTTTATTGGCCTAAGATGATTAGAGATGTGGAAGCTGTGATATCTCAATGTGTTGTATGTCAAAAGGCCAAAGCAACATTTCATCAGGGTTTATACATACCATTGCCAGTTCCTAATGGTCCCTAGGAAGATGTATCAATGGATTTCATTGTTGATCTACCTAGAATTGCTCGAAATAAGGATTCTATTATGGTAATGGTGGACAGATTTTCAAAGATGGCACATTTTACTCCTTGCAATAAAACTGATGATGCTGTTAATGTGGCAGAGCTATATTTTAAGGATGTAATACTATTGCATGGTATACCTCAAACCATTGTCAGTGACAGGGATTCGAAAATCATGAGTTACTTCTGGAAATCATTGCGGAAGCTGGTTGGTACCAAATTACTTTTTAGTAATTCCTATCATCCACAAACTGATGGGAAGACTGAGGTAACCGACAGGACTCTGGGAGTACTACTGCGTGGATTGGTAAGCAAAACTCAGAAAGATTGGGACTTCAAATTGGCTCATGCTGAGTTCGCTTATAACAGATCACCTTCTTATGCAACTAAACATTCACCCTTTGAAGTTGTTTATGGAGTCAATCCCAAGTTACCAATTGATTTCATTTATGTTCCTAAAGGTGAATTAGTTCATAACACTGCTTTGGATAAAATTCAATGTATGCAGAAATTACATGCCCAAGTCAGAGCAAGAATGGAAAAGGTGAATGAACAGTACAAAACTCGCGCAAATAAGAACAAGAGCCAACGTCAATATTAGGAAGGTGATTTGGTTTGGTTACATATCTAAGGAACAAACGATTTCCTAATCAGAGGAAAAATAATTTGATGCGTAGGTGTGATGGTCCATTCAAAATTTTGAAAAAAGTTGGTGATAATGCTTATCAGCTTGAGTTACCAAAAGATTATGGAGTCCATGCTACTTTCAATATAGGTGATTTATCTCCATACATTCCTGATGAACAACTTCGAAGTTTGAGGTCAAACTCGTTGGAATAAGAGGAGGATGATATAAGTACAAGCATCAGTGACATTAATGATGTAATTGCAAGCACTAGTGATAATGACAAAAGTGATCAAGTAATAAATATAAGTCACAAGGTTTCTAGTAGTGCTGGTGCAATCAAGTTCGAAGGTGGTGGTGTTAAAGGCAAGGATGCAACCATATGTGAAATAATTGCATATGGTGATATAAGGTATATCGGTGCATCAAGGGTAGGAATTTGTATGTGCATGGTCACATATTACTAAAATGGCACACAAATCAAGAAAAGATGGTGGATTTTGGGGAACAAGATGGTTTTTGCCTATGAGCTTTTTTACAACTGCATTGGCTAGGGTTTTTTTCATTTCAGGCTTTGAGTCTTTATTTCTTGTGGAGTCTTAATCATCATAATTATGCTAAAACACATGGATGACAGATTCTTGAAGGTTTCTTGATTAAAAGATTAAATCTTGAAGCATTTCTTGAAATTCTTGAAGAAATCTTGAAATTTGCGCAAAACAACGAAGCAATCTTGAGGCGTGTTTTTGATGAATTTTCCAAGAACTTGGGCAGCAAGTATTTTTGTGATTTTTAGCTTAAAATCTGATGATTATCTTGTTAATTAATTAGTTAGATAAGTTGTTAGGATATTTTTTTTTGATTAGGTAGTTTGTTAGAGTTTGTTAGACAAGATAAGATCAAGTTGCAGTGATGAGGTGGCATACTTATCTTGTTGTGTGTTTGTTTTGTGAGGGACGAATTCCCTAGTGTTGTGCGTGTGTTTTAGTTGATTTTATTTAGGATTTTGTTGATGATTATACCTATAGATAGTCTCAACATTAGTTTGTAAATTAATTAAGTTTGAATTGAATAAAACTTTGCTTGTTTTCTTGAAAACAAAATTCTGAAAAGGTATTAAGGGTTGGTGGAATTTTCCTTCATACTCTTGTGAAGATTATTTAGTGGCTTTGAGGGTGCTTAGGCTTTAATCAAAGACTAATTAATCAATCCTAAAATTGAGAATTTTGGTGGCTTGGCCTTTAGAAGTTTGAAATTTTAGTACTATCCCTGTGGGTTTTCTAATTCATACGAAAATTCACATGAGATAGTGACCATGGTTGATGACTTTTGAGTGATGGGAGGGAGTCCCACTTATGCTAGGCATAGGATATCTACATTAGTGTATCTTTCACAGGAAGCAAGCATTTACGAACTCTAATCCTAGTTTTACCCAGGTCATTTCATTCTCATGTTCATAGTAACCCGCATGGTACTATTATGGTTGAGGAAGAGTCGAGTTCAATTTCTTCGGGCCACGGGTCAGGGGATAGTAAATGTTTCGAGATCGACGATCCATATCTTATAATTATCTATTTACTTAGTATATAACTCTGAGATGGAAGAGGATGAGAACGAACCAGAAGCATATGTTAATAATAAGAAATATGTGATTGTTCTAATGGGTGTGATAATATTAATGTTCACTACAAGATAACAGCTAATTTGCGACGGACAATTTCCGTCGCAAACTTAGCACATTCCGTCGCAAAATCCAATTTGCGACGGAATTCCGTCGCAAAACGTCCGTCGCTAAATTTTTTTTCGCAAATTTCTAAATTCCCTCGCAAATTTGCGACGGAAAATTCCCTCGCAAATTTGCAACTGAAAACTAGTACAAAAACAGTTTATTAGTATCGTTTTTTATGACCTATTTGTATCGTTCTTGTAAAACAATACAAATAGACAGTCTATTAGTATCGTTATTTTTTACAAAAACGATACTAATAGTGGTTTTTTAAATATAAAAAAATACCTATTAGTATCGTTTTTTTTCAAAAACGATACTAATAGTGGTTTTTTAAACATAAAAAAATAGCTATTAGTATCGTTTGTTTTTAAAAAACGATACTAATAGCGATTTTTGAAAAGAAAAAAAAAATAAAATCACAATTGTAATGCAGGAATAATACTAATAACCAAAAATTAAAATTATAACAAATACTATATTAAGGTAGCTCATAAAACAGCTCCAAAAACTATACATCAAACAAACAAAATAAAACTCAGCAAACTATGCAAAAACCAGTCTTGCAGCAGCTTTGAGAATCATATATACAACAAATATAACCAATTGGCATTCCTCTTCAACCATATCATCTAATGACATACCTATCTAACATAGTTTGTACAAAAATTCAATCCATCATCCACTTGATGCCAGAAAATAAAAACAGAAAGTCAAATGAATCATTTCAGCAAGCAAAAATAGATTACTTCCAAAAACCCCAGCCCTTCTCTTCCAAAACATGTAAAGTAAACTAGGGGAAAAAATGCTTCAACTGTCATGTTGGCTTAGCACAATTGAAATGAGTTAGTACAAGCAGCAGCTTGTAAGTGCTTGAAAACAACTAAACTAAGCCTGACATGAAGAAGTGAAGAATCTCCTCCACTTGAACTATACTTGATTGAAAACTTGAAAAATAAAAACAAAGATAAAGAGCCCATAACAAAGCTGCCAGTTCCACAATCTCCCAATAGAAACATTCACTTCTAAAATAGCAAACTTGAAATTTCAGTAGGCATTGTGATCACTTGATCATCCACTTCCTTCAAGCTACCTTAAAGACATGTTGTAAAATGGAATGATAATAAGTCCTTTATAATAGCACAATATAAAGAACAAACAATTAAGCAGTATCATAAAATAAAACAACTAACAACCAGAATTTTTGATTACTAGCTTAGAACTAAATATTATTCTAAGTACCAATAAGGTATCAGTGGATCACAATTCATGCCGGAAAGAAAAAGAAGAAACTAATTTTCAAAATTAAAAGAGTATAAACTAAAAGCTGTTGTACAACAAGGACCAAAAGAAGGGTAGAAGTAAATGTCCTCATCACAAAAAATTAGAAGCTCAGTGCCAAAAGTATGTTTCCACACTAACCTCCTCCTCCTCCTGTTGTGCAGTAGTGTTCATCTCTGGATTAGCACTTTTCCGAGACTTGTCATCAGTGTCATCAGAGAACAGTGTGGTGCTATTTGTATTAGCATCACTGGGATCTGATGCAGCTACATTGAAGTCGTAACTCACAATGTTTTTCTCTGCAAGGCCAAGCTGCAAATAAAGTAACAGAGTTGANTAAGCTGAAAATAAAGTAACAGAGTTGATACATTTAGGTGATTCTTACTGAAAAAAAGTATTTAATTCAACCGAAGTGAGCAATAATCAATAGACAACACAAACAATAATGAGCAGACCAATATTTTGATTGTTGTGCAAGAAATGAACAAAATTTCCAACTTGCAAACATAGGACCCCAACTAACATAGAATAAGGCTGTTGCGGGTAAGAATTGTGAATAACTTTGTTAAGTAGAGCACCGAAACATGGTTCAACAAATCAGAACAAAGCCAAAGGGAGTATTAGACTTTAACTCTTGTCTTCCTCCTTTAAAGTTCCAATATGATGCCATTAAGAAAAAAATAACACCCATACAACAACATTCATCGCATTTACAAGACAATCTGGGCATAATAGCAGCAAGCCATAAAAAGGGTAATTATATAATGTCAAGAGATACATACAACGCAAGCTAAAACCACAACTAGAGCAAATGCTGATGCACCCGCTCCTTCTTGCAGACCACAGCTAAAACATCAATTCTCAACATCAAGATTCGTTGCCAAATAAAATTACTTTCAAAAGTCGGTGTTTAATTTTACGTCCTCTTTACTCAACTAGACCATGAGAGTTTCAGGATGATAGTGCCTAGAAATGGAATTAATAACTCCGAAATTCTCAAATTAAAAACTGAAAACCCTAAAAAAATCAACAAACACTCAAATTACAATCAATAATTCAAATCAACATAATTCAAATCATGAACAAAACCCTAAAATTCGAATCATGAACAAAACCCTAAAATTCGAAGATAATTTGCGTATTTGAACTAATATTAACTTAAACAAAGGTAAAATCTAACCTTCATATTTTCCACAAAGCAGCATTTGAAGTGCTTGAAATCATACAATTTCGCATAAAATCGCATGAAAAATTGACGAATTACCTCCGATAAATTGAAAACATTCAAAATAATTTAAACCTCAAGTGTTTAAACCTAAAATCCTACAAAGGAATTTAAACATTCATAATAATTTAAACAATCAAAATAATTACGCATGAAAATACTTCGCAATTTCAAACCTAAAAAACCGACAAACGAATTTAAACCTCAAGTGTTTGATTCGAAGATTCGCTCAGCCATATATATGTTGTAGCCGCCGTTGGAGGTGTAAACAGAGGTGAAGGAGAAGAAGAAGTTGACGCCGCCATTGAAGGTGCAAAGACGAAGAGTGAATCGCAAATATAGCTGCAATGATTGGGAAAAATTACCCCTAAGTAGAATTGACGAATTGAAAGTGAGGCGAATTGAAAGTGAGGCGAATTGAGAAAATGAAACCAAAGTGAGAGATTAAGAGACGGCAAGAAGTCGCCAATTTCGAAGGAGAAGGGATTTTGGGCGCAAAGTAGAATTCCAAATTTTGTAATGTTTTACTTGAAGTTATGAGCTAAGGATGTTTAATCTCCTTCAATTATCCTCTTGTGGGTGAGCATAAGCTGGCGAAGCCTGTTTCTTAGGATTTTTAATATAAGTTAAGTGTGCTGAGGTACTCTTTGAGTTAAACAAAGCAAGGTGTTTCTTTAAGATATTCCATTATCTTAAGTGGAAATTCAAGTGAAATTTTTCTAAGATATGCTTTTATTTTGACTAATGGTTGTAAAAGTAATCAAGATAAAGTGCAGTAATCGACTTTAGGAAAAGCAATTTCCTTAGAAATTGAATTAAATTTATAATTTGTTGAAAGTTTAAGTCTTTCCTTTGGTACGTTGTCTAATTTAGGTTTAGACCAGGTCTTAACAAGTAAGTCTTTCCTCTTTAGGAAAAGGAGAATGTCTGAAGGAGATATTAATTCGCTTAGTGAGTTAGTAAGGCAATTAGTCGATGTAGATCAAAGGTTGAACGCTAGGGGTCTTTCTATATACGTTCAGATACAAATAGCTAGACACCTGTTTGAGACGCTCGACGAGCTTTATGTGGGATCCGCACACCTTTGTGATTACAGAAAAATAAGAACAAGATACTAAAGGAGAGCGATAAAAGGAAAAAAAGGAAGAATGGTTGAGGAAGCTTTAATCATCATGGAAGTCGTAATGAATCGAAGAAGTCTCACTTCAATACAAATTTTCAAAAGAGTATGAAGAATATTGGTATGTTTGAGAACATCAATGGTTTCATGGGGCAATCTGCAAGCTGGAAAGGTAGAGTTTATTGCTACAAGTAGTGTAATGACCACCTAGGAAAGGATTGTGAGGGGAATCTTGTTTACCTGTCACTTATGCAATAAGTTAGGGCATCCGATGTACGTATGCTTCTTGAAAAGTAACACTAGTGGAAAAATCCTCATTTGCTACACTACATATACTGCGATCTTTTTCTTAAAAAGTAAAAACGAAGCATAAAGTTCTTGGTGGGAAATTAAAACAGACTTTATATTGCGGTTGTTTTAATATCTTTTTGCTGCGGTCAAAAAATCTTTTTACTTCGTTTATGATGCGCAGCATAAGGTTTATATACTTGAAAAAAATTTAACTACATCCTATAGACCATAAATCGGCCAACTGATAAGTTCATATTTTATGAACTTTATTATATCATTTTAATACTACTTTGGAGTATAAATTATGTGTTTATATAGATTTTAATGTCTTATTATGAGTTTTTCTATTTAAGCTTAATGGATCAATATTAATTAATAGTACCCTAATATGCTTGTGTTATGGAATATTTGGAAAAGAAAATTAAAATGTCTATCTTTATTCTATTTACAGGTTATTGTTGCTAGTGCAAGGAAATAAAATACAACTATGGCCCATAATACAAGATGAAGTATAATAATAAAGATAATGGGTATAGATTCCTAAAAACCCATGAAACTTCAAGAAAAGACTTACGGGCTGCAATTTAGTAAAAAAAAAAAAAAGAAATAGAATAATGGGTTGAAAAACCCATTATCTCAAAAAGCCCGAACACCTTTCCTAATACAACAGAGCGGCACACAAGAAGAGGGAGGAAGGAAAACCCTAACAGAACAGCGACGGCAAAAAGAGACACGAGACTACGGAGTACGGAAGAAGGCAGCAACGAGGACGAGTTTGAGCAGTACATAACGAAACAGAGGAATTCGAACAGCAACAGCAGCACATTGATGGAGGAGAAGCAACGAAGCAGATAGCTAGCAATTGAGCGAGAGTCAACTGAGTTTTCTTCTCTCAACTTGTTTAATTCTGTCCTATTGCTTGATTTTGATTAATTACTATGTCAAGTATTAATTTTTCATTCTCAAACGATTTGGGTGTTTTCTTAATCTCCATGTCTGGCTAATTTCCTTTGTTCTAGGTTAGGGATGTAGTCTCTTATTTTCTATACATGATTTAAATTATATTGTTTGGGTTTAATTTATTTGATTGCAATTTAATAATCTTGTTTTAATTCGTACTCTTAATCTGGCCAATTAATTGTATGTTTAAGGTATTGTATTATTAGCGGGAGTGAACGTTCAATACTAGTTCGTGGGATTATTAAACGTCAAGTAGTATAATTTTAGGAATAGTTATACACTTGGGGTGGTCTTATTGAATTCCTATTCTTAATGAGTTTATTTCAACTCATTGTGATCACGAGAGTAGACATAATATTGATTTAAATATACGTTTTCTACCTTGGGAGAGGAGATAACATACTATTGGTAATTCGATCATTGTTATGTCATATTTATTCAACCCGACGATTAATTTAATATCATTATAGAGAGTAATTGGTGAAACCCGAAACCTAGAACTATTTCTCTTACTTGTTTATCGATTTTACTAGTTTGCGATTTTTATTATTTATATTTTTAGTATTACTCTTCTATTGATTTTCGTCGTCTAAATAATATTTTGGTTTCTTAATTTGGTACTTGAATAGACCTCCTTGTGGATACGATATTTTGCTCACCCTATATTTACAGTACCTGACCCGTACACTTGCGGTAGATTTAGGCCCGACCAAGTTCTTGGCGCCGTTGCCGGGGAGGCAATAATTAATATCATACCATAGAAATTGTCGTATTAATTTAGACATTATCTTTATTTCTGCAATTTTTTTAGTACCATCGGTTTAGTTCTTTTTTTTTGTTATTCTTATTGGTTTATGCCACGTACTAATCGTTCTTTAATTCCTTTTGATCCAGAAATAGAAAGAACGTGTCGTGCATTAAGGAGACAACAAAGGTTGGAGGAAGAATTGTTTGTCCCTAACTTGGATTTACTTTTCTCAGAATCTGAAAATATGGTAGAACCAACAGCAAAGACATTGCGTGAGTATGGAATGCCTGATGCTAGTTCCACCTCTACAAGTATAGTAAGACCTACTGTCCAAGCTAATAATTTTGAACTTAAGCCTGCATTAATTCATATTGTTCAACAAGATCAATTTGGTGGATCATTTGATGAATGTCCTTTAGAATATTTAACTAATTTTCTTGAAAAATGTGATACCATTAAAATAAATGGGGTAAGTGAAGATGCTATTAGACTTAGATTGTTTCCATTTTCACTAAAGGATAAAGCAAAGAAATGGTTAACTTCTAAATCTGCTAATCCTTTTACTACTTGGACTTCTTTATCACAAGCTTTCTCTAATAGATTTTACCCGCATTCTAAAACTGCTAAATTGCGTAATGATATCACTAATTTCACTCAAAATGATCTAGAATCATTATATGAAACATGGGAAAGGTTTAAAGATTTGCAACATCAATGTCCTCACCATGGAATACCTGATTGGTTACTTGTGCAAACTTTTTATAATGGCTTAAATCATTCTATTAGAAGTACTATAGATGCTGCAGCAGGTGGTGCTTTAATGGGTAAAATTTACTAAGGAGGCCAATAAGTTATTAGAAGAACTTGCTTTTAATAATTATGGTTATTCTAGTGAGAGATCCATTGCTAAAAAGAATACGGGAATGTATAATGTGGATGGTATTGACATGTTAAATGCTAAAGTTGATAATTTAACTAAGATTTTCAATAAAATGAGTAATGTCAGTCATGTCAATCATGTTTCTAGTCCTGTTATTTCTTGTGATTATTGTGGGGGTGCGCATGCAAATAATGATTTTTTTAATGTTGAACAAGCTCAATTTGTCTCTAATTATAACCGATCACAAAATGATCCCTACTCTAATACTTATAATCCTGGCTGGAGAAACCATCCTAATTTCTCATATAGAGATCAAGGAAACCAAGCTAATAACTTGAGACCATCAAATCCACCTGGTTTTCCCCCAAGACAACAACAACCACAACAAGAGAGCAGACCATCATGGGAATTAGCTATTGAAAAACTTGCTAATGCTACTTCTGAAAGAATTGTAAAATTGGAAAATAAAGTTGATCAATTAGCTAATTCGAATAAAAATGTGGAAGTTCAGTTAGGCCAATTAGCTAATGCTATTAATTCTAGAAATCAAGGAAGTCTACCTAGTAACACCGAGGTTAACCCTAAAGAGCAATGCAAAGCTGTAACCTTAAGAAGTGGTAAAAACCTTGATGACTTAACTACTGAGACTAAGGCTAAACAGGTAATAATTGATGATGATGTAATTGAACCTGAAAAGCAAGTAGAAGAAAAGACTATTGTTTCTAATCCTACTCCTATTCCTGTTAAACCTTATGTACCTCCAATTCCTTTTCCTCAAAGGCTTAAACAAGATAAAGTGGACCATCAATTTGAAAAGTTTCTGAAAATGTTTAAGCAATTGCAAGTTAATATTCCTTTTGCTGATGCCTTAATGCAAATTCCTTCTTATTCTAAATTCCTTNATATTCTAAATTTCTTAAGGAGATCATGTCTAAAAAGAGAAAATTGGAAGAATATGAAAGTATTGCTTTAAGTGAAGAATGTAGTGCAGTGATTCAAAAAAAGCTTCCACCTAAATTGAAAGATCCTGGCAGTTTTTCTATACCTTGTACTATTGGTGATATTAATTTCTCTAAAGCTTTATGTGATTTAGGTGCAAGTGTCTCACTGATGCCATTGTCTATCTACAAGAAGCTTGGCTTAAATGATTTAAAACACACTACTGTTTCTTTACAACTTGTTGATAGATCTGTTAAATATCCTTTAGGAGTAGTGGAAAATGTTTTGATGAAAGTTGATAAATTTATTATACCTGTTGATTTCATTATTCTTGATATGGATGAAGATGTCGATGTTCCCATAATACTTGGGAGACCATTTTTAGCTACTGCTGGTACTGTAATTGATGTTAAAAATGGTAAGTTAACTTTTAAAATTGGTGAAGAAGAGGTACAATTTAATTTGTTTCAATCTGCCAAATACCCTTCTTTTACTGATCATGTTTTTAGAGTTGATGTGCTTGATGAATTAGATAGGGAAAATATTGATTTGATCTCTAAAGATACTCTTGAAGTTTGTCTAACAAGTGCAGGTCAATTCCAAGATAATGACGTTGATGTATTAGAAATGGCAAAAGCTTTAGAGGCATGTCCATCGTGGAAGAAAAGAGGTAATGGTTTTGAAAAACTTGAAAAAGGTAACTCTCTTCCTCCTCCTTCTAGTGTGCAAGCACCCACTTTAGAATTAAAGCCTTTGCCATCACATCTTAAATATGCTTTTCTGGGTGAAAATGATACCTTACCTGTGATTGTAAATGCTTCCTTATCTGATAATCAATTAGATAAACTTTTACGTGTCTTAAGGGAAAAAAAGATAGCAATTGGTCGGACTATTTCTGATCTTAATGGGATAAGTCCATCTATTTGTATGCATAAGATTCTAATGGAAGAAAATTATAAACCTGTAATACAAAATCAAAGAAGACTAAACCCTAACATGCAGGAAGTAGTTAGGAAAGAGGTTTTGAAATGGTTAGATGCAGGAATAATTTATCCCATTTCTGATAGTCCTTGGATTAGTCCAGTACAAGTGGTACCTAAAAAAGGTGGAATGACTGTTGTGCCTAATGATAATAATGAATTAATTCCCACAAGAACAGTGACTGGTTGGAGAGTTTGTATTGACTANAGAGAGTTTGTATTGATTATAGGAAACTTAATAGTGCAACTCGTAAAGATCATTTTCCTTTGCCATTCTTAGATCAAATGTTAGAGAGAGTCGCTGGTCATGATTATTATTCTTTTCTTGATGGCTATTCTGGTTTTAATCAAATTCCTGTTGCTCCTTATGATCAGGAGAAAACTACATTTACCTATCCTTATGGTACATTTGCTTTTCGTCGAATGCCTTTTGGTTTATGCAATGCTCCTGCAACTTTTCAGCGTTGTATGATGTCTATTTTTTCTGATTATATAGAAAAGATTATGGAAGTGTTTATGGATGATTTTTCAGTTTTTGGGTCATCTTTTGATAATTGTCTAGTTAATCTTTCTCTTGTTTTGCAACGTTGTGAAGAAACTAATTTAGTTTTAAATTGGGAAAAGTGTCATTTTATGGTGCAAGAGGGTATAGTGCTTGGGCATAAGATTTCTTTAAATAGCATTGAAGTAGATCGAGCAAAAATAGAAGTCATTGAAAAACTCCCACCTCCCATTAATGTCAAGGGAATTAGAAGTTTCCTAGGTCATGCGGGTTTTTATAGGCGTTTTATTAAAGATTTTTCTAAGATTTCTAAACCCTTATGTGATTTGTTTGAATAAGATGCTCCCTTTGATTTTAATTCTGATTGCTTGCATGCCTTTGAAAAATTAAAACAAGCATTGACTTAGCACCTATTGTAATAGCTCCTGATTGGAATTACCTTTTGATTAAGTGTGTGATTGCAAGTAATTATGCTGTTGGTGCTGTTTTAGGACAAAGAAAGATAAAATTGCATGTAATTTATTATGCTAGCAACAAATGCTTAATGATGCCCAATTAAATTAACAACTACTGAAAAGGAATTGCTTGCTGTTGTATTTGCCATGGATAATATTCCGATCCTACCTTATAGGGTCTAAAGTAATTGTTTACACTGATCACTTGCCTTGAAATACTTGTGAGGTAAAAAGGAGCTAAGCCTAGGTTAATTCGTTGGATTCTTATATTACAAGATTTTAACTAGAAATCAAAGATAAAAAGGTATTGAAAATCCAGTTGCTGATCACTTATCTAGGTTGGTTATTGATAGTAATTCTGAAACTCTTATGATGAAACTTTTCCTGATGAACAATTATTTGCTATTAGTAATTAGTAGTCTCCCTTGGTATGCCGATTTAGTAAACTATTTGGTAAGTGGTATCATTCCCTCTAACTTAAGTTATCAACAAAGAAAGAAATTTTTATGGGATGCTAAACATTATTTTTGGGAAGAACCTTTGCTTTATAAATTTTGTGCTGATAGTCTAATTAGAAGATGTGTGCCTGAAGAAGAATTTCATAATATTTTGTTTCATTGTCATTCTTTAGAGTGTGGTGGTCATTTTAGTACTAATAAGACTATTTCTAAAGTCTGGCAATCTGGTTTTTATTGGCCCACAATGTATAAAGATGCTAAAGACTATGTTAGCAAATGTGATAGATGTCAACGAGTAGGTAATATTTCCAAAAGAAATGAGATGCCTATGAATATAATGCTTGAAGTTGAGCTGTTTGATGTCTGGGGAATTGATTTTATGGGTCCCTTCCCCTCTTCCCAAAATAATAAATATATTCTTGTTGCAGTTGACTATGTTTCCAAATGGGTGGAAGCCATTGCTACTCACACTGATGATTCAAAAGTTGTTAAGAAATTTCTCAAAAAGAATATATTATCTAGATTTGGTGTTCCCAGGGCAATTTTAAGTGATGGAGGTTCTCATTTTTGTAATAGACCACTTGATTCTCTGTTAAGAAAGTATGGGGTAAAACATAAAGTTGCTTTAGCTTATCATCCCCAAACTAATGGTCAAGTAGAGCTTGCTAATAGAGAGTTAAAGCAAATTCTAGAGAAAACTGTGAATATTTCTAGGAAGGATTGGGCTAACAAGANCTTCTACGAAGGATTGGGCTAACAAGATTGATGATTCATTATGGGCTTATAGGACAGCCTTTAAAACACCTTTAGGCATGTCTCCCTATAGGCTAGTTTATGGAAAGTCTTGCCATCTTCCAGTAGAAATAGAGCACAAGGCATTCTGGGCTATAAAAGAATTAAATATGAACCTTAAGACTGCTGGGGCAAAGAGATTGTTACAATTGAGTGAATTAGAAGAGTTTAGATTAGATGCTTATGAGAGTGCTAAAACTTATAAAGAGAAAACAAAACTTTGGCACGATAAGCACATTAACCACAAGACTTTTGAAGTGGGACAGAAAGTTTTACTCTTTAACTCACGTTTGAAATTGTTTCCAGGAAAGTTACGATCTAGATGGTCTGGCCCATTTACTGTTGTGAAGGTTTATCCATATGGTGCAGTTGAAATACAAGGAAATTCAGATATTTCAAGGTGAACGGCCAGCGACTTAAACCATACTTGGTTGATGAGATGGTGCCTACGGGAGTAACCTACTCCTTAGAAGAACCTATTGAAAAATAAGAGCATAATAGTCAGGCTCGTGACTTAAAACACGCGCTACTTGGGAGGCAACCCAAGCTCTTTTCCTTCTTCTTTATTTTTATTTTCTTTCTCACTTTATTTTATTATTGTTTTTATTTTTATTTTCTTGTCTATTTATTTGTTTGTTTTCTTGTAGGATAGAAAATAAACTAGTGACCTTGCAGAATTAACAATAAGAAGAAGAAATTCACTTTTCAGCTGGCTATAGTTGCTGTCCATTTCAGCCTAATATGTGGCCTGATTTACTGAAGAAACAAGCTGGAANGCAGCAAATAAGAACCTTCTTATTTGCTGCGGGAGAACCGCAGCAAATAATGGTTTATTTTCTCCGGTTCTTTTTCCCCCGCAGCAAATAACCCCCCTGATTTTTGGAGGGAAAGAGGTTATTTGCTGCGGTTCATGTTAAAGAACTGCAGCAAATAACCTCTTTCCCTCCAAAAATCAAGGGGGTTATTTGCTGCTTGAGGAGAAGAACCGGAGCAAATAAATTAATTTTTTTATTTTTTTTTCGGGTTTTTTTTTTTGTTGGCTTTACAATAAACCAAATAAAATAATACAAATTGGAAAGACAAAATGATTTTCATATATAATAATAAAATCTACAATATATATAATACATCAACTGTCAACGACAACTACGCAAATTAAATAAACCATCACTTAAGTTAAAATTATTAGTTATTACATGATCGAGTACATCGTTAGTTTCATAAATTACTAGCTAATTATGGTTCTTAGTTACATTCACATACTACGAAGAAATACTTTGTCATCACGAACAATATGTTGTAAGGAAATTAGCAAGCTTGTCGCGAACCTCGTCAATCTCCGAAATAGTGAAAGGTCCATCCCGAATTGTTTTCGACGTCCTCATAATCTGAAATCCAATAAGAATGAAAGAAAGAGGTTACCCTAAAATATCAATGTAAATTTGGGCAGCACCTCCCCTAAAATAGGACATGCCCAATCAACTAATTATGTTGATTATACACCTGCATCGACAAAAAAATACCACTCATGCTACACAAATCCACAGCAAACTGCCCACGTCTACCGATAACACCACAAATTCACAACTTCACAATTCCTCAACTCCACAAAATCCAACAAAATCCAACCACATAATCAAGACTATGAAGACCAAATAATAAACATTCTCAATGTTTAAATGAAGGAGTTTAGCTGGGGTATTGACCTTCCGTTTGAGATAATATAGCGGGATTATTTAAAGTAAATTTTTGTACGAATGAAAATTTGTAACATACCGTTTGCAAATCACCATTCTCCGTGCAACTTGCGATGATGTCACACATGTACCTCATGACATAGTACCCGCACTCGACACCATTTTCTTGCTGTGCACACTAATTGCATAATAAAAACGGGATAAGAATGAGGAAAAATCAAAATCGGTACTAACTATATTGTATGTGTAACGAAATTAAGCAACACTTTATCATTTACCTTAATTGATATCAAGTTAGGAATCTTTGTGCTTGTTCTTACTTTCTTCATTACGCTATATTGATAAACAATGTTATATCAGATGTCAAAATAAAAAAGAAAATGAAAACCAACTTTAAATAGTAAAGCAATAGAAGATGTTATGATCATACCTATTCACCCAAGTCATGATCATCAAACTACGGGGCGGCTCCGTACGACAAGAATCTAGCACATACACCGTGTATGTGGAAGGTGACACTATCAATAGCACCCAATGTGTACTACATAGATAACAAACGATTGTCAATGACATCACTTGCGGTTTTAGTCAAATTCATCTTAGCACAACGTTTACTTTGTTCATTTATTGTTTTAAAAAGCAACAGTTGATACCGATTGACGGATTCTCTTCTATTAATTATAGGAGGTAATTAATACCGTAACATATATAGGAGGTAATTGTAGGAGGCAATTATAGGAGGTAATTGTAGGAGGCAATTATAGGAAATTTAAGGCTGCATATTAAAACAAATATGGAGGAAACATAATTGGGCATATAATTTCAACATGGATGAAAGGTCGTCATGGAGAAGGGAAAAGGAGCATGACAGGTTCAAGACAATTGCAGACAAGTACAAAAAGAAATACAGCATAATGTGACATACTTCGAGAATAACGGAAAAAGTTTTATAATAATTCTTACTCTTGAAGGTAAGGAGCGAACACGAACTTCCTTTTGGATTGCATTGCTTTCTTGATGGCGGTTTCAATGTAATCTTTCACTTCGGCCTTGTTCTTCAAACAACGTTGGTCGTAGATCTCTTCCGGACACATCCATCCAACCTTCAATATGGACTCGCACCCATCCAAATCGAGGTGAAGCAAACTAAATGGAAAAATATGAGACGACACATAAGCGTGTACCAAACATGAGGATTTTTAGTCAACTTCATACAAAAAAAATAAAATAATAAAAAACATGTGTATATGGAAGAAATCAACCTCATAAATGCTTGCAATAATGCAACGGACACCTGGTTTCCAATCAAAAAGTCATTTATATCTCCCTTGGTAATCCACTTGTCTGTGTCCTCAAAATAGTGGAATTGAGATTTACTCAAAACCACTTTTAGTGCCCTGTTTTCTGGCTCGTCCTTCACAACATCATGCAGCCATCGACACTCGAATGACAAAGACCGTATCACATCATCATCGTCAAGAAACATAGCTTCCTTATTTGATCCCTTTGATGATATCTTCTTTTGCACCGCCTCATGTCCCTGCCCATCGTCACCCTTTTTTTCTGAAGTCACTTCCTTTGAATTGCATTGCATGTTGTTATTTACTTCTTTCAAACCCAAATCAGGTTGTTCATCATCTTGCACCTGCTTCACACATGTTACACATTATTGCAAGTATGTTCTGCACTATTAATCATGTTAGAATCGTCTCAAATGACCATAATAGTTGTAAAATTTTCTTAATTAACAAGGCAAAACATAACTACAAGCAAAGCCACCTTCCAAAATTGAAGGGAAACACAAAATTACAGATTTGAATTAACATTTCATTTTTTGAACTTAATTTCATTTTTGAATTTATATCCATATTGAGAAGATCATTTCAATCACATACAACTCGGTTTCATCAAATCTTAACAAAGTAACAAAAGGCAAAGATCAATAATAATCATCACCTCTTTCGAAATACGGACCCATTTTCGGGGCCATGCCACAAAACTCCCAACTACATCGCCAATGACATTCAAAGTCCACTCAGGACGAGGTACAGGCAATGGCGCATCTTCCCATCCATCTGCTATCGAATCGATAGAAACACAACAATGGTGCTCATCCACTGCTCTCAAATGGGACAATTGAGAGTGGACTTTCGGCTGCACATTCCCAAAGGCTGCAGCTACTAACACTTGCCTTTCTTGTTTAGGGTCTGGGAGGAACAATGTGCACGGGGTCTCTTCCTGTACATAGGAAAATAAGGGTTTTCGGTTCACTTTAATCTAATACAGAAGCATTTAAGAATTGAATGTAATTAGAATGTGAAAGTACTATCATTAGGATTTAGGATTTAGGTTTTCGGTTCACTTTAAATTTTTTTGTTTTAAGCAGAAACAAGAAGTCTTACATATTATGCTGAACTTAATTTAGCCTCCGGGTATCTAAAAGACCAGGTATCTAAAAGACTAACAGGCTCCTTGGGGACCGAAAACACAGACTAAAAGACTATATGTAACATTCTAATTATAATAAGATTTAAGAGTATATATTATTCTACCTAATTTAGCTAACAGCCTTTCAACTTTTTGAATGTCAAGCACATAATCAATTATGAGTATTTAAATAGCAAAGAAAGGATGCTTCACCTCCACATCCGGCACCAATTGTTCTGGGTCTTTGGTTGACCACTTCTCTGAGGCATGGTTGCTGGATTTGTCTTGAAGTTGCCGTTCGAACAATGAAGAAACGTCAGGGACCCCTGCCTCTTTACAAATCAGCTTGAAGCGTTCATTTACCAGGTCCTCAACCATCTTCTCCACATCCGGAGACAGCTTGGAGGTTGATTTTCGGCTCGTTCCACCAGCTTTCTTGAATGCTTTTCTCTTGCCAAGAAGCACACCTCCGAAGCCTTTCACCCGGCCTTTGTGGTCAGGCCCACACACTGCAGTCAATGCATCTTGGTTGGGTGGTATTTGGGAATCTCCCGTACTTTCTTGCTGCTTGATTCCAAGCTGTATAACAAGCAAAATATAGCTAACAAGATCAGATTTTTTGTCACTAATTACCTCAAAATATAGCGTAAGAAAGGTTTAAATGCTATCATAAATAGCTACACTCTTCTAATACAAATTATTCGTCATTTAGAGCAGAAAAAGGATGTTGAAGTCGCGTACCACTGCATCAACTATCTTTTTCACCTCTGGATCCTGTATGACACGTTCCCCGTTAGCATCTTTACTGTATAGGGAGCAAACCCAGTCAACTGTCCGATCTCTCGATCGTGAAGTCATGGATGAGGAAGTGCCCGATTGTGATTGAGTGTACGACAACAACTTCTGATAAAAACCTTCAGCTATCAACACTTCCACATGTTCGGAGTATGGGTTCTGACCCATGTGGTGATACGCCTTCTTCATAGATGCACATTTAGAGTGTTTTGCACGTATTTCCTGTCCAATTGCATTAAGTAATTGATCATAACATCAATAAAAATGCTAGGATGTCTAAGAAGCGGAAATAAATTTCGAGGGCCAAGTGCTTTGGTACTTACAACTTGCTTTGGAGTAGTCTTTTGCGCCACAAAAGCCTCCCACATGTCGCTGCTAATGTGATTGTATATGTGGTGCGGCAAAAGCTCGTTACCCGTCTTTGTTCTTCTCCTTTTTTTGGAGATCCAACCACTAACCAACTTCGACTTGAAGTCCCTAAATCTCTGCGCAACGCCTGATAAGAACACTTTTTTCTTGTTCACATCATCATCTATGTGGAAAAGATTCTGCACACAAAAGGAACCATTTAGCATGAGCATAAAGAAAAAAAAAGGAGCCATTTTGCAGGAGCATGTTATAAGATAACGCAAAACACAAGAAAAAATAATTTAAATATATGTCGAAAAAAATTACTGAACAATTACAAGAGCATGTTACAAAAAGTGTACTTACAACTGTATCCTCCCACATCGATGTTTTTAGACCTTCATCCACCTCATCCCAATCTTGCAGGATAGAAAGCTTCCTAATACAAGCCCCAACGTGCTTCCCGTACTTCTGCCGCCATTTTCCGCATGGCTGGCCAAACTCATCGTACTCAAGGTGCATGTCCTCCTCTGCTTTCACCCCCTTAGATTGACCTCTTCCCTTTCTCTTCTTGGAATTCTTTTCTGATCCATTACTTGTTGATGGTGCTAAGGCTAATGTTTGCTGTGAAGTGGCCTGCTCCTGGCCGGTTTGAGCAGTTTGTGCTTCGGCACCCGTTCCTTGCTCACCGGGATCGGTAGGCGGAGTAGCGGAAATAGTAGCCAACTCGTGATCCGGAATGGAAGGTGCTGCATCGGCCATTCTCTCAAACTCCTCTACCCGCTCAATGAACTTATCGTACTCTACGTCCTCTGGCTCACCTCGATCTTCCTCCAGCTGGACATCATATAGCGGGTCTGACTCAGAGGAAGTCACCGAGTCAAAGCTGTCCGAACCGTCACTACTGGTAAATTCTTCACTGGACATGCCATGCACACCTGTACAAAAACAAGAAAAAAAGTAGATCAAATTACTGCATAAGTAGCCTTTAAGTTGTCACCAATTAGGTCCTAGCCATATCTTCAACAACTAAATATTCAGAACTGTAATTGCAACTCGAAATGGCCTGTGAAGTGGCCTGTGAAGTGCCTGTGAAGTGGCCTGTGATGTGGCCTGTGAAGTGGCTTTAAAATATTAGTCGTTTTTAATAATGTTGTTATTAATATATTTTTAATATCATTTTTGTTGGAATTGTAGTCGTTTTTTTAACTTATAATAATGCCTTAATCGTAGGAGGGTCGATGGTTTTCTTAGCACTCTGTCATTTTCTTACCTTTATCTGAAATCCTTACAACACAATTGTTGTCCCAAACAGTTTGGAACACACCAACTCAAAATCCATCAAAATGTAACAAAAGTCATAAATTTTGGCTTTAAAATATTAAATATTACCACTACTATAATATTGAATAAGTTGTAGCAAAAGTCATACCTACTCCACCAGTACGATCCCTTCATTGTGGTCGTTTCGCATGTAGCTAGTCTCCGCGGCAGCGGTTTCGGCCACATTTGTTGGGGGTGAGGTAAACGGTGGAGAATCTTCAAATGCATCATAGTCTTCCTCATCATCTACATCGCCGACACCAAGAATACTGCGTTTACCTGGTACTATGATTGACCACTTTTGGTCAGCAGGGTCACTTACGTAGAACACTTGCTTAACTTGAGATGCAAGCACAAAAGGTTCTTGTCCGAATTGCAATTTACTCAAATCAACAAGTGTAAAACCACACGGATCATCAGTTGTCACCGACCGACGATTATTTTCGACCCACTTGCATTTAAACAGACATACCTTAAAGGTGCTGTACTCAAGCTCCCACATTTCATAAATTCTACCATAATACGTTAACTTAGCATCCACTGGATTTTGATCCTTTGCACTGGCGTAAAATGTGGAAGAGGCATCAACTGAAACCCCGCTGTTCTGCTGACACGGTGACTTGTCGTCTTGGTAAGTGGTCCAAAATGTGTACCCGTTCACATCGTAACCTTCATAATTTGTGATAGTGTCTCGTGGTCCATAGGCTAACCACTTTACAGTATCAGAAACACCCTCCAAACGTTTAGTAATGACTCGCTCGTGAAACCATTCAACAAATCCTTTATTGTGCAAAATCATCAACCCCCTATGGTCTTTTCCTGGGTTCTGAGCTTTCAAGACTTGCATATGCTCATTCAGAAAAGGATGCACTTCTGCAACGTGGTGCAGCACGTACAAATGCGCTTGTTGGAGACCGTTTGGACAAGCAATAACCGTTCTAGACCCTATTGTACCCTTCCCATCAAGCCTTCCTTCATGGCGAGAAGTAGGCATCCCAATAGGCTTTGCACTCGCTAAGTATTCTGCGACATAATTCCCAACCTCATCGGCTACTACCCCATGGACTATACTAGCTTCTGGTCTAGCTTGATTCATGACTTTGTTCCCTAGCACCCCCATATGTCTCTCGTAAGGATAGCACCATCTCAAAAACACAGGACCCAACAATTTGATTTCACGGACTAGGTGAACAATAAGGTGAACCATGACATCAAAGAAGGCAGGAGGAAAATACATCTCAAATTTACAAAGTGTTTCAATGACACGTGCTTGAAGAGTATCTAGCTTTGTGGGATCTAGAACTTTACTACATATCGTGTTGAAGAATGAACAAAGCTCAGTGATGGTGTACCTTACATGTTTAGGCAGAATCCCACGAATTGCAATTGGAATAAACACTTGCATTAAAACATGGCAATCATGTGATTTCATGGCCGATAACATTAGCTCACCATCTACAGATACAAACCGTTTCATGTTAGAAGAGTATCCTGATGGTACCTTTATGTTGTACAAGGTTGTGCAAAACCTCCTTTTCTCCTGTTTTGACAATGTGTAGCAAGCTGGGGGCAAGTAGAAAGTGGTTTTCTCTTTTTGAACCTTTTCCTTTCCCTTTCCCTTACTATTATTATCTTCTTGTTCAAGGTTCTTCCTTTTCTTAGTCTCCTTAACCTGAGGCCACAACTCTGGTCGAACTCCAGTTTGTTGCAAGAACTCTCTGTTGACCTTGGTGTCCTTAGTCCTATTCGGAATGTTAAAAAGAGTCGAAAGTATGGCGTCACAAACATTCTTCTCAATGTGCATCACATCAAGGCAGTGCCTGACTTGTAAATTCTTCCAGTATGGAAGTTGCCAAAATATGGACTCTTTTTTCCATAACCCATCATAAGTCAAAGGCTTGGATTTTCCAAAGATAGTTTTAACACCTTTAACCTGTGCGTAAACCTCATAACCGGTTAGTGGTCGACGAGCAACACGATCTTCTACCTTCCCATTGAATGCCTTCTTTTTCTTACGAAAAGGGTGATTAGGTGGGAGGAACCTCCGGTTGCACCAATCAACGTATTTACCCACCCAAGTGGCATCCTGGTCATCCATACAGATAGGGCACGGATACGTTCCTTTGTTCTTGTAACCGGATAAGTTACCATACGCAGGAAAATCATTTAAGGTGCACAAAAGCATAGCATGCAATGTGAATGTCTCCTTCGCATAAGCGTCGTACACAGATACCCCTTCATGCCACAACTTTTGCAAGTCATCAACAAGTGGCTGTAGGTAGACATCAATGTCGTTACCAGGCTGTTTGGGACCACAGATTAGAAGAGACAACATAAGATACTTCCGTTTCATGCAAAGCCACGGGGGGAGGTTGTAGATGGTAAGTATCACTGGCCAAGAACTATGCTTTGAACTAAGAGTACCAAAAGGGTTCATTCCATCAGTGCATAACCCTAGCCTCAAATTACGATTGTCAGCCCCAAAAGTCTTATATTTCCTATTGATAGTCTTCCATTCAGGACCATCTGAAGGATGTTGGAGCAAACCCTTAATCTTCCTACCCTCTGCATGCCACCTTAAATTCTTAGCGTCTTGTTTAATTGAAAACAACCGCCGGAATCTTGGTATTATGGGGAGGTACCACAACACCTTGGATGGAGGACCTGAGTTTGCTCGCACCCCCTCCCGCTTGTACCGGGGCAAACTGCACTTTGGACATTTGTCCAAGCTTTCGAACTCATTCCGGTACAAGACACAATCGTTCGGGCAAGCATGTATTCTCTCATACTGCAACCCAAATGGAAACATTAGCTTCTTTGCATAATAGGTCGACTTAGGTAGTTCATTGCCATCCGGAAGGTAGTCACTCAACTTTTCCAACAACCTTGTAAAACTTGAGTCCGTCCAATTACTTTCGGATTTTAAACTAAATAGATCCAATACACATGAAAGTTTCGTCCACTTAGTACACCCCGGGTATAGAGGCTTTTGAGAAGCTTCTGAAATGAATTCGAAAGCACGGTCACCCTCAAGATCCTCCACCATGTTCTGAACTTGGTCACCCTCATTTTCATAATCGTCGACATCATTTTCAAAGACATCATTATTGGTTGTGTCAATGGTGTTTTCCACATTTTGATGCATATTACCTGACTCAGAATTACCCTGGTAAACACCGGTCTCACCATGAAAAACCCAAACATAGTACCCAGGTCGAAATCCGAAACGAAGAAGATGCTCCCTAATAACAACTATGCTCTCAAACCTACAATCATTCTCACACTTGAAACAAGGGCAATAAAAGCCCCCGCTCTGTTTGGTGTTTTCATATGCTACGGCAACATCGCAAAATTCAAACACCCCATCCACAAATTTGCCTTTGTCAGGGCAATTATACATCCAAGAACGGTCTTTTGTCATGTTTCACTAGACATAAGCAATGTAGTTTAATTAATTACACATTTATTTTCAGAGAAGCATGGATGTAAGTATATAGGATCTAGTCATATAAGTGCAGGGAAACACCATAATTTCATGCATGCAGTCCAAGGGTCCTTATCACTCCAACCTAACCCATCCTTGGACGTCTAATCCCACTAGTGAATGTTTGTCATTTGATCGATTCACACGAAAATCCGGCAGCATCTCCCTACAGTTCTCCAAGTACATAATGTAGATAATTTGCATTAATCAACACTTGTACTCGAAGAACAAAAAAGGGAAACACAATGACTAGATTTTCATGGAATCGGTCAAAATGACAAACATTCACCACCTAAGTGAGATTACACGTCCAAGAACAGTCCCAAAGACGGGGACTATTCAACACTTACTCCTAATGAGTAAGTATTGAATGGGTATCTAGGTCAAGCATGGGAAAGCATAAACATGTGTTATACTAACAACTTTAGCCAACATATATAATGGAAACTAATACATTTGCCAAGCATATAAACTAAATTAACATGTCTCCACCATTATTCTCATATGTCCATCATCACAAAGCCAAACATCTTTACTTAGCCTAAGAAAACTCGATTTAAAAGAATAAAAAACACAAACATATTGAATTAGGTTTTACAATAAATCAACACATATTTATAAATAAAAATTAGGTTTCATTTCATGCATATTTATTTCACAAGTGGGGTGAAGTGACCCCTTATCCCATTACATACATCCGACATTGATAAAAAGATATAACTTGATAAGATTTGAATTCATCATGACATTGTCACAATAAGTTATAATACTATGTTAAATGATCAACTCAATAGAAAGTCTTAGTTACTTGTTGAAGTTCGATAGTTAATTTTAATTTACCCAACAAGATAACATAATAGGATACTTTTAAACTCATTATTGTACCGTGTTTGGTTTATATATACCTTAAAGAGGAAGTAGGCAACTTTGGATCGAGAAGTCAACACAAATAGTGGCATATATAAACCATAACATTGGAATGAGACTTGATTGGATATTTGTTTGACTAGCTAGTACTAATAACAGCTGGTATATAATCCCTTTGAAGTCGCTTCATCTTCTTCTGTGGTGACACTCTTTTCTTGTGTCACGGTCATTGTTTGTTATAACTTTCTGTGTAATTTGTAATTCAAGCAAGAGTGTTTACCTTCCAAAATACATTAAACAAATTTGTATCTTGGTTTTCATCCGTCAATCTAGGCTTCTACTTAGTATTACATGTTTTTACTTTTTATTTAATCTATTTTCAACAAGATATTCCAATTCCTTGCGATTATTATCCAAGTGATGAGAAATCAAGAAGACTAATACTACAAGAATAATATTTGTGTGGAAGAATATATTACTATCAAAAAAGAAAGGAAAAGAATATATTACTATCAAAAAAGTTTATTTTAAAAAAGAATGGCGTTTGTTGAAGAATTTTCAGGAGGAAAAAGGGTTATACATTTATGTGGAATCTCCTATTCAATCAGAATAATCAAACCGAGTACGGCACAAACATACAGACACGGTACATCCCAAAATTTTGGCCAAAATAATTTTTCATTCGAATTTGCATTATGTCGAGTTTTTGATAAGTACAACACATAATGTCAACCTTTATATTTTGCTTTCCTATTCTGGTAATTATCTAGAACACTGGTTATTTTGCTTTCCTATTCTGGTTATTACTATAATAAAATCTCAAAAACCCCCTACATCACACAACTGCGATTCAAAAAAGAGTGCAAGCCAGCCACAACATTGCCCCCATAGTCATGTACATGACTATTTTTTGTAGGATAGCTTAGCTTGTATTAAATATTTTGCTTTACTCTAAGCTTGTAATAAGCAGTTTAATTATTGGTTATACAGTTGTTTGCATCAAAACTTGTAAGCAAAATATCATGCCAATGTTTATACAGTGAATTCAGTTAGCCTTCAATTGTGTGTTTCATAAAATTTCATTGCATGGCCCTTTGTTTAGCCGCCTGTGTCAGAGAAATAATGATTCAGTTGCTTCACATAGCTCAAACTCTAAAGAGTTTACAGCAGCCATGACTACTTGCTTCACTTAGATACTAAACCTTCACTTATTGTGCCTATGGAATTTCAGAAGATTTGCTTTTGCTCCACCTATGACTAGTGACCAGTTACTTACGCTAATTTTGTTTAAGGCTACTTGTAGATGTATGGAATCTTCGAAAGCCTACTTGATTATGTAAATTCTGTAGTTTAAGTTGATGATAACTCAAGGCTTACTGAAAGGCTAAAACTCAAATTAAACCCAAGTATGTAAAATCCTAATTGAAAGGCTAAAACGCTGGAAGTCGTGTAAGAGATAGATGATAACTGAAACCATTTAGCTTGTTCAATTCCAGCAGAATCAAACATGATAGTAATACTTGTTGTTCTAAGGTCATGACAAAAGGGAAATTAATGAAGTATAATAATAAGAATAGAATAGATCATAACAGAAAGAGATCACGTACAAATGAGAAAAGAAGAGAAGAGAAATCCCAAACCTAAAACAGCAGACTACGTTGCAACAGCAAGAACAACAGCAGATTCAGCCACGAACACCAACAGCAGATTCAGCAAGCAACAACCCTAAACCCAGAAATTAAAAACAATCAACAACCCAGAAATTAAAAACAATCAACAACCCTAAACCCAGAAATTAAAAACCCTAAAAAATGAGAAAAGATGAGAAGAGAAATCCCAAACCACGAATTCGTTTGGAGGTTAGCAGCAGATTTTGATTGGAAAGCTTCAAGCGCCAATTCGACAGATTTTGATGAAAACTCACAAATTCCACAGCTTCAAGCGCGAAGTGAGAGAGTGAGAGAGAGTTTATATTGAGTGAGAGAGGATCGAAGTGAGAAGAAGAGAGAAAGTGGAGTGTTGGTGGTTGGGCGGTTTACGAGGAAGGAGAAAGGAGGAAGGAGGAAGGACGAAGAAGAAAGAAGATAGGGTGAATGAAGGTACGAAGAAGTGAAGTTCAGGAATAATTGTGCGTTGAACAAATATATTAAACATATGTTGGTATTTTATTTTTGCTGCTTGATGAAAACCCACGCAGCAAATGAAAAAAAAAGCAGCAAAAATTATTATTTGCTGCGGTTCCTAAAAGACCGCAGCAAATAATAAAGGGCGGGTTTTTTTTTATTTTTTGCGATTATTTGCTGCGGTTTTAGATGAATGGAAGAAAACCGCAGCAAATGGGCCGCAGCAAATGTGTTTTTTTGTACTAGTGCCTTGCAGAATTAACAATAAGAAGAAGAAATTCACTTTTCAGCTGGCTATAGTTGTTGTCCATTTCAGCCTAATATGTGGCCTGATTTACTGAAGAAACAAGCTGGAAATTTAACCTATCAGGTTGTCTCTTTCCATGCCTTTTATTTCCTTTCAGTTTTTATTCTTGGTTATTTTCAACTACTATATGCCTTTAATCTATGCTCTTAACATTGAGGACAATGTTAAACTTTAAGTGTGTGGGAGTGGTAAANTGGGAGGGGTAAACAAAGTGCTGAAATGGGTGTGCTGAAATGGGTGTGTTCGTTTGCTTTATATTTGGTTTTCTTTGTGTTGCCATGTATGAAGCATGGCTGGGATTTTATGCAGGTTTTCTATGAGTTTAAAATCTGATTTATGCCTATTTTAGGGGAAGTGCTGCCCAATTTTCTACAGAATTTTGCTTAAAAAAAAATTGTTTTGATTGTCACTAATTGACTTGTAATGGAACACTAGAATAAAGTGCATGATACATAAAGATAGCATAAATCCCTCATTGGCATTGTTTGTGGTAAGATGGATTGCTATTTCCCTTATGTGAAGAAACCCGAAAGGAGGGCCACGAACCTCGTAAGACTCAATTATCTAATTAATTATCCTCCTTCTTGATTGCTTAAATTGAGACTTGCATTTTAGCTTCCCGAGATAAAAAAAGAAGAATAAAAGTGTATGAGACATGATAAAGGCAATTTTTTTCTCATTTCATGATTAGAACTTTCAGAATTTAGGCTTATTTATTCTTTTACAATAATTTTCCCTTTTGCTTAGCCCATTTGTGCCTCATCATCCTATTTTTGGCTAACCTCATATTACAAGCTTATGGCCTTAACCTATGCCTTGCTAAATGGAGCATAGTTATTACTCAAGTTCAATTGTAAGCTTTATATCATTAAAGGGGAAAGGNATATTATTAAAGGGGAAAGGTTTTTTTTTATTAAAAAAAAAAGTGTTAAAAGGGCAAGTGTTCCAATGTCTTTGATATGAACATGTCTCATATTGCGTCTCCTATCGAGTGCTTAGTATCGTGCCTCAGAAACATGAATGCTAAGTGAGTGATGGACCGCATGATTTTGAGATTGCTCACACTTTACAAAAAANCACAAAAAAAAAAAAAAAAAAGTAAGGGTTATCGTTTATACATATAAGTATGGTTGGCGGTACATAAGTGTTTAGTGGGAGTTAAATATGATCTTCACTTCGAAAGGTTATGTGTTTTCATTGTTTACTTGCTCCTTTAGCTTGGCAATATTACCACCACATTCCCAAATATTTCCACACCCTTAAACCTAGCCCCATTACAACCATATAAAAGTCCTTTTGATCTATATGCACTATTGTTCAAATAAAAGATGAAGGGTCAGATTTAGTGCAAGTCTTGACGAGGGTCATCAAATGGAAGAGAGGCATGAGCTAAAATGGTTGAGCATCCATAGGGTGGAATCAATTTGGGGGAAAGAAGCGGTAAGAATGGTTGGTTAATGAGGGTGCTAAATCTTGTTTTGTATCGTAATATCATATTTTGATCCATTCTTGTTGATTGTGATAATATATTTTAATTGGATGAATTTTGAGATTTGTTATATGGTTTTTCATAATTATTTGCTCGAGGACTAGCAAATCTCAAGTGTGGGGGGGTTGATAAGTTCATATTTTATGAACTTTATTATATCATTTTAATACTACTTTGGAGTATAAATTATGTGTTTATATAGATTTTAATGTCTTATTATGAGTTTTTCTATTTAAGCTTAATGGATCAATATTAATTAATAGTACCCTAATATGCTTGTGTTATGGAATATTTGGAAAAGAAAATTAAAATGTCTATCTTTAATCTATTTACAGGTTATTGTTGCTAGTGCAAGGAAATAAAATACAACTATGGCCCATAATACAAGATGAAGTATAATAATAAAGATAATGGGTATAGATTCCTAAAAACCCATGAAACTTCAAGAAAAGACTTACGGGCTGCAATTTAGTTAAAAAAAAAAAAAAGAAATAGAATAATGGGTTGAAAAACCCATTATCTCAGAAAGCCCGAACACCTTTCCTAATACAACAGAGTGGCACACAAGAAGAGGGAGGAAGGAAAACCCTAACAGAAAAGCGACGGCAAAAAGAGACACAAGACTACGGAGCACGGAAGAAGGCAGCAGCGAGGACGAGTTTGAGCAGTACATAACGAAACAGAGGAATTCAAACAGCAACAGCAGCACATTGACGGAGGAGAAGCAACGAAGTAGATAGCTAGCAATTGAGCGGGAGTCAACTGAGTTTTCTTCTCTCAACTTGTTTAATTCTGTCCTATTGCTTGATTTTGATTAATTACTATGTCAAGTATTAATTTTTCATTCTCAAACGATTTGGGTGTTTTCTTAATCTCCATGTCTGGCTAATTTCCTTTGTTCTAGGTTAGGGATGTAGTCTCTTATTTTCTATACATGATTTAAATTATATTGTTTGGGTTTAATTTATTTGATTGCAATTTAATAATCTTGTTTTAATTCGTACTCTTAATCTGGCCAATTAATTGTATGTTTAAGGTATTGTATTATTAGCGAGAGTGAACGTTCAATACTAGTTCGTGGGATTATTAAACGTCAAGTAGTATAATTTTAGGAATAGTTATACACTTGGGGTGGTCTTATTGAATTCCTATTCTTAATGAGTTTATTTCAACTCATTGTGATCACGAGAGTAGACATAATATTGATTTAAATATACGTTTTCTACCTTGGGAGAGGAGATAACATACTATTGGTAATTCGATCATTGTTATGTCATATTTATTCAACCCGACGATTAATTTAATATCATTATAGAGAGTAATTGGTGAAACCCGAAACCTAGAACTATTTCTCTTACTTGTTTATCGATTTTACTAGTTTGCGATTTTTATTATTTATATTTTTAGTATTACTCTTCTATTGATTTTCGTCGTCTAAATAATATTTTGGTTTCTTAATTTGGTACTTGAATAGACCTCCTTGTGGATACGATACTTCGCTCACCCTATATTTACAGTACCTGACCCGTACACTTGCGGTAGATTTAGGCCCGACCACCAACAAAGCTTAATTATACTTTAGAACAAGAAAGCTTAAACTTCATTCCAATTCTTCTTCTTTCTTTTTTCAGTCATCATTCACTCATTCGTCTATCTTCTTGCTTCTTCAGTCGACTGTCTTCTTCTTCATTCTTCTGTCTTCTTCATTCCACTCCTTCGTCAAGCATTCTTCCTTTTATCTTGTTCGTCTTCTGTTTTCTTCATCATTTTCCTTCGTTGTTGTCTTTTGTTACTTCTTCTTCGTCTTTCTGCCTTCGTCGTTGTCTTCAGTTTTCGTCTTCTCTTTGTTCTTCGTCTTTAGTTTTCTTCCTCTATCGTCTTCTCCATTGTCGTTGTTGTTTTCATTGGTAAGTTGGTTATGTTTAAATTGGCATTTTTGGTTGGGTTTATTTTGTTAGGATTTAATTGGGGATTTTATTGATGTGTTTGCTTTTACAGGTTATGTTTGATTAAATTGTTATTGTTATATACTCATCCAACGGTACAGATTGAAGCTTAACCTTAATACATGTGACAAAATATGGGGCAACGGATGAAAGACACGTGTCCTCCATTTAACACACAAGATTAGGCAGAAAGCCAAGTGGGAGAGAAGAGAATAGTTCTCTACTGTACAAGGGGCAAAATAGTGTATTCTCACTAGTATAAATACCCATGAAAAACCAAAACAAGGGGAAAAAATGGAGATTAATTACAAGCATGTATTGTGCTTTCTCTCTCTCTCTAACTCTCTTTCTCTCTAAGTTCTATAAACTGTTACTTACAAAAGCATCAGAGGGGGATAAATCCACCAAGGATTTATTCCTTTGTGCAGGTACCACAAGGCGTTGGACCTTTGCTCGCCAGGCGCCCTTTTATCGCCAAGTTCACCTAAGGCCACGCCACCCATATCACTTGCCAGCTTGGACGCCACCCATCCCACCTGCAAGCTTGGACGCCCATCCTCAACGCCAAGTCAATAAGTCAAAGCATTGCCTGTAGCATTACTGTGTGACCATTTGTTTTCATACATTATTTTGTGTTGTCTGAGGGGAAGACACATAGTAATGGCAGACAATAATCAATTCATGGATTCAGATGAAAAATTAAGAGATAGTAGCCCACCTAATTAATCAGGCAGGAGTACCAGAGCAGTTAGAAGCAGCCAATGGACGAACGGTAACCATGGACCAGCTGCACGCCATCTTGTCTCGCTTCCAGCAGACCATAGTTGAGGCTGTGGAGGACCAATTAAAGAAAACAATGAAGGATAAGTAGCCATAGGCAACGCCTAGCAAATAGGCGAGTGCCAAAAAGGAGAGAAATATTTTGCGAATCCTGGCTAGAGCTAAAACCCCATTTGGAGCCAGAAGGGGGGAAATTTTCAAAAGAACGCCCGAAAAGGAAAGAAATCAAGAGGAAGCTTGCCAGGAGCCAGAGGCTAAACCATCTGACGAAGAAGGCGAGGATCTTCAGAGTTAGGAGGAAACCCACTCAGCAGTCTGTCCCTCAAAATGAGAATGCAGTAATATTATGGAAAACACCGTTCTCACTGGCGATCATGGCAGCACCAAGAGCGTACAAAGTAAAGCCACCAATCATAGAGGCCTTTGATGGCACAACTGACCTCGACGACCATGTCGCTTCAAACATGCCATGTTGCTATAGGGAGCAGATGATGCAACTTAGTGCAAACACTTCCCAGCCACCTTGAAGGGGGTGGCACAAAAATGGTTTGGGAGTTTACCTAATAAATCCATAAACAGCTTTATGGAATTGAGTATCGTCTTTTGCCATCACTTTATAGCAAATAAGCAAGAAAAGAAGACCAATATGCACGTAGGTACAGTTTCACAAGGGCATTCCGAAACCTTAAGGAATTATGTGCAACGATTTAACATGGAAGCTCTACAAATTCCATGTTTAAATGAAAATGTGGCTTTTGATTGTTTCTTTCGGGGATTGAGGGAAGAAACGTTGAAATTTGATATTGTTGGAAAGGATATCAGAGACCTCAAAACTGCCTTGAAAGAGGCAGAATCCTTTATTAATCCAACAAAACTTTGCTCCACCACGAAAATGCACAAGTTTGAGCACAAGCGAGATGGTGTCCCAAGAAGAAAGGAAGGAAGGGCGGAGATCTGGTCTATCCCCCCAACTAGAAAGGAGGATAACAAGTTGAAACGGGAAGTCGCCCCATATGTGTCTCCCTATGAGCATAATAAGGAGATTGGGGCAATTTTGAAGGAGGCACGCCCAAAGTTGGGGATCCAGATGCCCGCCCCAATGAGAACTCCAATGCAGAGTAGCGATAAAAAGATATTTTGTCACTTCCACAAAGATGTTGGGCACTACACCAATGACTGCAAGAATCTGAGGAGGGTTCTGCATGACCTGGCATCCCAAGGAAAGTTGGGGTTATATCTCAGAGGAAGCCAGAGGAGAGAAGAAAGAAGTAGCCATGAGAACTCGGGGTATGACACCCCGCCAGAGAAAGGTTATTAAATGAAAGGCTATTACAAACATTTAAAGTCATCCTATAAGACCCAAACGACGTTCAACGCTAGGGCAATTATCTTACAAGACCTCAAATGGCGTTTAAATGCTAAGGAAACCATAAAATAAGACCTCAAACGACATTCAACGCTAAGGCAATTATTTTATAGGACCTCAAATGGCGTTTAAACGCTGAGGCAACCATATAATAAGACCCCAAGCGGCGTTCAACGCTGGGGAAATTATCTTATAAGACCTCAAATGGCGTTGAAACGCTGAGGCAACCATATAATAAGACCCCAAACGGCGTTCAACGCTGGGGCAATTATCCTGTAAGACCTTAAAACACCGAGGCAACCAAATAATAATACCCCTAATGGCGTTCAACGCTAGCGCAATTATCTAGTAATACCTCAAAATGGCGTTTAAACGTTGAGGCAATCATATAATAAGACCTCAAATAATGTTCAAATGCTAGGGCAATTGACTTATAAGACCTCAAACAGCGTTCAAACGCTGAGGCTATTACAACTAGCGTCCAAAAGCACGCCTATGCATTCATAGGGACTCTAAAGGGCGCTTAATGGGAAATATCTAAAACACTTCTGAAATGTCCTAAGATGTCATACGCAAAAGGCGCCTTGGGTTACAAAAAGAAAAATAATTGACGAGTAAAAACCTGAACTTGATAAGGTTTAGGGGCAATCAAGGTAGTTGATTTTTTACACTATCCTTATAGGCAGAGTAAAAATCAACAACACATTTTTGTTAAACCTTACAAAGTTCAGAGTTTCTTTATTCACATATAAGGCACTAAAGTTGGGACAATCACTATAGGTGATTTTGACTCTAAACTCTTTTAAAGTCAAAATCATCCAAAAAAAAAAATTTAGCGCCCTCATATGAATAAGGTAGTTGATGGACAATCACTGCAAATATTAAGTACCAAAAGAAAATTAATAATAACAATATCATTAATAAAAAAAGGCCATGATAAAAAGAGAATTATATTATTAATTACTGTCAACTCTTTACAAAAGGTAAGGAAGGGTACAAGATTACAAACTAAAATTAATGGGGGACAGGGGCACCATGTGCTGGACTATCAGCTATAGTCACAACATCACTAGGAGTGGCACTCTGCTAGCCGGCCGCCTTGCTTTCAGCTTGATGAATAGGGCGATCAGATTCTTCCTCCTCCTCCTTAATAGAAGTCGATTCAAAGGAAGAGGGAGGGTCATCATTGTTGTGCTTAGCCAAGAAGGCCTTCCTAACATGATTAAGCCGGTGCTCAAAATAGGAGTAGTCAACTTTGTCTTCACTATGGCGATAACAAAGTTCCCATACCTCCTTCACCAAGTTCTTCATGTCAGTCATCCCTTCATCATAAATGCCAACGGACTCGTCTTGAAGCTCGCTCATGCCAATTTGCAGAGTGGTGACTTGACATTCTAAGGCTTTCTTAGAACGAGCGAGCTCCTCTTTCTCGCCAAGGGCTTTGTCATAAGCTGATTTGAGTTCAGAGTGACCCTTCAATTTTTCTTCTCACTCATGGTTAGCTCTTTTTAAGCTAGCCCCTATGGACTCAGCATCATAAGCCCTCTTAGATTTAGCTACCAACTTCCTTTTAGCAGCCTTTCCGGAAGCAACTCTGATGCATAATCGGCGTCGGAAGAACCCTTAGCATTGAGCATGTTGGTGTAAGCATTGTTCGTAACTTCACAATACTCTTGCATCTTAACATAGGAGGCGTCCTTTTCTTGGCGCTCTTTCTCCAGGTTAGCTTTCAGCTGTGTAGCTTCGGCTGAAAGTTGGCAACTTTGTGCAGAAAGTGACAAAGCCTCACCAACTGCTTCGCGCTGCTTTTGTGCCTAACTGGCGAACACATCAAGACAAAGCAAAACCTAAAAAAAATGCAAAGGGGATTAGTAAGGTAAATTAACAGTTGTATAAAATTAGGGAAAGATGTAAATTAGGTAGAATCTTTACATTGGCGAGATCCATGAGGCATTGACAAAACAGACCATCCTTGGCGCCCTTTTAAGCCATCGGTATAGCCCTCTGGGACGCATTCCTGCAAATTTCCCAGCATAGTCCTCTTCTCAGTAGAGGATAGGTGCATTGAGGGTGTACGCCCAGTATCCACGGTTGCTGGAGATTCCCTTGAATTGTCCATTGCTGAAATCTCTAAACGGGCGACCGGAAAGACAATGGCACGAGGATCAGTAGGTGAATAAATGACGGAGTCGGAAGATGACTGATAAGTACGTACAAAATTAGGACTAAAAGAATTACCAGACTGTTGGGCTTGCAGCATGGTGGCTGCTGACATGTAGGCCTTCACTTCGTCAGCAAGGCTGGCCAGGACGCCGCCATCCAAAACGGCGCCTACAGGAGCTGAGGTAGAAGGGCCAACTTTTGTGGGCCCAACGCCCTCCTTAGTTGTTGGAGTAGGCGTGGACTTGGATGAGGACCCCGCCAATTTGGATTTTGGGAGTGTGGGAGTTTGTTTGTGTAGAGTTTGTTGTTTTGATGGAGAGGGGGTGTTGGAGGTTGAATGGAGGTTTCTTTGGATTTTGAGGAAGAAGGAGCAGTAGGGATAGGACAGAGCCCCACCTTTGGTTGAGAAGCCGAAGGGGTTGACACCTCGCCAAAGGTAGAAGGGGTAGCAGGAGAAGGGGCCGTCTCCTGAGGAAAGGAAGGACGGGAAGAAGGGGCTTTGGGTTTAGCCGCCACATGCTTTTCCCTCTTGTGTTGTCCTGGAATCACAGGAGAGGAGTGCTTCCTTTTAACGCCCCCAACTGGAGGGGTAGTCTCCTTCTTGTTCCCCTTAGTAGAAGGCGTAGGGACAACTTGCTTTCCCTTTGACATCTCCACGCCCACAACAGATGCAGAGGTGTCCACCTTCCCTTTGCCTTTACCCTCGGCAGCTGAAGAGGCAAGGGTGGCGGCCTTCTTAGGCCCTGGCTCCCTTATAGATACGCCAGGGCGTTTCGACGAGGGCGCCTCCATATTACCGGCCGCATTCTCCTGAACAAACCAGCAGTATAAGTAAAACACGTAGACATAAAAATTGCAAATAAACAATGAAAAACCTAGACACGGGGTAACAGTGTCGGAGTACCTTTTCAAAGACGAGCTTCTCCTTTAAACTCATCATCTTGCGACGAGCTAATATGTCTTTTATAGCCTCTAAGGCTTTCCCTTCGCCTTTTTCTTCAGGACAAAGGCGTGCCGTCGCTTTTTCTGAAAAGAACAAAAACGAAACATGAAAAATGAAAAAAAGGGGGTACATATATAATAAAAAGAGGCACGTATCAAGCAAAGGGTAATGATAAACCATCAGGTACCTTCCTCCAACTTAGCGCACAAACCAGTGGCGCAAAGGAAAAGGTTGTTATTTAGTAAATAGGGGAGAGGCACCCAATTGGCAGGACATTCCTTGTCCTCTTCGGACGTCTTAAAGTAGGCCCAGGTGCGCTCTTCACCGGCGGTCAGGTGGGGCATGTCATTGGATTTACCCAGGTGCTGGGCGTTATCATTCCACCTACCATAACGGCTCGCCATGTTTAAGTCACTAGTCACAAAAATTACAAATTTGACCTTCCACTGCTTAAGGTTGGAGGTCCTGTCTATCACAGTCCTATGACGAGGACGGTTGGAGATGGCGCACCAACTATACCCAGCAGCACGGTTGGGGACCCTATGTAGGAAGTGAAGGGAGCGGAAGGCGTTAAAGGAAATGGTTAACATTTTAAAATAAGGTGGCGATGAAGGAGTTTATAAAATGCCAAGTGTTTGGGGTCAGTTGGGCTATCCCTATGTCATACTCGCTTAAAAGAGTGTATACAAAGGGATGAGTTGGGAACCTAAGTCCAAACAAAAGGGCGTCGTTGTAAACCCCACACTCATTGGGTTGTATTTTTGTAATGGTGGCGCCTCGCAAGGGGTCAATCATTTTAATATGTTCTGGAAGCCATAGAGACTTCCTAAAAATGCCACGGTCCTCCCCCAATTGTTTGATCCAAGTGTTACTAACAGAGATGCCGCTTGGATCATTTTTAGGATAGAAGGATTCGACCTTCACCTCCTGTTGCCCGCCACCCTGTTTCCTTTGACCCTCGCCAGGAGGATCGGTGAATAGAGCCTCTGTGTCCTCCGAAAGATCTCGCCCTGGGAAGCCGCCTTTTCAGAAGAGGAAGAGGAAACCACCATTGTGCGAATTCTTCTAGCACAATGTTTTGTTCTAACCATAGAATTCTGCACGCAAGAAATAAACGGTGTGAGATTCTGAAAAGTTAGAGGTGGCGAGCTATCAGGAGAGGAGGAGGCAAGATACATGGCTCTCAACCCCGTGAACCCAGATGAAATAGGGTTCACTTCACCCCGCAAAACCCTTCTTTTGGTTGGGGGATGAAGATATACCCCATTGGAGGAAGACGCAGAAACCATAATTGAAATGAAAGGAAGGAGATAAATAAACAGAGAGGGAAGGGAACAATACCTGAATAAATGCTTGAAGAAACTGACGAACTGTTACCGCAATATAGGAATTAACCAAACCTAAGTAACTTTCACACGAAAAAATGGCAGAATTCACACTAAGATTCAAAGAAAAAGCTTTAGAAAACCAACTATCTTCAGAGAGAAACTTGAACGGTTAGTAAGAATTAGAAAAAACAAATGAGGGGTTAACAAGGGAAAGTATTTATAAGCAGTTAAAGGGGGGCAGTGAGGACTTTTCCCCTTTGAAACTGAAAAGGCAGGGTCAATTTCGACCAGCCCTGAAAGAGAAAGTATAAAAGTACGTCTCCTTTTCTTTTCCTCGAAAACCGTTTTGTATTCATTCAAGGTCTTCATTAATTATTTATAATCATCAAACCCCTTCATTAATTAGCTGGTAACCACCAATTCAAATTCAACGGCTTGATGAGGGGCAAATGTTATATACTCATTCGATGGTGTAGATTAAAGCTTAACCTTAATCCATGTGACAAAATATGGGGCAAAGGATGAAAGACACGTGTCCTCCATTTAACACACAGGATTAGGTAGAAACCCAAGTGGGAGAGAGGAATCCCCATAACACGCCGGGTAATCCTCCTCTCCTCCCTACCAGAGGAAAGAAGAGAATAGTTCTCTACAGTACAAGTGGCAAAACAGAGTACTCCCACTAGTATAAATACCCATGAAAAACCAGAACAAGGGGAAAAAATGGAGATTTATTACAAGCATTTATTGTGCTCTCTCTCTCTCTCTCTCTCTCTCTCTCCCTCTCTCTCTCTCTCTCTCTTTCTAACTCTCTTTCTCTCTAAGTTCTATAAACCGTTAATTACTTAAGCATCGGAGCGGGATAAATCCACCAAGGATTTATTCCTTTGTGCAGGTACCACAAGGCGTTGGACATTTGCTCGCCAGGTGCCCTTTGATCGCCAAGTTCACCTAAGGCCACGCCACCCATCTCACCTGCCAGCTTAGACGCCACCCATCCTACCTGCTAGCTTGGACACCCATCCTCAACACCAAGTCAACAAGTCAAAGCATTACTGTGTGATCATTTGTATTCATACAACAGTTACTTTTGGGTCTTTTGTTGGGAATTGATTATACTATGAATTAAAGTTGTTTGTGAATTGGGTTTTTTGATTTTTTTTTTGATATTCTGTAAAATTTGTACTTTTTGAGCCCCTCATAAGTGATGTGTAAAAAACTAAGAACTTTTTGTTGTTCAATTAGAACACTAAAATTATCTTTGGAATTTGAATTAGCTTTGAAATTGTAGGTAATTAGATAGTAGATTTTGATTTATATGTAGTTAAAATCAAAATCTTATGTTTTCATTAGTTTTTGGAATTCGAGGTAGCTTTGGATTGTTTGGAATTATGGGTAACTGAGATAGTTTTCTGATATACAAGTGATTGAAACCTGAAAATGGTATGTTTCTGTCAAATTCCTTCTAGGTTCTTACGTTATGTTTATGAATTGGAATTTCAAGTGCAGAATGTTGTAGGCATTCACCTGAATCTTGATATTGCCAAGTGGCTTCATATTTTCCTCTTGCATATTATGCTGCGATTATTTCATGTACTTTTCTTATAAAAAGGTTCGTCACAGAATGATAATGAATATCTTTAGGGATAGAGCATCTAAATAGTAATTTATGTTTTTGCATAATAAGTTCATGCCTTTTAATGTTGCATAATAAGTTCACTAATTTGTTGTCGTAATGAATTGAATCAGTGAAATTTAATCTTCTATCTATCACAATTCTAGAAGTATGTCCTTATCGGAATTAAAAAAGGGAAACTTAATCCTCTGTCTATCGAAATTCCAGAACTAACATTTCACATATTATTTATATTTACTTTGTTTTGTACTAATAATGTATGGAAAAATTGTTGACCCTAGGGGTTTTGATGATGACTAACACATACTACTAATGGGTTACTTGTTTTATGTCAAGCTAAACATACATTAGTAGCCGTTGTACCAACAGAATAACTTGTCTCAAGTTCAGTTGTCTCAAGGAAGTATCAAAATAATTCATACGTAATTCAGAAGATTTATACACTTGAGTAAATTAAGAGAATATATGACAACAAGACTTTAAAGTATATTCTGAGAAGATATGGAAAGCATATTCTAAGAAGATACCATAAAAGATCTTTGAAGATATTTGGAAAAGATATACACAAGATTATGGTAACAAATCTATGAAGAAAAGAAGAATGTTTATTTAGATGGAGAATAGATCTAAATTCACTTTATGAATAATATTCACCAAGATATTGGTGAGATATGAAGCGTGAAAACAAGGAAGGAAATCAGAGAAACCGTACTTGTTATTTCACTCTAAATACTGAATATTAGAAGAGAAGAATTCAACCAAGACTTACGCAATTCATTGGAAGCATACAAGACTAGGTACAAGAGTTAGTTGTACTAGGATTGTGTTCACTTTAATGAGTCTGTAATCTTGAGTTCGGGGAAAGGAGAGTGATTTGAGTGAATCACTTGTAATGAGAAAGAGAAAGAGAAGAACTCGTTCAGGGGAACAAGTTCAAGGGATATAGTACTGAGTTGTACTTACAGAATAGAGAAGTATTGAGTTGTACTTAGAGAATAGAGAAGTATCGAGTTGTACTTAGAGAATAGAGAAGGCTGGTCAAGCCACCAAGAGAGAAAGAGAAAGATAATAGAGAAGAACTTGTTCAGGGGGAACAAGTTCATAGGGGAACAAAGTACTGAGTAGTACTTAGAGAAGTCCGTACTAGCTAGGATCGTAACAGAGTTGTTGGCCCTAGTTAGTAAAAAGAGAACTGAGTCAAAATCCCTAGTGGTCGAGGTTTTTCCTTCCTATTGGGCCTAGGAATGGTTTACTAGCTGAAATCGCGTGTTCTGTACTTGTCTCTGACTCTCTGTATACTTGTCTCTACCTTACTTATCTCTTGTTCAATTTTCATTGTTTGTCAAAACTAACAATTGGTATCAGAGCCGATTCTCTTTTTGGTTGTGTGCAGGTAATTCTGTCGAGTGAATCTTGGAACCATGGCAAACAACGGGGAACGACTAACTGAGGGACATTCCACTGTAAGGCCTCCCAACTTCAATGTGAAGTACTATCGTGAATGGAAAGCAAAGATGGAGACTTTTATTACTGCTGATAATTTCCAAATCTGGAAGGTGATTCGTGATGGTAATTTTCAAATTACCAAAAAGAACGAAAAAGGTGATTCGTGATGGCTTCATATTTTCCTAAACCCGAAAGTGAATACGAAAAGGAGGACTATGAAAAGATTGAACTGAATGCTTCTGCATTAAAATATTTGCATTGTGGACTTGGACCTCATGAGTACGATCGAACGGCGGGGTGCAAGAGTGCAAAAGAAATTTGGGACTTTTTGCAAATAACTCATGATGGAACGACTGAAGTTAAGAAATCTAAAATTGATTACTTAATGCAACAATATGACTTGTTTAAAATGGAATCTAAGGAAAGCGTTCAGGAAATTATCGTTAGATTTGGTAACATTGTTATTGAATTAGAGTCCCTAGGGAGAGTCATTACTAATGAAGAACAGGTAAGAAAAATTCTTAGAAGTCTACCTCAGGATGAAAGATGGAATGCTAAAGTTACCACTTTATTTGAAACTAAGGATTTTACCGAGTTCAATGTTGAACAGCTTACAGGTTCATTAATGACTCATGAGATGCATCTTAAAACTGGAAAAGTAAAAACATCCAAAGGACGATCTCTTGCTCTTAAGGCTGAAGGACGTTCCATGACCAACACTGAAGATGAGAATGATTTGGTAGTAAGTGCAGAAGATGCAGCCTTGCTGGTGAGGCAACTGAAGAAGATGATGTACAAAAGAAGGGACAAAGGAAAAACTGAAGTTAGATCCTCCAGAACCACTTGTCATAAGTGCGAAAGTCTGGATCACTTAATTTGAGATTGTCCACTGTGGGAATCAGAAAAGGGCACAGAGAAGGTGAAGTCAAAATTTGTAAAGAAACCATTCTTTACAAAGAAAGACTTCAGAAAGTCCGTGATAGCCGCTGTACAAGAGGATGATATAACTAATGATGAAGAAGAACACCTTGAGGAAGAGACTGCTCACATTTGTCTCATGTAAGTCCCTATACTCTAACGGAACAAATTAAAAAACTTAGTACTGCAAAACATCAAGAGCTTCTGCTGGAAACTCTGGATGAATTTAAAGAAATTTGCAAACATGTCTCACAACTAGAAAAATCTTTGGAAACCTGTAAAAAACATGCTAAGTGGATTAGGACTAATCAAAGAGATATTGAGAACCGCTTCTTTGAACTACTTGATAAGAACACTGAATTAAAACATGCTTGTGAAAGTTAAAGAAGAAAATATTTTCTTAAATGTGGAGTTGCAAGAGCACAAGTGTCTAATTCCTGAAACAAATTTCATAAATCTGTCCCCCACACAAGCTGAAAAGCATGAATTCAAAAAATTTAAACAAGAGGTCACTGATTTAAAAACAAGAAATTCAGATCTTGAAAGAAGCCTAAAATCAAATCAAAACAAATCATGTCATGTTAACGCTGTTAATTGGTTTGAAAAGAATCAATCTAAAAACAGATCAGCTGTGGGTTTTAAGGAGAGATAAAGTCAAGAAGTATGTAGATTTACCTAGCAACCTAATTTGTACTTTCTGTGGAAAAACTGGACATCTTCAAAGAGGATGTACCAGAAAAATGGAACAAATAGATGAAAACAGGAACAAGTTAAAACTGATGTGGAAAGTTAAGAATGTTGATACAAAGGAACCGAAGCAAGACTGGGTTCTTGTCACTAACCACTAAACTATTGTGCAGGCACAAGTGGGGGGGGAACAATCTTTGGTACCTTGACAGTGGCTGTCCCAAGCACATGACAGGAGACGAAACTCTATTTCTTTTACTTGTTGCCTATAATGGAGGAACATTGACTTTTGGTAAGGTTGGTAAGTCACTAAAATGTTCCATAGATAATGTATTTCTAGACGAGGGTTTAAGACACAATTTACTCAGTATTTCCCATGTCTGTGACAAAGGGAATAATGTTCGTTTTACATGTGAAAAACGTCTTGTCATTGACTGCTACACTGGAGACATCATACTAGAAGGAAAAAGGAGAGGAAACACTTATACTGTTAATTTGAACCTTGTTCCTGAAAATCGTCTCAAGTGTCTAAGTGTTGCAGACAATGATCCATTACTATGGCACCAACGTTGTGGACATGCTAGTCTTTGACTACTAAACAAATTAAGACAAAAGGACTTAGTAATTGGTTTGCCAAACATTAAGTACAATTGTGATAAAATTTGTGATGCATGTGTTAAAGGAAATCATGTTCGCTCATCTTTTAAATCAAAAACGTTGGTAAGTACTTCTAAGCCACTTGAGTTGATACATATGGAACTTTGTGGTCCAGTAGATGTTCAAAGTAGGAGTGAAAAGAAATATGTCTTTGTTATTGTTGATGATTATTCTAGGTATACAAGGACCTTGTTCCTTGCTACCAAAGAACAAACCTTCGACGAATTCGTAGCTTTTGCGAAAAAGGTTCAAAGAACAAGTGGACATAAATTGGTACATTTAAGATTTGACCATGCAACAGAGTTTGATAATCAAAAGTTTAATGAGTTTTGTAGTGAACATGGATTAGATCATAACTTTTCAGCTCCAAGGACACCGCAGCAAAATGGAGTAGTACAGCGAAGGAACGGAACATTGAAAGATATGGCAAGGAAAATGTTGATTGCTAGTTCATTGCCCAAGAATTTTGGGCAGAAGCAGTTAACACAACATGCTACATAATCAACAGAGCTCTAATAAGACCAATCTTTAACAAGGCACCTTTTGAATTGTTCAAACGGAAAAGGCCAAATGTCTCTTACCTTAGAACATTTGGTTGTAAATGCTTCGTGCACAACAACGGTAAGAAAAACCTAGGATAATTTGATGAGAGAAGTGATGAAGCGGTTTTTCTAGGTTATTCATGTCATAGTAAAGCTTATAGAGTTTATAATAAAAGGTCAATATGTGTTGAGGAAAGTGTTCACATTATCTTTCATGAAACTGATATTGTATCTCATGATTGCCAAGATGATGATGAATTTCAAATTGGACTAACACGTTTTACAGGTGACAAAAGTACAGGTGATGGTGAACAGGTTGCAAACGAATATCCTCATGTTCAGAAGACTACTGAACTACATGAGGAACAAGAACAAAGTGATGAACTTGGACAGGTGAGCACACCGGAGACACTTCAAGAGACTGGAGAGGTGGAACAACAAGTTGCGGGTGACAACAATAGAGAAGTCACACCACACAGGGAGTTTTAGCCCAAGCCTTGGAAACATCAAAGCTCACATCCCATGGATCTCATCATAAGTGATATAGATAAAGGGACACAAACAAGGTCTCAAATAAGAAATTTTTGCGCCTTCAATGCATTTCTTTCAACGCTTGAACCAAGAAATCACAAAGAAGCCTTAGGTGACCCAGGTTAGATCATAGCTATGCAAGAGGAACTAGGTTAATTTGAAAGGAACAAGGTATGTCATCTTGAACCTAAGCGGGAACATCAAAGGTCATTGGACTTAAATGGGTGTACAGGAACAAAGTTGATGAATATGGAATAATTGTTAGAAACAAAGCCAGGTTAGTGGTAAAAGGTTACAATCAGCGAGAGGGTATTGATTTTGAGGAGACTTTTGCTCCTATAGCAAGATTAGAAGCCATTAGAATTTTAATTGCTTTCGCTGCCTATATGGGATTTTGGTTGTTCCAAATGGATGTCAAATGTGCCTTCCTTAACGGTTACTTAAAAGAAAATGTCTATGTGGAACAACCTCCTGGTTTTGAAAATGTTGATTTTCCTAACCATGTCTATAAGCTTGATAAAGCTTTTTATGGACTTAAGCAAGCTCCTAGATCATGGTATGAGAGACTTTCAAATTTTCTTTTATCTAATGACTTCAAAAGAGGAAAAATTGATAAAACTTTGTTTCTGAAAATCAAAGGCACTCATATTTTAGTAGTACAAATTTTTGTTGATGATATTATCTTTGGTGCTACTAATGAGCCTTTGTGCAATTATTTTGCAGATCTAATGAGTAAAGAGTTTGAAATGAGTATGATGGGAGAATTAAACTTCTTCCTAGGGTTGCAAATCAAGCAAACTGAGGAAGGAATTATGGTTCATCAACAAAAATATATCAAAGAACTACTGAAAAAAATACGGTCTGGAGAATTCCAAAGACAACCATACACCTATGGGAACAGCTACACGTTTAGAAGATGTAAATGGTATAACTGTTAATCAAAAATAGTATAGGGGTATGATTGGTTCTTTATTATATCTAACTGCAAGTAGACCTGACATAGCTTTCAGTGTGGGAGTATGTGCTAGATTTCAAGCCAATCCCAAGGAATCTCATTTAAAGGTTGTCAAAAGGATCTTAAGGTATCTCAAAGGAACAAGTGACTTAAGCTTGTTCTATCCTAGTACTAACACATTTAATCTAGTAGGTTTTGCAGATGCTGACTATGCAGGAGATTTGGTAAATCGAAAAAGTACATCTGGGATGGTACAATTCCTAGGGACAATTCCTAGTTCAAAGAAACAAAATACAGTATCCTTGTCCACAGCTGAAGCAGAATATGTGGCTGTTGCAGCATGTTGCTCTCAAATGATTTGGATCAAACAACAGGTTTGAGACTTTGGTGTTAAATTTGAATGTGTTCCTATTTACTGTGACAACACTAGTGCCATTTGTATTTCTAAAGACCCAGTTCATCACTCAAGAGTAAAGCACATTCACATAAGGCACCACTTCTTAAAAGACAGTGATGAGAAACAATTAGTCAAACTGGAATTTTGTGCCACTGAACAACAGATAGCCGACATACTCACTAAACCATTACCTAGAGAAAGGCATGAAAAATTGAGACTTGAAGTTGGGATGAGTAGATTAAGATAATCTTCCTAGCTCTAAAGCCTTCAATGACTAAGTCTAGATTGACACTTATACACATACTTGGTACAATTAATTTTATACACACATAAGTCTAGGGTAAGCATATTGAGATCACAATAATACTGTTAAACTGCCTAATTTACATACTTGATAGCATTTTATGGTATTTGTCCTCAAAACCTTTTAGTCAAATTTTTCGTTTTTTTAAAACCTTCTTTGTAAACTAAGCAAAAAAAACATATAATAATAATAATAATTGTTAGTTTTGACAAACAATAATAATTAAACTAGAGACAAGTAAAGTAGAGGCAAGTATAGAGAGAGTGAGAGACAAGTAGAGAACACGCGATTTTAGCGAGGAAACCTTTCCTAGGCCCAATAGGAAGGAAAAAACCTCGACCACTAGGGATTTTGACTCAATTCTCTTTTTACTAACTAGGGCCAACGACTCTGTTACAATCCTAGTTAGTACGGACTTCTCTAAGTACCACTCAGTACTTGTTCTCCCTGAACTAGTTCCCCCTGAACAAGTTCTTCTCTTTCTCTTTCTCTCTTGGTGGCTTGGCCAACCTTCTCTATTCTCTAAGTACAACTCAGTACTTCTTTATTCTCTAAGTACAACTCAGTACTTCTCTATTCTCTAAGTACAACTCAGTACTTCTCTATTCTCTAAGTACAACTCAGTACTTCTCTATTCTCTAAGTACAACTCAGTACTTCTCTATTCTCTAAGTACAACTCAGTACTTCTCTATTCTCTAAGTACAACTCAGTACTTCTCTATTCTCTAAGTACAACTCAGTACTTCTCTATTCTCTAAGTACAACTCAGTACTTCTCTATTCTCTAAGTACAACTCAGTACTTCTCTATTCTCTAAGTACAACTCAGTACTTCTCTATTCTCTAAGTACAACTCAGTACTTCTCTATTCTCTAAGTACAACTCAGTACTTCTCTATTCTCTAAGTACAACTCAGTACTTCTCTATTCTCTAAGTACAACTCAGTACTTCTCTATTCTCTAAGTACAACTCAGTACTTCTCTATTCTCTAAGTACAACTCAGTACTTCTCTATTCTCTAAGTACAACTCAGTACTTCTCTATTCTCTAAGTACAACTCAGTACTTCTCTATTCTCTAAGTACAACTCAGTACTTCTCTATTCTCTAAGTACAACTCAGTACTTCTCTATTCTCTAAGTACAACTCAGTACTTCTCTATTCTCTAAGTACAACTCAGTACTTCTCTATTCTCTAAGTACAACTCAGTACTTCTCTATTCTCTAAGTACAACTCAGTACTTCTCTATTCTCTAAGTACAACTCAGTACTTCTCTATTCTCTAAGTACAACTCAGTACTTCTCTATTCTCTAAGTACAACTCAGTACTTCTCTATTCTCTAAGTACAACTCAGTACTTCTCTATTCTCTAAGTACAACTCAGTACTTCTCTATTCTCTAAGTACAACTCAGTACTTCTCTATTCTCTAAGTACAACTCAGTACTTCTCTATTCTCTAAGTACAACTCAGTACTTCTCTATTCTCTAAGTACAACTCAGTACTTCTCTATTCTCTAAGTACAACTCAGTACTTCTCTATTCTCTAAGTACAACTCAGTACTTCTCTATTCTCTAAGTACAACTCAGTACTTCTCTATTCTCTAAGTACAACTCAGTACTTNGAATGAAAAAAAAAAACAGATGCTTAGTTTATTTTGAAGTTTTCTCTTATTTTTCTACTTGTTTCTACTCTTTTCTCTAAATTTTTTTTTTTGAGGACATTAACTTGATGATGTGATGAGGTCATTGCGAACCTATCCAAAATAAACCTATCTAAACCTCCTAACTAATGTAGTCGGGCAAGTAGGATTGAATCCCAAGAGACTAACCGTTTTGAATTGATTAAATTGACTAAAATTTTAGCTAAGCAAGTAACCAAAAATACTGATTGAGGGAATTGATTGACTAAACTAGCTAAATTGACTAATGCAATCTAAAAGAGCATTAATTAAACATAAGATCATCATATCACAAACTAGATAAATTGACTAAATTGACATCATCTAAAAGTACTTTGGCATATCACAGCATCAATAGATAAGTCATAGTCAAAGAGCAGCATATATCAAAAGCAAGAATATTAGCAAACCATTAATTAAACATAACTAGACAGCATTAACAGTTAATGTCCTCAAAAAAAATTTAAAGAAAAGAGTAGAAAAACAAGAGAAAACTTCAAAATAAACTAAGCATTTGATTTTTCCTTTTTTTTTCAGCAATTTTTTTGGGGGGAATCATCATTCAGCAGCGTCATCATCAGGCTTGGTTGTCTCTCCCCTGCCTTCATTCACTTGTTCCTCCTCATTGTCCTGGGCTTCTTCCTCTTCTATTACGACATCATCGAGAAAGTGACTAACTTTGGCTTTGAGATCAATCATCTCATCCCCTAAAGCATCCATCTTCCTCTCTACATCATCCAGCTTTTTCAGGAGGACCCCTTTAAATATGTCCTGCTTATTCATCACTTCCTGAACATCCACAACCAATTGAGCCATCAGATCACCTACTTTGACCACAGAGTACTTCCCAAATCCTACTGTAGTGTCAATAGGTTGAACCTCCACTACCGCAGGCTCTTTACCCTTAGAGGCAAGCCTTTGGCTCTTCCTTGCTCCAGATTCCTTCTCAGCAGGCTTAGGTGTAGGTTTGGCTCTTGCTTTAAATTGAACCATACCATCAACAAGTTCAAGTTTAATGAAAGACAAAGAGTTTTTACCAAGGATATCAGTTAATCCAGGGGCAACCAAATGTTTCGTTGGAATGGTGGTATGCTGAGCTATGAGATATGTCAGCAAGGCACCATAACCTAGAGCATTTTGATTTTCAATACAGTGAGTGAGATGTTTAGCCATTACAGAAGCAAAATTAATTTTTCTTTTTGTAGCTAGGCAGTACATGTATGCAAGATCAAGCAATGTGGCCTTCCCACGTCCATGAGTCCGCGGTAGCACATTCTTGCGCACAAGGGTAAACAACAACTTACNATTCTTGCGCACAAAGGTAAACAACAACTTGCCCAATGCACTCATATCACTCACATTTACAGTGTTTCTCCCACGCTTTCCGCCAAAATACTCAACAACTACATCATTCACAATTCCTTCTCCAAAATCAATAATTACCCTTTGTTTAGCATAATAATCATAACCTTCCAAACTTAATTTAAAAGCAGTAGCAAAAGATTCAGCAGTCAATTGTATAATTTTTCCATTAACTACTCCAGCACAACTATCTCCAATTCGTGTAAATGTACCACATAATGCAAACACGTCGGTTGACGACATATGATTAACAAAACATTCTCCAAACAAGAAATTCCATCCTTGAAATTCAATTAAGTCAAGGAGTTGATCAAACTTACTTTGCTTGCACCACTTTAAATCAATCCCCAAACCTCGCACTAAAAGATTTGTGCTTTGGTCTCCGTCGATTTCGCCTTCTCCATCATCATCATCTTTCTCCTTTTCCTCAACTTGCTCCTTTTCGGCTGTGGATTCATTTTCCTCGTCGCTTACAATCACTTCGATCTCCCTTTTTCGCTTTGAGCCCAAGTCTTTCGAAGTTAGGGTTTGGGACTTTTGGGTTTTTTCGGTTTTAGAGGAGGTAAGAGATGTGGATTTTTGAGTTGGAACATTTGGTGGGGCAACAAAGGTAGACTTGTGTTTATCATCAACTTGAATGTTGGTTTTCACCATTGTTGTTGTAAGAAGTAGGTGTTTTCAAAAGATGAATTTTTGAGTTTTTGAATTTGTGTTTTGAACGGGTGAGTAGTTGTGGTAGGTAGATTGTGTTTGGGGGTTTTAATAGTTTGGAAGAGACATTTGAAGAGTTGGGTCTATTTAAGTTGGGCTCATTAACTTGGTTGGGCTTTTAATGGAACATCTGAATGTGATGAACGTGCTCAAAACGCGTAGAAGTTGAACCACAGATTAATTCCCCCTAAATTTTACGGTTTTTTTTTTTTTTTTTTGCTTAGTTTACAAAGAAGGTTAAAAAAACGGGAAAATTTGCAAAAAGGTTTTGAGGACACATACCATAAAATGCAATCAAGTATGTAAATTAGGCAGTTTAACTATATTATCGTGATTCCAATATGCTTACTCTAGACTTTTGTGTGTACAAAATGAATTGTACTTGGTTTGTGTATGCGTGCCAATCTAGATTTAGTCATTGAAGGCTTTAGAGGTCGGAAGATTAGTTTAATCTAATCATCCCAAGTTCAAGTCTCAATTTTTCATGCCTTTCTCTAGGTAATGGTTTAGTGAGTATGTCGGCTATTTGTTGATCAGTGGCACAAAATTCTAGTTTGACTAATTGTTTCTCAACACTGTCTTTTAAGAAGTGGTGCCTTATGTGAATGTGCTTTACTCTTGAGTGATGAACTGGGTCTTTAGAAATACAAATAGCACTAGTGTTGTCACAATAAATAGGAACACATTCAAATTTAACACCAAAGTCTCTAACCTGTTGTTTGATCCAAATCATTTGTGAACAACATGCTGCTGCAGCCACATATTCTGCTTCAGCTGTGGACAAGGCTACTGTATTTTGTTTCTTTGAGCTCCATGAAACCAGACTTGTCCCTAGGAATTGTACCATTCCAGATGTACTTTTTCGATTGACCAAATCACCTGCATAGTCAGCATCTGCAAAACCTACTAGATCAAATGTGTTAGTACTAGGATAGAACAAGCTTAAGTCACTTGTACCTTTGAGATACCTTAATATCCTTTTAACAGCCTTTAAATGAGATTCCTTGGGATTGGCTTGAAATCTAGTACATACTCCCACACTTAAAGCTATGTCAGGTCTGCTAGCAGTTAGATATAATAAAGAACCAATCATACCCCTATACTGTTTTTGATCAACAGTTGTACCATGTACGTCTTCATCTAAACGTGTACCTGTTCCCATAGGTGTATGGTTGTCTTTGGAATTCTCAAGACCATATTTTTTCAGGAGTTCTTTGATGTATTTTTGTTGATGAATCATAATTCCTTCCTCAGTCTGCTTGATTTGCAACCCTAGGAAGAAGTTTAGTTCACCCATCATACTCATTTCAAATTCTTTGCTCATTAAATCTGCAAAATACTTGCACAAAGGCTCATTAGTAGCACCAAAGATAATATCATCAACATAAATTTGTACTACTAAAATATGAGTACCTTTGATTTTCAAAAACAAAGTTTTATCAATTTTTCCTCTTTTGAAGTCATTAGATAAAAGAAAGTTTGAGAGTCTTTCATACCATGACCTAGGAGCTTGCTTAAGTCCATAAAGAGCCTTATCAAGCTTGTAGACATGGTTAGGAAAGTCAACATTTTCAAAACCCGGAGGTTGTTCCACATAGACATTTTCCTTCAAGTAACCATTAAGGAAAGCACATTTGACATCCATTTGGAACAACCTAAATCCCATATAGGCAGCGAAAGCAATTAAAATTCTAATGGCTTCTAATCTTGCTACAGGAGCAAAAGTCTCCTCAAAGTCAATACCTTCTTGCTGATTGTAACCTTTTACCACTAACCTGGCTTTGTTTCTGACAATTGTTCCATATTCATCAAGTTTGTTCCTGTACACCCATTTAAGTCCAATGACTTTTTGATGTTCAGGCTTAGGTTCAAGATGCCATACCTTGTTTCTTTCAAATTGACCTAGTTCCTCTTGCATAGCTATGATCCAATCTGGATCACCTAAGGCTTCTTTGTGATTTCTTGGTTCAAGCGTTGAAAGAAATGCATTGAAGGCGCAAAAGTTTCTTATTTGAGACCTTGTTTGAGTTCCTTTATCTATATCACTTATGATAAGATCCATGGGATGTGAGCTTTGATGTTTCCAAGGTTTGGGCTGAAATTCCCTGTGTGGTGTGACTTCTCTATCGTTGTCACCCGTAACTGGTTGTTCCACCTCTCCTGTCTCTTCAAGAGTCTCTGGTGTGCTCACCTGTCCAAATTCATTACTTTGTTCCTGTTCCTCATGTAGTTCAGTTGTCTTCTGGACATGAGGACATTCTTTTGTAACCTGTTCATCGTCACCTGTACTTTTGTCACCTGTAAAACGTGTTAGTCCAATTTCAAATTCATCATCATCCTGGCCATCATGAGATACAATGTCAGTTTCATCAAAGATAATGTGCACACTTTCCTCAACACACATAGACCTTTTATTATACACTCTATAAGCTTTGCTATGACTTGAATAACCTAGAAAAACTGCTTCATCACTTCTCTCATCAAATTTTCCTAGGTGTTTCTTACCGTTGTTGTGCACGAAGCATTTACAACCAAATGTTCTTAGGTAAGAGACATTTGGCTTTTTCCCTTTGAACAATTCAAAAGGTGTCTTGTTAAGGATTGGTCTTATTAGAGCTCTTTTGATTGTGAAGCATGCTGTATTAAATGCTTCTGCCCAAAAATTCTTGGGCAATGAACTAGCAATTAACATTGTTCTTGCCATATCTTCTAATGTTCTGTTCCTTCGCTCTACTACTCCATTTTGCTGCGGTGTCCTTGGAGCTGAAAACTTATGATCTAATCCATGTTCACTACAAAACTCATCAAACTTTTGATTATCAAACTCTTTTCCATGGTCAGATCTTAAATGTACCAATTTATGTCCACTTGTTCTTTGCACCTTTTTCACAAAAGCTTCGAATTCGTCGAAGGTTTGTTCTTTGGTAGCAAGGAACAAGGTCCATGTATACCTGGAATAATCATCAACAATAACAAAAACATATTTCTTTCCACTCCTACTTTGAACATCTACTGGACCACAAAGATCCATATGTATCAGCTCAAGTGGCTTAGAAGTACTTACCAAGGTTTTTGATTTAAAAGATGAGCGAACATGTTTTCCTTTAACACATGCATCACAAATTTTATCACAATTGTACTTAATGTTTGGCAAACCAATTACTAAGTCCTTTTGTCTTAATTTGTTTAGTAGTGAAAGACTAGCATGTCCACAACGTTTGTGCCACAGTAGTGGATCATTGTCTGCAACACTTAGACACTTGAGACGATTTCCAGGAACAAGATTCAAATTAACAGTATAAGTGTTCCCTCTCCTTTTTCCTTCTAGTACGATGTCTCCAGAGTTGCAGTCAATGACAAGACATTTTTCACATGTAAAACGAACAGTATTCCCTTTGTCACAGAATTGGGAAATACTGAGTAAATTGTGTCTTAACCCCTCGACTAGAAATACATTGTCTATGGAACATTTTTGTGACTTACCTACCTTACCTATGGCGATTATATCACCCTTCTTATTATCACCAAAAGTCACTGTTCCTCCATTATAGGCAACAAGTGAAAGAAATTGAGTTTCGTCTCCTGTCATGTGCTTGGAACAACCACTGTCGAGGTACCACAGGTTGTTCTCCTTCACTTGTGCCTGCACAAAAGTTTAGTGGTTAATGACAGGAACCCATACTTGCTTGGGTTCCTTTGTATCAACATTCTTAACTATCCACATCAATTTTAACTTGTTCATGTTTTTATCTATTTGTTCCATTTTTCTGGTGCATCCTCCTTGAAGATGTCCAGTTGTTCCACAGAAAGTACAAATTTTGTTGTTAGGTAAATCTACATACTTCTTGACTTTATCTTTCCTCTTATGATTAAAACCCACACCTGATCTGTTCTTAGATTGATTCTTTTCAAACCAATTAACAGCGTTAACAAGACTTGATTTGTTATGATTTGATTTTAGGCTTCTTTCAAGATCTGAATTTCTTGTTTTTAAATCAGTGATTTCTTGTTTTAATTTTAAAAATTCATTCTTTTCAGCTTGTGTGGGGGATAGATTTGTTTCAGGAATTAGACACTTGTACCCTTGCAATTCTAAATTTAAGAATATATTTTCTTCTTTAATTTTTTCACAAGCGTGTTTTAATTCAGTGTTCTTATCAAGTAGTTCAAAGAAGCGGTTTTCCATATCTCTTTTATTAGTCCTAATCCACTTAGCATGTTCTTTACGAGTTTCCAAAGATTTTTCTAGTTGTGAAACATGTTTGCAAATTTCTTTGTATTCATCCAGAGTTTCCAGCAGAAGCTCTTGAAGTTTTGAAGTGCTAAGTTTTTTAATTTGTTCCTTAAGAGCATAGGGACTTACATTGAAACAAGTCAGGTTTTCTGTTTCTTCAAGTTCGGCCATGAGACAAATGTGAGCAGTCTCTTCCTCAAGGTCATCTTCTTCATCATCAGTTATATCATCCCAGTTTGTAGAGCGGCTATCATGGACGTTCTAAGAGTCTTCTTTGTAAAGAATGGTTTCTCGGAAATTTGACTTCACCTTCCCTGTGCCCTTTTTGATCCCATAGTGGACAAAGACTCGTAAGTGATCCATAACTTTCCGCACTTATGGCGCACGTGGTTGCGAGGATCTAACTCTAGTTTTTCCTTACTCTTTCTTTGTACACTCATTTTCTTCAATTGTCTCACCAGCAAGATGGCCCATCGTCTGCATTACTACTGATCTTCCATCTTCATCTTCGTCGTGAACGTCCCTTCCGCCTTAAGAGCAATAGATCGTCCTTTGATTGGGGGTTAGGTGCTACTCTTCCAATATAAGAGCATCTCAATGTCATGAATAACTCGTAAAGCTGTTCAAAATGACACGGAAAATCCTAAGTTTCAAATAGCAACAGATAGGTACACTTTCGCATTCCATCTTTCACATCCTGAGTACGCACATTCTACAGAATTTTTCTTACTTGTTCTCATTCTAATGACTCTCCTAAGGACTCAACTCAATAACAATGTTACCAAATCTAACAATCATGTATCGCACACTCTTACCTTAGATTGCATTTTAAACATCTCATATTGGTCCATGAGTAAGTACTCAATTTTAGATTTTTTAACTTCAGTTGTTCCTTCATGAGTTATTTGCAAAAAGTCCCAGATTTCTTTTGCGCTCTTGCACCACCGCCGTACGATCGTACTCACGAGGTCCAAGACCACAATGCAAGTATTTAATGCAGAAGCATTCATTTGAATTTTTTCATAGTCCTCTTTCACGTTTCACTTTCGGGTTTAGGAACAAGTTCACCTTTTTCAATCCTTTTTGGTAATTTCAAAATTACCTCATCACGAATCACCTTCCAGATTTGGAAATTATCACAGTAATAAAAGTCTCCATCTTGCTTTCCATTCACGTATATTCCCATTGAAGTTGGGAGGATCCTTACAGTGGAATGTCCCTCAGTTAGTCGTTCCTCGTTGTTGCCATGGTTCCAGGATTCACTCGTTAGAATTACCTGCACACAACCAAAAGAGAACCTTTCTATGATACCAATTGTTAGTTTTGACAAACAATAATAAAACTAACTAGAGACAGTAAAGTAGAGACAAGTATAGAGAGAGTGAGAGACATAGAGAACACGCGATTTTAGCAGGGAAACCTTTCCTAGGCCCAATAGGAAGGGAAAAAACCTCGACCACTAGGGATTTTGACTCAATTCTCTTTTTACTAACTAGGGCCAACGACTCTGTTCAATCCTAGTTAGTACGGACTTCTCTAAGTACCACTCAGTACTTGTTCTCCCTGAACTAGTTCCCCTGAACAAGTTCTTCTCTTTCTCTTTCTCTCTTAGTGGCTTGGCCAACCTTCTCTATTCTCTAAGTACAACTCAGTACTTCTCAATTCTCTAAGTACAACTCAGTACTCCATTCTCTAAGTACACTCATACTTCATTCTCTAAGTACAACTCAGTACTTCTCTATTCTCTAAGTACAACTCAGTACTTATTCCCTTGAACTTGTTCCCCTGAACGAGTTCTCTCTTTCTCTTTCTCTTTACAAGTGATTCACTCAAATCACTCTCCCTTCCCTGAACTCAAGATTACAGACTCATAAAGTTAGAACACAATCCTAGTACAACTGACTCTTGTACCTAGTCTTGTATGCTTCCAATGAAGTGCGTAAGTCTTGTAAATCTTCTCTTCTGATCTTCAGTATTTATAATAGTTACAAGTAGGGTTTCTCTTGATTTCTTCCTGTTTTCACACTTCATATCTTCACCTATATCTTGGTGAATTTCTTCATAAGTGAATTTAGATTAATTCTCCATCTAATTCACATAGATTTGTTACCATAATCTTGTGTATATCTTTTCCAAATATATTCAAGATCTTTAATGGTATCTTCTTAGAATATATCTTCCATATCTTCTTAGAATATACTTTGAAGTCTTGTTGTCATATATTCTCTGAATATTCATGTGTATAAACCTTCTGGATTACTATTGATTATCGATACGTACTGAGACATCTGAATTGAGACAAGTCTCGTGTGGTACAAGCGGTACTAATAGATGTTATCGTGACAATCAAACAAGTAACCCATTAGTAGTATGGGGTGTTTGTCACCATCAAAACCCCTAGGGTCAACAACAATAATAATAATAATAATAATAATAATAATAATAATAATAATAATAATAATAAAATATGAATGAAAAAAAAAACAGATGCTTAGTTTATTTTGAAGTTTTCTCTTATTTTTCTACTTGTTTCTACTCTTTTCTCTAAATTTTTTTTTGAGGACATTAACTTGATGATGTGATGAGGTCATTGCGAACCTATCCAAAATAAACCTATCTAAACCTCCTAACTAATGTAGTCGGGCAAGTAGGATCGAATCCCAAGAGACTAACCGTTTTGAATTGATTAAATTGACTAAAATTTTAGCTAAGCAAGTAACCAAAAATACTGATTGAGGGAATTGATTGACTAAACTAGCTAAATTGACTAATGCAATCTAATAAGAATTAAAGACAAATTCAATAATTAAAACACCTAGAGTTAATGAAAATACTAATTCCTACCCCAATTTAACAAATTAATTGCTGAAGAAGAAAGGCACGCCCTAAAAATACCATAAACCTCTCCCGAGTATTTATGGCTTCTCTAATTTGCAATCAAACCTACTCCCGTGGAATCATACAAATTAAAGACATTAAACACGGCACCCTAATTTCTTAACAATCCATTCTACCTATTCTCATGGAGAATTGCATGTCCTTAGTTGAATTAATCAAATCCGTCAAAACCCAACTCCCATTGTGATAGAGACAAAGGAATCATAACAATACTAATTATCCCTAATCTAGTACTGGCATAAGCACATTCAATTAAGCAAGAACAATTAACAATTAAATTGGGAATTTTATGGAATTAATTAAGCATTAATCATGACTAGGGTTTTACTTAACCTTAGAATTGGAAAACTACTCACACATATTAATTAAGCAAATCAAAGAGATAATAAAAGAAAACATGATTAATGATAATAACAAGAAAGAAGGGAAGAAATTTTTACTTGGATTAATGGAAGAATAATGAACCTTGAATGTTGAATGTTGAAGACAAAAAGAGAGAGGAAGAAAATTACAATTATGCGTGAAAGCTTGAGCGAAAAAACTAGTAACTCTCCCCCCTTTTCCTAATAAATCTCTTTCCTGTATATATATTTTCTAGAATTAGAGTAGGAAAAATACATTAGGAAAATAAATTAGGAAACTGCAAAGATAACAAATTAGGCCCTTTTTCATAGCAGGGGATGACCAGCTCCCCATGGAAAACCAGCTGGCCGAGCAGCAACTTGAGGGAGAAAAACGCACAAACCATTGGGCGCTGGTTCGCGTTCTGAAACTCTTTGTTGACTTTGGAAGGCTGTGACTTGAGTTCTAGGCATCGGAATGAGACGTATGACCTACCGTTGCGAAGCACTATAATTCTTGTTTCGATTGAAACTTTAATCACATCAATATGATGAGTATATCTTGAGTTATGATCAAAATAGTAAGCATTGGTCAAACTAATCTTTCACAACTATGAATATTTCTTCACTTTTAACTCAATTACACCCCAATAAACTATTCCATAACCCACGTAGATGCAAAATGGACTTCATATGATGATAATGCTCGTGTGAAACGTCCATAATCTTCAACTCTTCTTTTATAATTATCCGCTTCACTTTACTTGCTTCCGAAAGCTTCCAAATAGCTGTAAAATTACCTGAAAAATTAAGAAACCACAAACAGAGCGTAATAAAGAACAAAATGGATAATATATGCAATTAATGCCTAAAATACAATTATATGGACCTAATATGCCCTAAATATGCACCCAAAAATGCCTAAAATTCCGATATAAAAGTAAGTTATCATGATGCTGGCTAGTTATGTTTAATTAATGGCTTGATAATATTATTGTTTTTGATATATGATGCTCTTTGACTATGACTTATCTATTGATGCTGTGATATGCAAAAGTACTTTTAGATGATGTCAAAAGGGGGAAAAGGAGCAAAAGAACAGGACAAAAATGTCGAAGTATCCCTTGTCTCTTGCCTCTCATGCTCGAAACTGTCTTTCTCTTTTACAAACTCATCTTTTATTAATCCGATTGATTTTGTTAATTTGTGTGTTTTAGTTATTCTATATATTATATTGTTATAAGTGTTTGTCATCAAAAAAAATGGGGGATATTGTTGACCCTAGGGGTTTTGATGATGACAAACACATACTACTAAAGGGTTACTTGTTTTATGTCAAGCTAAACATACATTAGTATCCGTTGTACCAACAGAAGAACTTGTCTCAAGTCCAGTTGTCTCAAGGAAGTATCGAAATAATTCATACGTAATTCAGAAGATTTATACACTTGAGTGTATTCATAGAATATATGACAGTAAGACTTCAAAGTATATTCTGAGAAGATATGGAAAGTATATTCTAAGAAGATACCATAAAAGATCTTTGAAAATATTTGGAAAAGATATACACAAGATTATGGTAACAAATCTATGAAGAAAAGAAGAATGTGAATTTAGAAGGAGAATTGATCTAAATTCACTTTATGAAGAATATTCACCAAGATATTGGTGAGATATGAAGCGTGAAAACAAGGAAGCAAATCAGAGAAACCCTACTTGTTATTTCACAATAATTACTGAAGATTAGAAGAGAAGAATTCAACCAAGACTTATGCAATTCATTGGAAGCATACAAGACTAGGTATAAGAGTAAGTTGTACTAGGATTGTGTTCACTTTAATGAGTCTATAATCTTGAGTTCGGGGAAAGGAGAGTGATTTGAATGAATCACTTGTAACGAGAAAGAGAAAGAGAACTCGTTCAGGGGAACAAGTTCATGGGATATAGTACTGAGTTGTACTTAGAGAATAGAGAAGTACTGCGTTGCATAGAGAATAGAGAAGTACTGAGTTGAACTTAGAGAATAGAAAAGTACTGAGTTGTACTTAGAGAATAGAGAAGGCTGGTCAAGCCACCAAGAGAGAAAGAGAAAGAGAATAGAGAAGAAGTTGTTCAGGGGAACAAGTTCATAGGGGAACAAAGTACTGAGTGGTACTTAGAGAAGTCCGTACTAACTAGGATTGTAACAGAGTCGTTAGCCCTAGTTAGTAAAAAGTGAATTGAGTCAAAATCCCTAGTGGTCGAGGTTTTTTCCTTCCTATTGGGCCTAAGAAAGGTTTCCTCTCTAAAATCGCGTGTTCTCTACTTGTCTCTCACTCTCTCTTTACTTGTCTCTACTTTGCTTATTTGTAGTTTAATTTTCATTGTTTGTCAAAACTAACAAAAATATTACTGCATTCTTTTAAAAAAAATGAATGTGGATTTGAGGTTGTAGTTTTCTTTGTTTCTTCAGAGTTAAGGAGAAAATAAGTATATAGGATACTTTAAAGTAGGAGCAAATGAGCTAATTTTTGACATAGTGGATTCGATCGGGATGTCGTTATTCATGAGCTTTGGATGTCGCCCCTCTCACATTTGGACTTTGTTCATCAAAAGTGCATGTGCTTGTGGATGCTTATAAGGAGTGTTGATTGCCTATGTTGCAAGGATATTGGTGGTTCAGATTGCCTTTTTTGTGATTATACTAGACTTAAGGGACAATACACCTTTTGAATAACTAAAGAGCTTTATGGCATTTCAACATTTAATTGTAACAAAATTTAAATAATATACTATGTATTTGTAAAATCCATCATTTTGACGTATTAATAAAACAATAAATAAATAATAAAATCCATCAAAGTTGTGCCTTACTTAATTTTTTTTAAGGTTAGATGAACTTCACCAATGAAATTTGCTTGCCAAACCTTGCTAGGTAAAACGCCTATTGGCTTCCGATTCTGTTCTGTTCTGATGTCTGCTTTTCTGCGTTGTCATCTATTCTGCTTTGTCTTCTGTTATGATGTCTTCTGTCTTCTGGCTTTTGTCTTCTATCTTCTGTCTTCTGTCTTCTGTCTTCTGTCTTCTGTCTTCTGTCTTATGTCTTCTTTTACTTGGTGACCACATCTGGTTCTAAGCCTCAAACCTCACCTGGCAAGATGTTCGGTTTGTGGGATATTAGCACAATGGCATTCACATGTGTCCTTATCATTGTCAATTTATGTCTTCTCTTGTCCTGCAATAGCATTACAAGATGGCATCATATCAGTGTTTGGGGGAGCATTATTGCGTGGTTCTTATTTATCTTTGTTTACTGTGGTATCATGACTAATGGTGATCGACGGGTGAGTCAATCTTTGCAGTATACCTTAATAAACCTTTAGTTAACACATGAGCTATGAAGCATGCATACACATACAACACAATGATATTATGTACAGTCCATGTTCAGTAAGTTTACAGATATAATTTAGGACTAATGTTTATTATCTTCTATGATACTCTGCTAACATATTGTGTTTTTCAAACTTCTTCCATATTAAAATAAATGCATCACTTTGTATATATCGGCGTACCAAATTAGTTGCATGATTTCGTTTTTGGATTAGATACTTTTTTTCTCTCCTATCACATGGGTCCCCCTCTTTTTTTCCCTTTCTCTCTATAGCCTAGGAGTCTGCGATTTTTGGAGTAAAGCATTTACTGTGATAATAAACAAAATAGTTATGGTTATTATTTTACAGATGGAAATTAATGGCTAATGCATTAGATTTATAATTCGACATTATTTCATAAATGTGCAAGTCATCTCTTTTGTCCTGTTTATAATATTTTATTTACAGCATAGTGTTTAGATGCTAAGATGTTGAATTGTCATTTTGATAATTTGAACTCTAGGTACTGTTGAATAATTGTAGAGGTGCAATGTGATCTAGTAGTTCAAAAGATAGTACAAGAGTCATTACTTTTGCTATTTATGCATGCTTGTTATTATTTTGGATTGCTCTGTATTAGGAATCTTTCATCTGTCTTATCTGATTATGTATATACTCATGATTCTGTCTCAATATTGTTCCACTTCCTCCACCCCTTCCCCTCCTCGAATTCCAGGTTTGAGATCTTTGTTCGAGCCTCACCCCGTGCCTCTAGTAGGATTCCTTCTCCTTTCCGTTGCAAATGTGTGTGTCGACAATGCGGGTTGGGGGTACACCTAGCAGTATTAACGCAGTTACCCCACCCCACTTGCAAGATTGATGTATATACACGATTCTGTGTCTATAATTTTCCGCTTCCTCCACCCCCTCTCCCTCCCCCTCCCCCTCCTCGAATTCCAAATTTGAGGTCTTTGTTCGTTCGACCCTCACCCCGTGCATTATGTTGTTTCTGCTGTTGTTACTGCTTTCGCTGCTGCACGTGGTTTCCTTTACGCTGGGGCTGCTGCTACAACAGCTGCTGCTTGGTTGCTTCGTGTAGTTGTATTGTTGTTTGCTGCTTGTTTTTAACAATCTGTTGTTCGCTTTTGTTTCTTTGGTTTAATTTGCTGCTGTTTACCTGGTTGCTTTGTTTGCTGCTGCTTTGTTGTTTGCTAGTTCATGTCGTTGTTTTGTTTGTTCTCTCCTCTGTTTGTGCAAATGTTGTATCTTTTTGCTGCGCTGCTTGAATATCCTCATATGAGTTGAAATCCAACCTGTTTTTTAGGCTTGTTTATGCAAATAAAAAGGTTTTACGGAGGTTTATAGGCTTGAATTGTTTGTGCAAATGAAAAAGGCTTTTCGGCTTCTTTGTGAAAATTAAAAAGGTTTTTTAGACCCATATTTGATGTGAATGCATTACGTAGATTGTGTTTGATCTGAATGCTCTTTGTTGAAATTTTTAAGTCAAATGGTGTAATAATTAATATCTCCTCGAGTTTAATGAATTTAAAGGTTTTGAAGTCGGCAACACGTCAAGGGTCGTTCGTCGTTCAAGAAATTGTTGAAGTTAGAGAGAAGTTAGTTAGTTTTATTACTTTATATTGTTTGTAATGAAACAGTTCAAGGAGCTTAGGTAAAGATGATGTAAAATAATTCAATAGTGACTCCAATTATATATGGTGGAGTGACATATATATATATGTCTGAATGTTTAATTTGGACGTTATGCATTATATTGTTATTGATAATATTATTATGTTAGTTTTTAACTATAAAATTTATTTTATATTTTAATTTTTTAATAGTAATGATCATTATTATTAATATATTAATCATTTAATAACGATTAATATATTAATAATAAATATCATAATAATGATCTATTAGTATTAATAATATTCTTACTATATATATATATATATATAATCCTTTTGATGCGGTCATGTAATGTAAAAAAACGAAGCATAAAGTACAAAAAAATGGTGGGAAAATGACTTTATGCTGCGGTCATAAATAACAACCGCAGCTTAAAGTCTTAAATTTTGGTGGTAAAAAAACTTTATGCTGTGGTCATTTTAAAAAAGCGAAAAAGTCACAAAAAATTGGTAGGAATCGGACTTTATGCTGCGGTTGTTTGGATGACCGCAGTATAATTTTTACCCTTTTGCTTCTCTAGCATATGCTGCGGTCAAAGAACGAAGCAAAAGGTGATTAAATGACCGCAGCAAAAAGGTTTTTTCCACTAGTGTAACAGAAAGGAAAGGCAAGGAGGTAAATTCAACGGTAATTTTTCTGGAAGGCTGCGCTGCAAAGGGGTTTCCGAGGAGGCCTGGGAGGGAGAGCACAACAACTAAAGGGAAACAAGAGTTGTAATAGCTATGCAGGAGATCAAGCTAAGGCGTCTAGCACCAGAAAGCTTCATGTCAACTAAGATGTGATTACTGGTACTTTCTCTATTCACTCTATTCAAGTTAAACGATTTTGGTGCAACGTGTTCTTTCGTTTGTATAAAGGTTTGCAAACATTATTGCCTGTTTAGGAAAAGTATATATAATAGATATGCCTATAGCGATTTCGTTAGCAAAAGTAGGGCAATGTTCTAATAGTTACTTGGTTGCACAAATTCTAATTGAAGAAGTGTAATTTAAGCCTACCTTGATTGAATTTGATTTAGGTGATTTAGATTTCTTTCTAGGAATTAACTGGTTGAGTGAGTATGTGGCCGAAATCATGTGCAAGCCACATAAAATTTACATCGATGAAGAAGGGTAAGAAGGTGAGCTATTGGATGTCGGGAAGACCGAAGCACAATAATTTTGTGGCGATGATGCGATTTTCTAGTAATGAATTAAAAGGGGGCTTTCCAATTTATTCTTTTAGTGTGAGGGAGGTAGATTATGTTGAGACATCTAAGACGGAGGATATCGAGGTAGGGAAGGATTCTGGATGTATTTCTGAAGTAGATTCTGGGAATGTCGCCAAATTGAGAAATCGATTACACTATAGATTTAGTTTCGGGAACCGTATGCACTTTTAAGGAACCGTACATGATGGCTCCTACAGAAATGATCAATCTTAAGGAACCATACAGGGGAAGGGTTACATTAGGCCTAGTGCGTCACCTTGAGGAGTGTCGTTGTTGTTCGTAAAGAAGAAATACAATAGTACGAGATTGTGTATTGATTATAGAGAGTTGAATAAGGTGACGATTAAGAACAAGTATCCTTCACCAAAAATCAATCACTTGTTTGATCAACTTAAAGGGGAAGTCATTTTTTAAATGCCCAATTTGAGGTCAGGTTACCATCAATTAAGGATTGCTGACGAGGATATACCAAGGACGGCTTTTAATACGAGGTATAGGTATCACGAGTTCACTATGATGTCATTTAGGTTGACTAACATTCCAGCGATTTTCATGGATTTGACAAGCAGGGTTTTTCAGTGATTTTTGGACAAGTTTGTGGTCGTGTTCATCGATGATATTTTGGTGTGTTCGAAAACTAATGAAGAGCATGTAGAAAATCTATGAACTACTTTGTCGATGCTTAGGGAAAATAAGTTATATGCCAAATTCTAGATGTGTGTATTTTGGTTGGAGAGACAAAGTTGCGTTTTTGGGATATTTTCTGACAAAAGAGGGTGTAAAAGTGGATCCGGCAAAAATTTAAGTACTGAAGGAATGGCCTGCACCTAAGAATGCATTTGATGTATGAAATTTTTTAGGTTGAGCAAGATATTACAGGAGTTTATTGAAGGACTTTTCGAGGGTTACGAAATCGCTGATATCATTGATGAAGAAGGATTTTAAATTTGGTTGGAGTGATAAGTGTCAAGAAGCATTTCAGACTCTCAAGTAGCGTTTGACTACGACTCCGGTTTTGACTCTACACTTGTATTATCTTGTTTCCTGTGTCAATGTTTGTCATCATTCAAAACCCAAGGGACTCAACAAATTCTCCCATTTTGATGATGAAAAACTAATAAAAGTGCCTGCAACCAAAAAGTTAGTTAACAGTTAACCTCAAATAAGTACTCAATTAAATTTGAGCACAACTAGAAGACTCTACACTCAAATGAACAAGCTAGATACGCTAACTGGTTCCTAAAAAGAAAATTGCTGAAAATAAGCTGACTCCACTAAACTACTAATCTAAACTAAACTTTATCTTAATCTAAACTAGCAGACTCTAGTCTTCAACTTCGTACATTACTTCCCTTTTTCGGCATCATTAAAAGTACTCCCATTGCACAGGTATTATGCACAAATTGTTAAATATGCTCATCCATATAGTGGCATCAACCACCATTCAAGTATGTAGCAAGCAGTGTCAACAACTTCACCCTAAATACTCTGAGTGAGACCACTCTCAATAAGCAGCATCCTCGCAATCTCCGCAAGAGTTCCATTCTTTCTTTCAACAACACCATTTTGTTGATGGTTTTTGGGGGCTTAGAAGTTGTTACCAACTCCATGTTCCTTAAAATAATCAATAATGTCAGCGTTATCAAATTGAGTACCATGGTCTAATCTTACCACAACCAACTTGTGTGTAAGGTGGTTCTACAGTTGTTACACCAATGCCACAAACTCATCAAACGTTCCATCCTTTGAAATATGAAAAATTACCCAAGTGTACCTTGATAATTCAACAACCAAAACACAGACATATCTATAACCTCTTCGACTTTGTACTCGCATAGGTCCACATAATTCAATGTGTACTTGTTCCAAGGGTTTGTTGGTACTAATAACACTTTTAGGCTTAAAAGAAATTTTGACCTGTTTCCCTTTGACACATTTTGAACAAAATTTGTATGCCTCGTACTTGATTTTATGATGTCTTATCACCAAGTGACGAGACTTAATTTTATTCAAGAGTGTCAAGCTGGCATGTCCTAACCTCTTATGCCAAATCCATTGACTCTTGTCTGAAACATCTCTAAAACAAATGGACTTGTTCACTGGAATTTTGTCCAAAAAGGCAATGTAAACATCGTTCTTCCTTGTTCCCTCGCACACAAGTTCACCTATTTTGGAGTTGACTACGTGACATAGGTTGGCTTGAAACTTAACTCTATTACCTTTGTCACAATGCTGCGCAATGCCCAAAAGATTATGTTGCAAGCCTTCAACACAAGACACATCATCTACTGCTTGTGAAATTGTCTTACCTACCTTACCTTAATTACTGATGGTTCCCTAGTTGTTATCTCCAAAAGTCACACTTCCACCATCAAAAACCAAAGTATAATAGCCACCGTGATAATGGCCAAGACATTTATCAAAGTACTACAGCAAAAGTCTTAAAACCAAAACAACTTAAAACTAAACTTCGAAACAATCTCAAAATAAAAATCAACTTTAAACTTAGTACACTTCGGAACCATATTAATGGCCCTTAAAAAATAAAACTAAAAGTCTTTAGAAATAAAAAAACATCCAAAATAAATGTTAGTCATTCATAAGAAATAAAATAAAGTAAAGCTTCAAAACACAGCAAGCGCTCTCACTCCAGCCCATCATGAAATGACTTATGCCTACTTGTACCTGCAGCTTTTCTTTTAGTAGACAACTACTTACCACAAGTGGGTCATTGTAGGGCCAAGTCCAAGACAAAGCCATGCACACAAAACAAACAGTCAGTAAAGCTGAGTACATAACTACTAAAGACTATGCAACAAACAATAAGAAATAAAACATGCACTCAACTTACCTTTGACAACCTTTTACCTGTACATGGACTCAACTAAATCAATTATTATATTTAACTGATGGATCCTACATCGAACGGGTTTCCTCCTTAAAATCATCGCCCTATTGGGAACCAACTTGGGAGCAACTCCAAGAAGGTATTACTATGTCACATAAAGTGACGGATATGCAGCGCATTAAAAGGATAAAAGAGTACAACGTCATGTACTCCAATTAGAAGTCATAGATCACTGTTCCATCCGACTCCCCCCATTGTTCATACTAAAGGTATATACGTTCTAAGAGTTTTGATGCAAGCCCTCTTACACTTTACGTGATTAACCAGTTTAACAATGTTATGACTCACATACAACAACACATAAAGACATGCATCAAATCAAGCAAGCCATATTAAATATCTTCAATTTAAGGTGATTCAAAATTAATCTCATGTGTTTCCTTTAATTAAACTTAACTTCCTTTACTACACATTAACTGTGAGTGCCTAATTACGTACTTTCTCCTTGACCACAAATTAAGCTGTGAGTGGCAATATTTCTAAAATAACTGCTCATAACTTCTTTTAATCATGTGAATAAAAATTCACAACTACCTTACTTGTTTATTAAGTAAGTAACCAACATAAAAATAACTTCCTTTTATGATTAATAAACTATTGGCCACATTAATCTGATCATAACATTCCAGTCCAAACTTACAAGAATTCATATAACTATTTAACATGGAATGTCAACATACAATACCAATCATGCTTCTAATAAACTTGTCATGCACATAAATTCATGAGTCAACAAGCATAACAATAGTTCATACAATTAAGGATCATCCAAGCATGAATTCTAGTTTTTGTGTTTATCTTTAGTACTTACGTACCTTGTAAAGTAATGGTGCTTTGCCACAACTTCTAGAAGTGGACTAGTTCAAAGTCTCCTACATAAGGAAAAACCGAAACTAAATTAAAACCTTCTTGACTAAGTTCTACAACAACTATAAACTAACTTCTATATTGCAAACTCCTCAAAAACATTCCTTATATGGTCTCTATCTAATTCCTTACTACACTTTACTTTGTCAATTGTATGATTACTTGGTTTTCCGGAATTGCTTATGCTTTATAAAACCTTAGTATAATTTTTATGCCACTTTAGAAAAGTGGACATCAATATAAAATTACCAAACACTCCTTGAAAAGCTTCAAAAACAACATAAATCAATCATACAATGTATTACTTAATTCATATGATCAATTTCTGCTAATTGCATACTTTAAAAGACTAATTATTCACTTTATAAATTCGGGACAGCATGTTAAACATGCTTAAAATCACTTTTAAACTTCATAAAACATACTAAAACTTATATGTAACATCATAGAGTTAATATGTGATCATAGTAGCATAATATGAGCACTTAAAACTTACTTTAACTTGTTTTTATAAAAGTTTCAGATTTATTTATTAACTTTAAAGTCATGAAAAATTCATAAAAACATCGTAATTTCATGGCAAAACTCATCTACAATCAACTAACACAATTATGAAACCAATCTATGCTTTAGAACAAATTTTCATAAGCCAAAACATGTTCATAATATTTATTCAATTGAATTTCATGACTATAAATTGTGGACAGCAATTTATATTATTTTCAAAGCCTTTAAAAATCAATCTAAACTTCATAAAATCATCATAAATTCAGACAACAATAATTCATGATCATAATATTGAAGTCTAAGTCATAAAAACTAATAAAAGTCATAACTTTCATAATTTATAAACCCTAACCTAAAATTTCATGAACAAAAATTTAATTCATGCCTTAAAACAAATCATAACTTTGTTAAAACACGATCAAAACTTATAAAAGCATGATTAACTATAAATATGAACATGAATTTGCAAGATTGAATTAAAAAGAAAGAAGGAGATTTTATTTTTTATTTTTTATACAAGTTACGAAAATACCAAATAGGGGAGGAGTAGGGCCACCGGTGGTGGCGACGGTGGTCCAGCAAGGTGGCTCCGAAAGTGGTCCCGTGGCACGATTCCTAAGGTAACAAAACGCAAAACCTTTTTTTTTTATTGTCACCTTATTTTTGATTTTTGATTGTCATCTTATTCAGCTCCCTATAATCAATACATAACCTCAAACTCCCATCTTTCTTCTTCACAAACAGTACTGGTGCTCCCCAAAGTGAAGCATTAGGCCTAATGTAACCTTTTTCCAACAAGTCTTGCAGCTGCTCCTTCAACTCACTCATTTCTGCAGGCGCCATCCTATAGGGTGCTTTCGAAATAGGTGTTGTTCCTAGGACTAATTCTATAGTAGAATAAATTTCTCGTTTAGGTGGCACTCCCGGAATCTCCTCCGGAAATATATCAAGAAAATCCCTTACTACCGCAATATCCTCAGCTTAGCAGTCTCAATATGATCCACATCTCTCATACTACAAAGGTAAATTGGAAAACCTTTCTTCACAAACCAAGCAAGCCTCATTACTCACACTATTTTGTCGTGTTTTGGTCTTCCTGCCCTCCAATAGCTCACCTTCTTACCCTTATTCATCAACGAGATCTCCAGTGGTTCACATATAATTTCAGCCTTATGTTTACTCAACCAATCCATCCCTAGGATCACTTCTAAGTCACCTAAATAAAACTCTATTAGGTTAGCGTGAAACTCCACTCCCTCAATTTCAATAGGAAAATCCTGAAATCTCCTTGAACATTGTACTTCTTGTCCTAAAGGTAAAACTATTGACATATCTATTGCATCTACTTTTCCCAACACAGGTTTTAACTTTTCTAGAATCTTAGTGGAAACAAAAGAGTACGTTGCACCAGAATCGAACAAAACTTTAACAAGAAGAGAGTGAATAGAAAAAGTATCAGTGATCACATCCTTATTAGCATCAGATTTACTTCGAGCCATCACATTCACCTTTCCAGTGTTTGAGGTCATAGTCTATCATCCTCTATTCCCACTCCCATTCCTATTTCCGGCTTGAGGTGTCACCTTTCATTCCATATTTCCTTGAAAAAACCCTTTTGTTGTCCCCTTGTTGGATTCCCCCAAGCTTGAGAATTTTGTCCCTCCTTTCCTTTGCTCTTAGAGAAGCACCCATACTCACGGTGTCCAAGTTTGTTACACAACCGATAAGTAACTAGGTTCCCTGCACAATCCTTTCCGGGGTGGTTGTTAGGACACTTCTTGTAATAGTACACACGCCCTCCTTTACTAGCCAACTGAGTTCTATTCCCATTTCCAGAATTAGTCTTCCCAAAGTTTCCCCTATTACCCTAGAAGTTGTTGTTGAAACGAGGTCTCTTATATCCACTATGATTCCCTTGTTGGTTGAAGTTTCCTCCACCATCCTTCCTCTTCTCCCTCGTCTCACCTTCCTTCTATACCTCCTTATTCTTTTGGTCTATGGCATACAAGTGTGCAGCTCTACCATATAAATCATCCAAGGATTCAAAGATTTGTCAAGGTAGATATGACTGTAAGTCTAAGGGTAACCCTCTTTCAAAGCGACTAGCCTTTAACCTCTCGGTTGCTACAACCTCAGGAGAAAACCTATACAATTCTATGAACTAAGAGTAGTACTCAATGACAGACATACTTCCCATCTTAAGCTCTAGAAACTCCTCAGCCTTCTGTTTCTGAAGAAACACAAAATAGAACTTTTTACGAATTTGCTCTTGAAACATATCCTAATTAAATCCTGGTAAAGCTCTAATTACAGCCTCATTTTGTGACCACCATAGATCAGCTTCTCCACTCAAATAGTACACAGCATGGTTCACCTTAAGCTCCTCTGGACACTCAACTACCCCAAACAACTTATTAAACTCTCTTAACCATCCCTCTAGAATAGATGGATTGTTCTCTCCTTGGTAAGTGGGTGGCTTACATTGAGAAATTTTCTTGAAAAGTTCCCTAGTAGGGTCGCTACTATTTCCATTTCCTCTAGCAGCTAACTGTTCAGCTACAGTAGCTAATTGCCTCACTACTTCATTCAGCTGATTGTTGTTACGTTCGGTCGTTCTGTTTTTCCTATAGAGGAAAAGACCTTTATATTAAATTATGTCTAACTGTAGGTTAGAACGACATAAACTTAAATCCTAAAACACTTTCTCATTTCGTCTCATAAAAGAAGTTTCATTCTTTTAGAGCGAATGATTCACATTGTTTTGATTGCTTACACAACCATCAAAATACGAATAAAGCATATAAGAAATAAAAATAATTCCCTTAGTTCTATTCTACTTAAGACTTTATTTCATAAAAGAAATTTATTATTCAAATCTTGTCATCATTTCTTATGGCTCACCGCCACTTATTCAAACAAATGTAAACAATAACTTAAATTGTTCAACTAAACATTAGAAGTATTAAACGACAATAGCTAAATTACAACTAAAGAAAAACTCTAAACATTAACATTATCTTTCTTGTCTCTTGACATCACATATTTCTTTGGTATGAACTCCAGGTCATTCTTAGTCTCAACCTCCATTTCTTCCTCCGTCTCTTCTTCTTCCATTTCCTCCTCAGGATCTGATTCTTCTTCATCTTCTTTAGAATCGGTTACCAAATCAAAATATATTGGAATTACAGGGTCTGGGTTCTCAATTTCATAACACGAACTATCCTTGACTCATTAGTCTTCGAACCCGTAGGAGTCTCCTTCACCATTAGGTTTTCACTTCCTTGGCTACCTTCTGGGCTTGGTGTGGGTGGCGTTCCTTAGTTGCATTCATTTCTTGATACTCCTGCTCTTTCCTAGCAATATACCCCTCCAAGAATCTCTAATCACAACCCCACTGACCAATTGCATCCTTATACTTAAAATAGTTCAGAAGACCTCCAACAAAGTGGAAATCACTAAATTTTGCCTTAATTTCTAAATAGGGTGAATGGCCGGGCAAGCACCTAACAATCAGGGCTACTTCATGGTCGAGCTGATCCCATTGTGGTAACTTCAACACAATACTCATATACCAACAGTAGAACCGTATTGTCCAGACATATTGAGGCGGACTTTCGTAGTCTTTCTTCTCCAAAGTTCCTTTTTGAGCATCTTTACTAGGCATACTATGTGACATCCTGCACAAAACTTAAGACTAATGGTCCATCCTTCCCAAACAAAACAAAACAAACTAGCAGTTCTACAAAAAGGGGTCTTGTGGTTAACATACAATTTCCTTTACACCCAACTATTCACATAAGCAACACCTTAAACATGAACTTTAATGCATGAAATAACAGAAACAAAGTTTATCCTACATGCCCAAACTTCCTACCCAAGCACACCACATGCTATTGAAGCAATTACACATAATACATACTTGAATTCCTTGCATACCTGCACACATAATTTATTATTTAAAACTTCCCATTTTCGGAAATTATTATTTTTAGAAAAATTCCCTTTTCGAGAACTTTCCATAATAAGAAATTCCTCTTTACAAAAATAAAACTTAGGGTGCCCCAAAATAAAAATTTAATTTATTTCAAAATCTTAGCTCTGGTAACTACTTTGTAACACCCTGGAATTTCCTAGCTTCTTACTTCTTAATTTTTTGGAAAACATATTATAATTTTTAGGGATTATATTTATTAAAACTTCGAAATATGAAAAAACCAAAGTATTACGACCACCGTGATAACGGCTAAGGAATTTATCAAAGTACTACGCGGAAGTATTAAAACCAAAACAATTTAAAACTAAACTTCGAAACAATCTCAAAATAAAAATCAACTATAAACTTATTACACTTCGGAACCATATTAATGGCCCTTAAAAAAACAAAACTAAAAGTCTTTATAAATAAGACAACACGGAAGGAGAATTTTTTTTTTAAGTTTCGAAATTACCGAAAAAGGGGGAGGTGGCCGGCGGTGGCGCAAGGCACGAATCTCGAGGCACAGGAGGCACGATCTCCCCAAAAACGATCTTCCTTTGTTTTCTTTTTTTTGAAAACTGAGCGGATTTTTTTTTGGATGTTCTTCTCCCTTTTTTTTCTCTCTTTCTCTCTCTAGATTTTGGAATCCTAATGATTAGTATGATGGATGAAATCTCATTATTTGGGTTTTAAAGGGTATTTATAGGCCCAAAGTAGGATTTGGGTGAAGCCCATAAATAATACTAATTAACGGAAAATACATTTATGCCCTTGCCTTAAAATAAATTAGGAAACTCTTGAAAATTCTATTTTTAGAAGCCTTATAAAACATTTTATAAAACATACAATATTATTTATAAACACAAATAATTATTTTTAATTAAAGCTTATTTTGTATTATATATATATATATATATTTTCAGTTAATATTTCTATTGAACATAAATTTTCAATAAATATATTATAATTATACGAATAATATACAAAAATACTTCCTTAGAATACGTGAAAATTTGGGGTATTACAAACTTCCAGGAAAATAAGGGGAACATTGGGAAGCCTACTAGTGGAAATGGGAATAGGGCTCAGATGGCTAATCAAGGATGTCGTGTGTACTTCTACAAGAAGTGTCCTAACAATCAGCTAGGAAAGGATTGTGCTAGGAACCTAGTGACTTGTTGTTTGTGTAACAAGTGATATATGTGTTTTATGATGTGTTTTTCCCTCATTTTCGGTTGATTCTGGTGCTAAATAGTTAAGTTTGTGGATTTTTTTAATAAATATCGTCTTTCGATGTTAAGTAATGTTTTAGAACGGTTTAAGCATCTTTAGTTGACTTTTAGAACTTTTTTACGATTACTTTATGCTTCCTCGGTTATTACGTGCGATTTTTGGTTTGTTTTATATGTTACGGGAGCGTGATAGGGAGTTATGAAGTCACTAGAAGCTAAAACGAGTCAAAAAGCACTTGCCTTGGGATGCACGCCAAGTCATGCGAAGCCACAAACGAGATTTGAAGAATCGAGCGAAGAAATAAGGAAGATCGTCAAAGTTTAGTCATCAGGAGCTCATGCGGGCGCAGCCCTTTAATTCCCATTTGATCTATGTGCCCGCAACATAGATCAGAATCTCAAGAAAGTCACAAACCACGACACCTGCGGGCGCAGGGAACAAGAAGAAATCCTTCAATGCGGGCGCAGGTGGTGTAGTTTTTTGTCCGTTCGACTTTTCCACGCGGTTTGGCTTCGTGGGTTTTAGTTTAATTAAAATCTAATCCTATAAATACTCTATATAAGGGGGGCACGACCCTCACTACTTTTTTGGCAGATTTTTAGACTTAGGAATCCTAAAACTCTTTTCTCTCTAGAATTTTAGAAGCACTTGGTTTGTTCTTGAAGATTCAATTAATGCAATTCAATCATTCTTTTGGTAATATCTTTCCGTATGTTTTTCAATTCTCTTTAATCCACGAATCTCTTTAATTTCATAGTTTTTAGTTTAGTTAATTTAGTTTTATTAGTAATTAATCTAGTTTTAATTCTTGTCCTTACTAGTTTATGATTATGAATATGTTATCTAAATTTATTATTGTTTTAATTCCTTTAATCATGTGTGATTAGTCTTCTTCTCTAGGGTTAGGGGATCTATGATCATGTTATGAGTTTATGTAATGTTCATTAATTAATTCTTGGCTTTTAATTGAATTCCTGTTATTGGTTTTTATTGATTGCAATTAAAAAGTGGCCAGATTTAATTGGAAGTTAGGTTATTGTCGAAATCAAGGCCGATAGGTAAGATTACCACAATTAGACCACTAAATAATAGGCAAAAACGAATTTATGCGAATTAGTGAGCCGGTAAAGGAGTTTTGAGGGAGTCTAAGTTCGAGACAATTAGTGAGCTCTAGTTCAATGTATGCCAATGAATTGATTAGCGAGTGTTTAATCAATACGTTGATTGATCATAGTGAACCGATTGCCCTAGGTTTCTGTTATAAGAGTTTAATTCATAATTTCCCATCATTTCCCTTAGTTTTAGCTATAGTTTTCTTAGTTTTAGTAGTCTTTTACCGAACTTTCCACCAAGGCCCCTTACACATTTTAGACTTTTTAGAACTAATAGGATTTAATAGCTTCCCTGAGGATTCGATCCAAACTTCCCTAGCTATATTGGTGAGAGTAGCTCGGTTATTTTTGAGAGGTGCGCGATAGCCTTATTCAAATTTTGGTGCCGTTGCCGGGCAGGAAATTTTTAATTCTATTAGTCGGGTTTAAAGTGTCTCCTTTGTCTTTATTTTTTGATTTATTTCCTCACCTCAAGGAACCTTCACGTTCGTTGAGGTAGTTCTAACTTCTGTTTCAAGTTTTAATTGTGTGCATATATTAGGTTGTATGCCGGTTTGGATTGATCCTGAACCGGGAAGATCATTGCATAAGAGGAGTCGTAGAAGGAAGTGGAGATTACGAAAAGTCATTCTTTCCGAACGAACACTGGTTGATTTGACACAACTTTTTGTTGGGTTGAATATTTCCAATAGTTCTGAAAAGGAAGAGATGGAAGAATCACAGTTAAACGAGAACAATATACCACGGAATGATGCACCACCGCCGCCGCCGCCGCTACCAACAGCGAGGTCCTTAAAAGTCTATTCTCAGCAGAGCTCTGCAACAGTGGGCAGTGGTTACTGAGTTCCTAATATAGAGGCCCTAAATTGAATCCAGCTTTGGTGAACATGGTAGAAAGGAATCAGTTTGCAGGAACATTGAAAGAAGATCTGAATTTGCATTTAAATAACTTCATTTAGTACTGCAACTCGATTAAGCAAGTTGGTGTATCTCAAGATTATATACGACGTACGTTGTTTCCATTTTCCTTAAAGGAGAAAGCTCGTTCTTAATTGAATGGTCTAAACATGGATACTATCAACAGTTGGGATGACTCGGCTCTTTCTTTTCAAAGGAAGTACTATCCTCTAGAGAGAACTGCACAACCTAGGAGTCCAATTACGAATTTCAATCAAGAAACCGATGAAACTCTTTATGATGCATGGGAGAGATTTAAGGAGTTGTTGAGAATGTGCCCTCATCATGGACTTGAAAATTGGTTTTTAGTGCAATCTTTCTATAATGGTTTGGTTAATGAGAGTAGAAAATTGCTTGATCTGGTGCTAGTGGTCGATTTATGAACAAAGAAGTCAATGCTGCTTATGATTTAATTGAGGAGATTGCAATTTATAATTCTCAATTCGGAAATCCTAGAGGACATGCTAAGAGAGGAGAAAACATGTGGTAGATGAAAAATATGAGAGTTTGGCTTCACAAATCAAGGCAACCCATGAGAAGCTAGACAAGATCAACACACCATCCTCCAATCCAATGACGGTAGCCACAATGGTTGCACTTTCGGAAGCTACAAATGTCTTCTTTGATTTATGTGGTTCTTTTGGGCATAGTATGTAAGCATGTCATAGTTCTATGGAGCAAGTATGTGTATTTCAAGCTTGCAAGAATAACACATTCTCGAACACATACAATCCTGGTTGGACAGATCATCCATACTTCTCTTACATGAATGCTAGCAATGTTCAAAATCTACAGCAGTAGCCACATTTTGCACCACAGCAACAGCATGTTCAAAGATTTGCTCCACCGGGGTTCAGTAGACCACCACCTCCAGCACCACTCCAAGCACCACCACAGCCAACTAGCAATGAGTTTTCAGAATTGAAAAATATGATGATGCAGATGCAGAAAGCCATGGAAGCTATGCAAGCCCACAATCGGCAATCGGAAACTCAAGTAGCACAAATTGCTCAATCATCAGCTCAAAGGTAACAAGGCCAACTTTCTCCTCAACCTGCTCCATCAAATGCTCCGTCAAGAAATCCACCTTGTGATCATTGCAACAAGGAGCGGTACTTACTATGAAGGTCTTAGAATGCCTGATGATGATACTACCAATGCTGCAAATGGAACGAGTTTGTGAAATTTTATTCACATGTTTAGTACAAGATTAATGAGCAAATGTCTACATAGCCATTCACAGTTTAATGTGTGGTGAAGGAAAGATAAATAGTTAGCCACACACAGTTAATGTGCGGTAAAGGAGGTTTAGTTTAATTAAAGGACACACAAGATAATTTTTAGTATCACCTTAAATCAAACATAATTAATATGGTTTGTTTGATTTTATGCATTCTCTTATGTGATGTTGTGTGTCAGTCATAATAATGTTAAACCTATTAATCACGTAGAGTGAAAGAGGATTCATACCAAAACTTTTGGAACGTATATAACTTGAGTATGAACAATGGGGGGAGTCGTATGGAATAGTGACCTATGACCTCTTATTGGGGTATAAGACTTTGTACTGTTCTATATTTTTAATGCGCTAGAATTTCGTCACTATATGTGCCATAGGTAGTACCTTGTTGGAGTTGCTCCCAACTTGGTGCCCAATAGGGCAATTTTAAAGGAAAGGAAACCCGTTCGATGCGAAATCCAAAGTCTAAGTATAATAAATAATTTGTATGAGATGAGTTTATGCACAAGTTTGAATAGATGTCAACGGTAAGAAGCAAGTTTGTTATGCTTCTCTCATTTTAATATTAATCATGTTTTACATGGTCTATAGTATTTATGTACTCAACTTTGCTAATTACGTGTATTGTGTGTATGGCCTATCTTTATTTGGCCCTACTATGACCCATTTTGATGGCGAGTAGAAGTCTAGAATAAAGCGAAAGCAACTGTTTCAGGTGGGCATAGTCAATCATGCTTGGATTGAGTGGAGAGTGCTCATTGTTCTTGAGTTTAGCTCTGTTGCTTTTGAATTGTTTTATTTATATTCTCTTTGTAGCTTTATTTATTATGGTGTCATTGTTGGACTTTTTTGGTTTTATGATCATGAGACTTTAGTTGGGTTTTCAAATTATAAAACTTGAGTGGTTTTAAAAGGGCCGTTGTCGGTTCGAAATTGTAATAAAGTATTTTTAGTTGGCGGTGTTTTGAAAGTTTATTTTAATTTTAATATTTTAAAGTAGAAGTCTTCCGCTGTAGTACTTTGATAGTAGCCTTAGCCATTATCACTGTGGCAGTAGCACTTTGAATTTTTTTTTTATTTTTACTTTGTTTAATAAATAATTTCCGGAAATAGTTAGAGTTTTCCAGGGTGTTACACTAAGATATACCACGTGACTTCAATGATGAAAGGTTTGGCAAAAGCAAACACTTTTAGAAGCTTAAAATCTAATTTTGAACAAAAACTAGGAAGTCGAGCTTCGATGCCAATCAACATAAGTTATGCGAGTTAATAATCATCCATATCATTAACACATGAAATATATGAATTAATGATCATTCTCATTAATTCGTATAAACTATTTGAGTCGTTATTCATGTTCATTTCGATCTCTGAGAAAGATTCTCCTCCAAATTTCTGACATTTTTACAACATGTCTCGATTAAAATTACCAAAATGCCCTTAAAAGCCCAATCAGATCAACATAACAAGAGTCGACACATACTTACGTCACATTTCCACACAAAAATCATTTATAACATTTCCCTACGACCGAACCTGGCCTAAAATGAAAATACTCATCTTCAAGCATTGTCAGACTGTAACACCCTAGAATATCCTAAATTTCCTCCTTTGGATTTTCCGAAATAAAATATAAATATAATAAACATAATTCCTACTTAACTAGGAAAAACCAAAGTATTATCGCCACCGTGGTCACGACTAAGGCTTTGATCAAAGTACTACAGCGGAAGTCCTTAAAAACCCAAAACCAAATTAAAAACTCAAAATAAACTGAAAACAATCTCAAAAGCAACCAAAGTCAAAAGCAAAAAAGAAAACCAAATTAAATCTTTATTACACTTCGGAACCATCTTCGCAGCCCTTCAAAAACCCAATAAACTTTAAACTTCGAAAACCAAAAGTCAACATCAACAATAAATAACTAACAAGTCCATAAAACTTAGAAACCTACACTGCAAGCGCTCACAATCTAACCCAGCATGATTGACTATGCCGTGTAGCTTTCTCTTATTCTAGACAACTAGTTGCCATCAAAGTCAGTCATCGTAGGGCCAAGTGAAAGAGAAAGCCAAGCACACAATCACACACAATCAGCAAAGCCGAGTATATAAATACCATAGACTATGCAAAACATGATTAATATTAAAATTAAAGAAAAGGATAACACACATACTTCTTACCGTTAACATCTCTTCCTACATGTGCATAGACTCAACTCATAAAAATTATTTATTATATTTAAACTTTGGATTTCACATCGAACGGTTTCCTTTCCTTAACAATCGCCCTATTAGGCACCACCTTGGGAGCAACTCCAAGAAAGTATTAACTATGTCACATATAGTGATGGAATTCCAGCGCATTTAGTACAACATCTTGTGCCCCAATTCGAAGTTACAGGAAATACCCATAACTCCCCCCATTGTTCAAACTCAAGCTATATACATTCCAACAGTTTTGGTGCTATCCTTTTTCACTTTACATGATAAACAGCTTTAATAATATTATGATTCACACACAACAACACATATAAGCATCCATCACATCAAACAAAACCATATTAATTATCTTGGATTTAAAGAGATTCTAAAAATAATCTTGTGCGTCCTTTAATTAAACTAAACTTCCTTTACGACACATTATTTATGAGTTGCTAACTATTTATCTTTCTTGACCACACATTAAACGGTGAGTGGCTATATAAATATTTTCTCATTAAACTTCTACTAAACATGTGAATAAAAATTCACTATCTACCTTTCTTATTGATTAAGCAACTAATCAACTTAACTTTCTTTTCTTCTTTATTAACTATTAGCCAACATTAGAAATAACTTTAACATTCCAATTACTCATGATATATTTAACAATGCTATAAATGTGCAATGTCAAAATAATATAAGAATCATACTTTTCAAACTTTCATACTAACATACTTTCCATGCAAGTCAACCACGCAACAACTTATATTCACATACGTAACATACAAGATCAACAATCAAGCAAGAATTCTACTTTTATATTTGCCTTTATTACTTACGTACCTTGTATAGTAGTGGCGATCCGCCACAACTTCTAATTGTCAACTAACTCGAATTCTCCTACATAGAGAAACCGAAACTAAATTAAAACCTTGTTGACTAACTTCTACAACAACTCTAAACTAACTTTTTATATTGGAAACTTGTCTAAAACCTTCCCTATATAGTCTCTATTCAATTCAATTCCATACTTTATTTTAATTTTTTCTTTTGCAAAATGCTTGATTTTAGGTAATTTTACGAAAGTGACAGCGTCATAAAATTACGTAAAAATACTTTAAAACCCTTTTAAATATCATAACTTTGTCCTAAAACAGTATACTCATATCCTAAGATCACCATATAATATTTTGATGCATTAAAAATAATTATAACTAGTTTTCACGTGCTGTTATTTTTATTAGGCACAAACACGTTTTAATAAAAATTCACGACTTTATTTATTTATTAAAAACTCATTAAAACTTCATAATTCAGGCATAAAATTCTTTACAATCTAACACCATCATTATACATCTATCTATGGTTTAAAATAATTTTTCATGATGTAAAACATGTTCATAATATTTTTACTCTTAGTTTTCATAAGTTTTCATATCTGACAGCAATATTAAACAATTTTAAAACCCTTAAAGCAAATATGAACTTCATAAAATCATCAAAAATTAATATGTCAACAATTTACGATCATAATATAAAAGTTTAGATCATTAAAAATCAAAACTACAAATTTCATAATTTCATAAACCATATTTAAAAATTTCGTGAACAACATTATAAATTTAAACTTTAAAAATGATCATAACTTTTATAAAACATGATTAGAATCACAAAAAAAATGATTAAACATAATTATAAACATAAATGTATGCATAATTGAATTAAAAAGAAACGAGGAAAAAAGTTTTTTTTATAAGATAGAAATACGCCAGAAATAGGGGAGGAAGAAGAGGAGTGGCCGACGGTGGGACAACCGGCAGCGGAGGGTGGCGCCGGCAAGGGAGGTGGACGAAGAAGGGGACACATGAAGAGGAACGGGCGAGTGAAAGGACTTGGCGAGAAAAAACTATTTCTTCCTTTTTTCGAAAATTTCGAACTTCTCTCTCTGTTTTTTTTTTAAATCCTAAATCTCTAATATGCAAAATAAATCTAAAAATTTCTGAAATTAAGGGGTATTTATAGGCCCAATGTAGGTTTTGGTGCAATTATATAAATACCCTTAATGCTAGAAATTACTTTTTGTGCCCTTGTTTAAAAACAATTTAGGAAACCTTAAAAATTCTATTTTTAGAAACTTATTAAAATATCTAATAAACTCAAAGTGACATAAAATATAATTTATAAACTTCAGAAAACATAAAATAATTNCCTATATAGTCTCTATTCAATTCAATTCCATACTTTATTTTAATTTTTTCTTTTGCAAAATGCTTGATTTTAGGTAATTTTACGAAAGTGACAGCGTCATAAAATTACGTAAAAATACTTTAAAACCCTTTTAAATATCATAACTTTGTCCTAAAACAGTATACTCATATCCTAAGATCACCATATAATATTTTGATGCATTAAAAATAATTATAACTAGTTTTCACGTGCTGTTATTTTTATTAGGCACAAACACGTTTTAATAAAAATTCACGACTTTATTTATTTATTAAAAACTCATTAAAACTTCATAATTCAGGCATAAAATTCTTTACAATCTAACACCATCATTATACATCTATCTATGGTTTAAAATAATTTTTCATGATGTAAAACATGTTCATAATATTTTTACTCTTAGTTTTCATAAGTTTTCATATCTGACAGCAATATTAAACAATTTTAAAACCCTTAAAGCAAATATGAACTTCATAAAATCATCAAAAATTAATATGTCAACAATTTACGATCATAATATAAAAGTTTAGATCATTAAAAATCAAAACTACAAATTTCATAATTTCATAAACCATATTTAAAAATTTCGTGAACAACATTATAAATTTAAACTTTAAAAATGATCATAACTTTTATAAAACATGATTAGAATCACAAAAAAAATGATTAAACATAATTATAAACATAAATGTATGCATAATTGAATTAAAAAGAAACGAGGAAAAAAGTTTTTTTTATAAGATAGAAATACGCCAGAAATAGGGGAGGAAGAAGAGGAGTGGCCGACGGTGGGACAACCGGCAGCGGAGGGTGGCGCCGGCAAGGGAGGTGGACGAAGAAGGGGACACATGAAGAGGAACGGGCGAGTGAAAGGACTTGGCGAGAAAAAACTATTTCTTCCTTTTTTCGAAAATTTCGAACTTCTCTCTCTGTTTTTTTTTTAAATCCTAAATCTCTAATATGCAAAATAAATCTAAAAATTTCTGAAATTAAGGGGTATTTATAGGCCCAATGTAGGTTTTGGTGCAATTATATAAATACCCTTAATGCTAGAAATTACTTTTTGTGCCCTTGTTTAAAAACAATTTAGGAAACCTTAAAAATTCTATTTTTAGAAACTTATTAAAATATCTAATAAACTCAAAGTGACATAAAATATAATTTATAAACTTCAGAAAACATAAAATAATTAATTCAAGTAACAATTAATTTAAACTTTCTTCCTTTAATATATTTATTGAACTTAAATTTTTAATAAAAATACTAAAAATATACACATAAAATACGAAATAATATTCTTAAAATACGTGAAAATATGGGGTATTACAGTCTACCCCATTTAAAAGATGTTTCGTCTTGAAACTTTATGTAAATTATTGTCTGGAACTTGAATAGTGACTATGTTTTGTTTAAGAAAATTTCATTTTTATCCTATGTTGTTGTAGACTTTAGGCATTTAACTCGACCTTTCCTTGACAACTTCTAGTAAACAAACATACAAATTTCATACAACTTTACTAATAGACGTAAAAACTTGCAAAATTTAGGGTAAAAACGTGAGAAATTATATCACACTCTACCCCACTTAAGAATCGAGTTACGTCCCCCTTACTCTACTAATCTGAAATAACTCTGGATACTTTTCTCTTATTATATCCTCAGCTTCCCATGTTACTTCTTCAGTTTCTTGGTTAGACCACAATACTTTCACTACTTTGACATTTTTCCTCCGAGTACCTCGAAGCTTACTATCAAGTATTTTAATTGGCTTCTCTTCATAAGTTAAACTTTGGTCTAACCTATTGTTTTAGGTTGTAACACATTTGACTTATCCGGCACATACTTTCTTAGTTGAGACACATGAAAAACATTGTGAAATTTGCTGAACTCTATTGGTAATGGTAACTTATAGGCGAACTTTCCAATCCTTCGGAAGATTTCAGAGGCTCCAATGTATTTTGGGCTCAATTTTCCCTTCTTCCCGAACCTCATAACACCTTTCATCGATGATACCTTAAGTAACACTTTATCACAAACTTCAAACACAACTTGTTCACACTTTTGGTCCGCATAAGATTTTTGTCATTCTTATGCAGCTTAAATCATTGTTTGTATCACTTTACTGTTTTGGTAGTTTCTTCGATCAAATGAGGTCCTAAAATTACTGTCTCACTTATTTCACCCCAACATAAGGGAAATATGCACTTCCTTCCATACAAGGCCTCAAAAGGTGTCATGCCAATACTTGCATGGTAACTATTATTGTATGAGAACTCAATCAAATTCAAAAAAACATCCCAATTCGCTTGAAAATCCATTATACAAGCTTTCAACATGTCCTCCAAAGTCTGTATGGTTCTCTCTGTTTGTCTATCGGTTGCTAGATGGAAAGCTGCGCTCATTTTCAACGTTGTACTGAAGTTCTCCTGGACAGTTTTCTAGAATTTCGAAAAAAACTAATAATCCCTATCTGAAACGATATCCTTTGGAACTCCATGTAGCCTCGCAACATGTTTTATGTAAGCCTTTGCAACTTGTTCCATCCTCCAAGTCAACTTCATCGGTAAAAATACCGCTGATTTAGTAAGCCTATCCACCACAACTCATATTATATCATTTTAACTCCTTGATTTCGGCAAGCAGGTTAAAAAATCTATTGATATGCAATCCCACTTCCATCCTGGTATTTCAAGTGGTTGAACTTCTCCTTCTGGCCTTTTATGCTCAAATTTCACCTTTTGACAAGTAGGACAGTTACTCACAATTTCAGCCACTTCCCTTTTCATCCTAGGCCACCATTACTCCTTTTCTAAATCCTTATACAGTTTATCACCTCCAGGATGAACTGAGTATGGTGTATTATAAGACCTTACTTCATAATCTTCTGTTTCAAATCTTCATTTTTATGTGGTACACACCACCCTCCTTTATACCTCAAACTTCCATCTTCATTGATTTTGAAGTCCGCAGCCTTTCCTGCCTTCAATTTCTCCTTTATTCTATCCAGTTCACGTATCCATCCTGGTTCTCCTTAATCTCCTCAAACACTGTTGATTGAATACTAAGATTACAAAGTACTCCTTCCAACTCTCCCTCCTTCACTATCTCTAAATTCATTCTATCAATGTCTCTACAAAGCTCGTCACCAACGACTAAAGAATCCACTCCATGCTTTGTTTTACGACTTAGATCGAGCATCCTCTACCACATTGGCCTTCCCTTCATGGTATTGGATATCCAAATCATAATCTTTGATGATCAGCTCAAGCCATCCCCTTTGTCGCATATTCAAATCCTTTTGAGCGAAAAAGTACTTCAAGCTCTTATGATCCGTGTAGATTCTACACTTCACTCTATAATAGTAGTGCCCCCATATCTTTAAGGAAAACACGATCGCTGCTAGCTCGAGATCGTGGGTGGGATAGTTTGCTTCGTACGACTTCAACTGTCTTGAAGCATATGCAATCACCTTCCTATTTTGCATTAAAACGCATCCCAAACCATTTTTGGAAGCATCACTATACACGTCATAAGAACCACTCCGATCTGGCAAAGTCAGCACTAGAGCCGTAGTCAAACTCTCCTTTAAAGTCTGAAATGCCTCCTCACACTTATCACTCAAAACAAACTTGCATTCATTCTTCATTAACGAGTCATGGACTTAGCGATCCTCAAAAAGTCCTTCACAAAGCACCGGTAATACCCGGCTAAACCCAATGAACTTCGTACATCCCACACATTTTTAGGTGTAGTTCACTCTTTCACGGCTACGATCTTGGCTGGATCTACTTCAACTCCCTCATTAGACACAAAATGTCCCAAAAATGCGACTTTCTCCAACAAAAATTCACATTTCGAGAATTTAGCGTACAACTTATTCTCCCTTAGTGACATTATAATTATCCTCACATGTTCCACGTGCTCTTCCTTGCTCTTAGAGTACACCAAAATATCATCTATAAACACTACCACGAACATATCCAAGAACCGTTGAAGTATTCTATTCATTAAGTCCATGAAAATTGCTGGCACATGCGTTAACCCAACAGGCATAACAGTGAACTCGTAATGCCCATACTTATACGAAAAGCCATCTTTGATATGTCCTCATTAGCAATCCTCAATCAATGGCACTCTGACCTTAAATCGATCTTTGAAAACATAGTAGCTCCTTTCAACTGATTAAACAATTCGTCAATCCTCGGTAAAGGATACTTATGCTTGATCGTCACCTTATTCAGCTCCCTATAGTCAATACACAACCTCATACTCCCATCATTCTTTTTCACAAACAGCACTAGCGCTCCCCAAAGTGACGCACTAAGCCTAATGTAACCCTTCTCCGATAAATCCTGCAACTGCTCTTTCAACTCAAACATTTCCGCAGGTGTCATCCTATATGGTGCTTTGGAAATAGGTGTTGTTCCTAGAACTAAGTCAATAGTGAAGTTGACTTCTCTCTTCTGTGGCATTCCCGGAATCTCCTCCGAAAACAATTCCATGAAATCCCTCACTACCTTAATGTCCTCAGGCTTACAAGACTCGACAAGATCTACATCCCTCACACTACAAATGTAAATTGGGAAACCTCTATTCACATAACTAGCAAACCTCATCACTAACACTATTTTGTTGTGTTTTGGCCTTCCTACCCTCCAATAGCTCACTCTCTTGCCCTTATTAACTAACGAGATTTTTTGTGGCTCACACAAAATCTCAGGGTTATGTTCACTCGGCCAATCCATCCCTAGGATCACTTCTACGTCACCCAAATGAATCTCGATAAGTTTAGCCTTAAACTCCACTCCCTCTATCTCAACCGAAACATCCAAAAATCTCCTTGAACACTGTACTTCTGGTCTTGATGGTAACACCGTCGACATATCTATTGTATCTACTTTTGCCAAAACAGGCATTAAGTTTTCCAAAATCTTAGTGGATACAAAAGAATATGTTGTACCAGAATCAAACAAAACTTTAACAAGAGAGTGAATAGAAAAAGTACCAGTAATCACATTCGTACTAGCATCCGCTTCACTTCGTGCCATCACATTTAGCTTTCCACTATTCGAGGTCTTAGCCTAACCTCCTCCATTTTCATTTTCATTCCTATTCCCGGCTTGTTGCATTACATTTTCTCCCATATTTCGTGTGAAACCCTTCTGCTTACCCCCTATCAAATTTCCCTTGAATTGTGACCATTGTCCTTCCTTTCCCTTGCCCTTAGAGAAACACATACACACGATGTCCAAGCTTTTTGCACAAACGGCAAGTAACCGGGTTCCCAGCACAGTCGTTGCCTGGGTGATTGTTAGGACATTTCTTGTAGAAGCACACACGACTACCTTGATTTGTCGTCTGCACCCTATTCCTATTTCCATTAGCTGGCTTCCCAAAGTTTCCCTTATTTCCCTCAAAGTTGTTGTTGAAATGAGGCTTCCTAAATCCACCATGACTCCCTTTTGTGGTTAATGTTTCCTCCACCATCCTTTCTTGTCTCACCTTCTTTCAGCATCTCCTTCTTCTTCTGGTCTAAGGCATACATATGTGCAGCTCTAGTATATAACTCATCCAAGGGCTCAAAGACTTGCCCGGCTAGTTCCAGCTTAATATCTATGGCAACCTTCTCTCAAAGCGACTAACCTTCAGCTTCTCAGTTGCTACAACCTCCTTAGGAACCATAGTTAACTTTATAAACTTCGTGTAGTACTCTGTAACTGACATACCCCCTATCTTAAGCTCTAGAAACTTATCAACTTTCTGCTTTTGAAGGAACACAATGTAAAACTTGTTGCAAATCTACTCCTGAAATACAATCCAATAAAATCCCCTGCCACGGCCCTAATCACAGCTTCATTATGTGACCCCTAAAGATCTAGTTCTCCCACTCAGATAGTAAACTGCATGGTTTACCTAAAAATCTTTTGGACACTCAATTGCCCCAAACAGGTTGTTGAACTCTCTCAGCCATTCTTTAAAACAGTTGGATTGGGTTCTCCTTGGTAAGTAGGCGGCTTACTTTGAAAAACTTTCTTGAAAAGTTCCCCAACGGGTTTGCCTCCATTACCATTTCCTCTACCAGCTAACTATTTAGCCAAAATAGCTAATTGCCTCACTACATCATTCAGCTGATTGTTTATACGTTCAGCCATCCTATTTATCCTATAGAGGGAAAAGACATTTATAATAAACTATGTCTAACTCCAAATTAGAACAACACAAAACTTATAACACAACATAAAAGCACTTTCCCAATTCATCTCACAAAAGAAATTACCAAGAGGCGAATGATTCACTTAGTTTTGATTGTTTGCACAACCATCCCAGTATAATAATGCACATAGAAAAAAAATTCCCTAGGTTTTTCTCTACATAAGACATCATTTCTCAAGAAAACTGGCTCACTTATTCCTTTATTACAATAATGGTTCTTAAATGCTTTGTTTCCTAAAAGTTCCTTATGGCTTACAACCATTTATTCACAAAGAAAATAACAATCTAAAATATCCAACATCCTAAACATCAACAATACTGGGCAATATTAATTTAAACTAAATTCATGTTCATAACAAAGACTTCTAAACATTAACATTATCCTGCTTGTCCTAGGTATGAACTTAGGATCAAATCTTCTTCAAAATCTTCATCCATGTCTTCCTCGAGACCAAGTTCATTTCCTTCTTCTTCAAAGTCAGTCACTAAATCCACATACACTGGATCACTGGATCTGGATTCTTAATCTCATAACATGAACTATCCTTCGACTTATAGCTTTGAGAGCCTGAAGAAGCTTCATTCTCACTCATTGCAACATTCTCTTGATCACTTGGGACTGATCTGGGTGGGAACTCCTCTTTTGCATTCGATTTCAGAAACTCTTGCTCCTTCTTTGCAATATAATCTTCCAATAGTACCTCCATTCACAACCCCTTGGACCATTGATCCTTATAATTAGTATAGTTTGGAAGTCCTCCAATGAAATGAAAGTCATCAAACTTTGCCTTCATATCCAAGTAAGGTGGACAATTAGTCAAGCAATTCACTATAAAAGCAGACACATGATCGGGTTGGTCCGACTCCTTTAACTTCAACATTGCACTCATGTATAAAAGGAGAAACAAATCTTCTATACATACTAAGGTGGACTCTCATAATCCTTCATCTCTAAATTTCCCATCTGAGTTTCCTTACTAGGCATATTATCCACCATCTACGACACATTATACTAATGATATGAAAGCAATAACACATAATACAAACCTTAATTCCTTGCATACCTGCACATTTCAAACTTTTTATTTTTCACAACTTTCTATTTTCGGAAATTATTATTTCTAAAATCTCCATTTCTAGTAACTTTCTAAAATAAGAAATTGCTCTTTCCAAAATAAAATTGAGGGTACCCCCTCATTAGAAAATTTTTATTTTATTTTGAAAACCAAGCTCTGGTAACCACTTTATAACACCCTGGAATTTCCTAATTTTCATCCTTTAGATTTTCCGGAAATAAAATATAAATATATATAATAAATATAATTTTTACTTAACTAGAAAAAATGAAAGTATTACCACCACCGTGATAATGACTAAGACTTTTATCAAAGTACTACAGCAGAAGACTTTAAAAACCAAAAACCAAATTAAAACTCAAAATAAACTCAAAACAATCTCAAAAGCAACCAAAGTCCAAATCCAAAAGAAAACCAAATTAAATCTTTATTACACTTCAGAACCGTCTTAACAACCCTTCAAAACCAAATAAACTTTAAACTTCGAAAACCATAAGTCAACATCAAGAATAAATAACTAACAAGTCCATAAAACTAAGAAAATTACATTGCAAGCACTAACACTCCAACCAAGCATGATTGATTATGCCCTGTAGCTTTCTCTTATTCTAGGCAACTACTTGCCATCAATGTGGGTCATCGTAGGGCCAAGTAAATATAAAGCCATGCACACAAACACACAAAACAACAAAGCTTAGTACATATATAAATACAAGAGAATATGCAAACCATGATGAATATTAAAATAAAAGAAAAGAATAACACACATACTTCTTATCATTACCATCTTTTCATACTTGTACATAGACTTAACTCATACAAATTATTTATTATATTTAAACTTTGGACTTCACATTAAATGGGTTTCCTTTCCTTAACAATTGCCCTATTGGGCACCAACTTGGGAGCAACTCCAAGAAGGTATTAACTAGGTCACACATAGTGATGGAATTTCAGTGCATTTTAAATATAAAAGAGTACAACGTCTTGTACCCCAAGTAGAAGTTAAAGTAAACACCCATGGCTACATTGTTCATATTCAAGGTATATACGTTTCAAGAGTTTAGAAGCGAATCCTCTTTCACTTTACGTGATTCATAGGTTTAACAATATTATGACTCACACACAACACATAGAAGCATGCATAAAATCAAACAAAATCGCATTAATTATCTTGGGTTTAAAGTGATTCTAAAAATAATCTTGTGTGTCCTTTAATTAAACTAAACTTCCTTTACGACACTTGAACAGTGAGTGGCTAACTATTTGTATTTCTTGACCACACATTAAACTGTGAGTGGCTATATAAATATTTTCTCATTAAACTTCTATTAAACATGTGAATAAAAATTCACTATCTTTCTTTAAAATATTTAAAAATGCTTACAATATTAATTTTTTAACGATAAAACCTTTATAAAATATAATTAATTCATAAAAATACCTTATGTCATGAAAATAAATAGGGCTTAGCCCTTTTTTTCGAAAACCTTAAGAAATGGACTACGATGACACAAAACCTAAGACTATTATTGCTATTTTTGGAACTTAAAAAAAATATTCAAAACCACTTTTTGGATAAAGATTAGCCCCCTACTTATATCGATCGTGCAATTTAGCTCCTCATGTTGTAATTGAAGTAAATTAGCCCCACAACTTTTAGTCTTCGTGAAATTCACTCCAATTTAATTGTAACACTTATATTATAAATTTTACACCATTAACATAAATTTATGAGCTATATACATTAACACAATTCTTGCACCTATATTATTATATAATATAGTTATATAATTTTTGTACATGCATCATCTTTTAATCAAGGCTTTGGATTAGGGTAAATTGCAAGATTATCATCAATCTCTTATGTTTTACTTTTTCTTAATGAAAATTGGGGGTTAATGCGTACAATTTCTTTTTCTTAACCAAAAATTTTCCAAAACCACCTATTAAATATCGTTTTTTGAAGACAACTACCTATTAAAAAATTTATTTTATAAAACTACCTAAACAAATACTTCCGACTTGGTAGCACTACCTCTAGACAGATTTTCCTCTATTTTCAGGGCGTATGTGGCCTACATGTAACAGTTTCCCTCCGTCTTTTTGCTAATGAAAAGTTACATATATGCCCTTGTGTGAAATCTTATTAACTAACCCGTTTAACTCCTCTTCTTCACTTTACTTCTACTGAACTTTTTTTTCTTTTACATTTTTTCTTTGTTGTTTGTCTCCATTGTTCTATGATGTGCTTTGATAATTAATCTACACCACTAATATAACTCTCTCACTTTTATTAATTCAATTATCTTAATTTTTTTCACCTACAATTGTACTAGGAATTTTAGCAATAAACTTGCCTCATTTCTGTCATTCGACAATGACGAATCTCATAAATGAATATGCAAATAGAATTCAGTACAACATTCGCAACAAACCAGAAAATAGGTAAGTTTATGGCATTTTGATCTAGTTAGATTTGATCTTGATACAGTTGAATTGGGTATATGTACTTGTTAATTGTGAATTAAATTCGATTTTATTCCTAAGCCCTAATTATTCATTTTTGATTGCAAATGATTAAAAAGTAATGGAAAGTGGTAGGTCATTGGAAATTTTCATGATTTACTATGTTATTCAGTGCGTTGATTGATTTTCTTCATATCGATTTGTGATGTTTTGGTACATGGTTTGTAATGGATGCTTATTGTTTGTTGTTGTTGACTTTTTTTAATTGAACTTACACAGGGAGCTACCTAAGTTCATTGATGTTGATATGTGTTTTGTTGGGAAATTTGAAGTCAATGAAGGCATAAATGAGTATGTTGGGGGGACGGTGTACACAAAATTGAGTTTATGGTTGAATGAGTTAGATGTCTGTAATTTATGGCTAGAAGTTGAGAGGGAAATGAAGATAGTTTATACTGGCAAGGTTACACCCGTTTCAGTATTTGGTTTAGGTTGAGTGGTGCGTGCAAATAGATAGAATCACAGGATGATATTGTGATGTTGATTGAAGGGAGGGAATTGTGTGGAAGGGTAACTATATATGATTTGGAGTACTAGGATACAGGAAAGCTTAAAAGAGGAAGTAAATTTGGGCTTAAAGTGAAAGTTGAAAAATATCCAAGGCCAAACAAGCCTAATCCACCCCATCCAAATAAAGTTATGTCACCAACTAGGAAATTAAAAGCCCAAGACTTTAGGAAGAACCTGCTGTAATTTACATCTCTGAGCCACCCACCAGATTTTCCCACTGCACTATCCTCTACCCCTCCCACAACATATTATTTTTTTTCCTAATCCTCCTCCCTCAGCAGTACAAACTTCTGTCACTGAAAAACACACACCCAATAGGAAGAAATATCTTGCTACTAGGTTAAAACCAACCACATTATAAATCAACCTTTCCAACAAAGAAACATTAACCACTTCAAATGTTACAATTGCATGTAACTCAACTCTTCAATCCAAAAAATCTCCTACCACAAAAGCATCTACCAAATATGCTACCACAAATTAGTCTACCTCATCTACTACCACAAAACAGTCTACAAAATCTACTACCACAAAACAGTTTACAACATCTGCTACCACAAAATTGTGTACACAATCTGCTGCCAAAAAACCATCCACCAAATCTAAGCCTGTTGTCCTTAGATCTGAACAATAAGGGAGAAAAGGGAAAAAGGAGAAGGAAGAACATCTTGGAAAAAAAAAAGTTAGGAAAGAAAAGGGTAGGCAAGAAAGGGGTTGGGAAGAAAAGAAAAGGGAAGCAGGTTTTGAATAGGGATTATGATGGTGAACCACAATGGTCCAGGGATTCAAAATATAGTGATATGGATGTAGACGTTGTTCCAAGTGAGGAAGACTACGAAGCTGCAGATGGAGCACAACTGTTTGTACACACCACAACAAAAGATATCAGCAATCAAGTTGCAGGATTATGGGGTAAGAAACAAGCAGTTGTTGAGAATCCTAACACTAAAGATACATAAGAATTTGATGGTGTACAAGAGCATGATTATGATTCTGATGAATTGAGAAGCATTCAAGGATCTGATGATGAGGTAGATCCCTATCCAACTTTCAACCCCTAAATTGATTTCGGTAAGTCAATTCAAATTATCAAAGGCCTTAAGTTAAGAGATGTTGATATACTAAGAAAATCACTAAGATACCATGCTATTGAAAATCATTACAATTACTATTACATACATAATGGGTGTAGAAGAGTGACTACCTATTGTAGGTTTAAGTGTAAGTGTCCTTGGGATAAAAAACATGGTAAAATTGTTAAATGCATATGCTTAAATGTCATTTCAAAGTTTATGCTAGGAGGTTGAAAGGTGAAACAGTGATGCAAATTAAAAATGTGAATACTGAACATGTTTGTGGTTATCAAGATGCAAATCCAAAGCTTACTTATGAGTTTTTAGCTGAAAAATACATCAACCTTTTTAGGTCTAACTCCTGTTATAGTTTAAAAGATTTTTAGACAACAGTTAGGTTAGACTTAGGTGTTTTTATTGGATATTATAAAGCATGGTTCACTAGGTCTACAGCTATATTTATTTTGTATGGAGATGCTACTGATGAGTATGCGAAGGTCTATGATTATGCACATGCACTTTTGCAATACAATCCTAGAAGCACTTGTATTGTAAAGTGTGAAGGGATAGAAGAAGGTACTCTTGTTTTGTAAAGGGTGTATGTGTGTTTGGAGGCATGTAAGTTGGGATTCAAGAGAGAATGTAGGCCTATTGTTGGAGTAGATGGCTGTCACTTGAAAGGTCAATACCCCGGTATGGTTTTAGTAGCTGTTGAGAAGGATAGAAACAAAAATATATTCCAAATTGCTTGGGCGATTGTTGATGTTGAGAACAAGGAATGTTGGACATGGTTTTTTGAGCTGCTGTTAGATGACATAAACTTCCCTAAAGGAGATGTTGTCACTATAATTAGTGACAAACAAAAGGTAAGCCTCAAATTTAAATATGTAATTTAAGTTCATTGCTATCACTAGTACAAAAAATGGATTTTGCTGCGCCAAATTTGCTGCGGTTTTTTGACATTTTTAAAGAACCGCAGCAAATAACAGTTGATGATTTCAACACAAAATAATTTGCTGCGGTTATTCTATTTGCTGCGGTTGTTTATTCTATTTGCTGCGGTTGAACCGCAGCAAATAATCCAACAACAATAATTAAAAAGCTTCAGCCCAAGCCCACTATAAGAAGCCATATTTAAACCCACTTCCTCAATACCCTCCCACCTTTCCTTCTGATTTTATTGTCCTAACCCTTTCCTCAAACCCTAACCCTTCATTCCCCTTCTCTCACTCAATGTCGCCTCTCACCCTCATTCCCCTTCTTTCTCTCACTCAATAATCTCGCCTCTCCCTTCATTCCCCTCCTTTCTATCACTCAATCTCGCCTGTCACTGATCATTCCATGAATTTCGTCTTCACATTGAAGAAACGAATCAAATCTAGGTTTAATTAGAGGTTTGGCGAATAATTAAAGGCTTCGAAGTTGAATTGTCGATGAGCGAATCTATTCGAATCACCCTAGAGGTTTAATTTCTGTCTTTTTTAAGCTAATTTGTTAGACTTTAGGTTTGAATTTGCGATTTTTTTGATTGTAATTTCTGTCCATACGTGTTTTGACAGCCCAAAGACATTTTTATGTCTTCTCTGGATATGCACCACTTAGCATACGTCTGATTCAGCAAGCCATTAGATTGGATGGTAAGGTATTTGTTGCGATGCTCAACATGCTATCAAACTTGTGTTAGTTTTTGTTTTGCAAGAACCTCTATACTACTTTTCAGTATTTCTTTCTCTTTCATTATTTATTAGGCATCAATTGGGCAATAGGCAATTACACCTCAAATGTGTTCTGAGTATTGATTTTTGTAATCTTGTGGTATCTGTTTCGACTTTTACTTGTATATTTTCCTAGTCTTGTATCTTATAATTAGGAATATACAGTCATAACTTAATGATTTGGTGGAGTTTGATACATAATATTTTTATTGATGAGTCTGAGTAAATAATTAATATTGAAATAAGCTGCAATTTTCTTATATTCACTATGTTTTGTCTTCTGTTATGCACAGCCTCTTTTCATCATTATCTCACTGTTATCTGTTGAAGCCTCTAATTTGTATTATCACTTGCACACCCACATATTGCCTTTTAGGTCCTTGTGCTAACTGTGGCAGATATTGCATTTCAACTCTTCCGTCTCCTTTCCACCAAGTTAATCTGGCAATTCACTCTTTTGTTATTGCAGATATTGTTCATTGTTCAAAATGTCTAGTGCTGATGAGGAACTGTTCTTCCTTCTTGTTTTTTTGGGGGGGGGGGGGGTGGAATGGGGGATTTGGGAATGAGCCGGTAGTTGATGACCTCATATCATATAAGTATTCAGCAAACTTTCTAACATGCACTCCCATTTTGAAATAATGATTATCTATATAATTCAGGGTTGTTTGAAAATTTTTGGGGGCTTAGATGTAAATGAGGTCATCTACTTAGCTTTCCAAGTGATCAAAAATGCCTGTTCAATAATTTTTTTTGACTTTTTAATGAGGTGATGTGAGATCCATTGTGTTATATGCCGTTATGCCTACTCTTTATGATCTCTCTTTTTTTCTGTTTAATGATATTATTCTGTTTTGGTTGCATTATTTATTTTATTCTAAATCTTCCAACAATCTCCTGTCTGTAGTTGAATTGAAAATGATTTCCTTGATTAATCAGAATGTAACTTGTCTGTAGCCTGACTCTTGTAGCAAGTTCTTTCGAAATGGTTGCATTTTTAGTAATTAAAAGTGAATCATTTTTATACTAGCATATAATTTTAGAAATTTCGTTTAGCATTAAACATTATGATTGCATGGACGGCATGTACATCTTTGTGGAGGTAAAAGCCTTGGAATGTACATCTTTGGCTGGAATGTACATCTTTGGCTGGTTAATAATTTTTTTTTATTTTTTTGGGTGGTTATTTGCTGCGGTTTTGACTACAACCGCAGCAAAAAGTCCATTTTTTTGCTGCGGTTGAACCGCAGCAAATAATACGCTACTTTATTGCTGCTGCTCCAAGTGTTGCGGTTAAAAACCGCAGCAAATACCCCTAAATAAACCGCAGCAAAATTGGATTTTTGTACTAGTGTATGATTTGGATTAATTTTCAATTACTGTTTAATAGCATAAAACCATAAAATTTTCAGGGTTTAGTTGATGCCATTGGATGTAAGGCTAAAAAGGCTGAGGTTAGGTTTTGTATGGGGCATATATGGATGAACTTCAAGCTTCAGTTTTCTGGGAAAGCATTCAAAGATCATTTTTTGGTATGTTGCAAGAACAAGTAATAAGGTAAAGTCATGTTTATACAATTGAGTAATGCAGTGCTTTGCCTCCCAATTATAGTTTGAAGCTAAGTTTGAATATATTCATAACAATTAACTTGGTTTTGTTGTGACAGCATACCTTCAAGGTTCAAATGGAGAATATCAAAAAGCTGGATGAGAATGCATACAACTACTTAGATGGAATTCCCAAAGCACACTGGGCAAGGCATGCATTCAAAAGTTTTTTAAAATTCAACATGCTTCTATACAACCTTTGTGAGACATTTAATTCTGTTCTTAGAGAGGCAGAGATAAACCAATTCTGAGTTGTTTGGAGTGGATCAGAAAATATGTGTTTGCAAGGAAGATTAATGCCATATATCAGCAAGGTGTTTGCATGGACTTCAAAAGAGGCTCAGTTATGTGTTGTATTGCAATGTTCTAGGGATGAGTGGGAGGTTGATTACATAGATGATAAGCATGTACTTAAACTGAGAGACTGGAAATTCACTTGTTTCATGTGGGAATTGACAGGAATACCTTCTCCACATGCCTTTGTTTGCATTACAGAAAGGAGAGAGAACCCTAACAATTATGTCAATGTATACTACAGCAAGACCACTTCTGTAGAAGCATACAAGGAATCAATTAAAGTTATGACTGGACTGCAACACTAGGAAGAAACTGACAATGAGAAACCTTTTCTACCATTGATGAGGAAGATGCCTAGTAAACCCTCAAAGAAAAAGAGGAAGAGATCAATAGCTGAAGAAGGTGAAAAGTATATTAAGAGAACCAAGAAGCACAACAACTGCTCAAACTGTGGGATGCCAGGACACTACAAAACAAGATGCCAAAACCCACCTACAGCAACAAAGCCTAAAAGTAAGAGTAGAAGACCACCTAACACCGATCCTTGGTCAACAAATAAGAGACGTAAAAGGCATGCCAATAACATGTCAAGCAAGGCCAGTTTAATACTTAAGCTTGAATTTTAGTAAACCTACTCTTTGGAAAGTTAACTAAATTGTTTTTGTTCTTGCAGATGAGTGCCACTATTGTTGCTTCAAGTTCTACTCAACAACAGTAGACTACAACACATACAACAACACAACACTTGTCATCCCAGGCTCATGCACCTGATATTGTGCATTCTCATGCCAGTTCTGCCCAACCAAGTACTAGAGTGAGCAAGACAAGACCTACAAAGTTACCTATCAAGTCAAGTGCAAAGAAGAGAGGCTACAAGTTTTTAAGATAGTTGTTATGAATTGTTACTATTTATTTCATACTATGATGTCAGTATTTTGGTGTTACTGTTAGTCTTTTGAACTCACATTTTCTTGATGTTAGTATTTTGGATGTATTGTTGGTGTTACATACAAAATCTTTAGACATCATTTTGTTTGTGTTATGTTGATCTATGTCATTTGTACTTGCAACTATGCAAAGCATTAATGAAGAAGATTTAAACATAAAAGTTGTGTTTCAATTAAAATTGCATTTCATTCATAATAAGCATGATGATACAGGTTGGTGTACCTAATACATGAACTAAATCAACACCAGCCAAAACAACCACATACTATGAACTTAAAGTTGCTAGAAAACATGAACAACAACTAAATGTAACTCAAAAGAGTTCATTTCCTCTACATTACATTACCTTAATTCCAAATGCCAAGACACAAGCTACCAGAACAACCAACACAAGCATGTAAGGCCACATATTGTAGCCTTTGCTTTTGCCCTTAGCTTTCTTATCCGCACTCAATTTTTTTTATTTTGAGTCTATTTTTTTCTAAATCACCAAGTAGATTAGCCTTCTGATTAACCAAGCTACAAACTTCTACCTTCAAAAGTTCCTTGTCTTTCTCGGCAAGTTTTTTTTCATGCAACAATTGGTTAATGATATTTCTTTGCCACTCTGTCATCTTTGAATCAATCCGCTCAAAGTAATGAAAACCACGCCAAGTACCATCAAGATTATAGAATTTGCAAGAAGCGAATTGTCTTCCTGGATTTTGGGAAGTCCATGACTGCCTTCTCGCAATAGGGATTCCACAATTGTAGTGGGGGGGGGGGGTTAAGAGGAGCATAGTGAAAGGAAGAAGATGACATCTCTATCAAAAGAACAAGCCAAAATTTTGGGTTTAAAGAAAGAAAGCTGATATTTAACCCAAATCAAATGAAAAAATTGCATAACAAAAACAATTTATAAACCGTAGAAATTGGGGCTTTTCAGTAATTAAGCGGAGGAATCGATTTTTTTACCTATAACTAACAGCATGAAGATGATTGAGCTTGATCTTACTAATGGAGAACCCTAGAAATTGGGGTTGTGCTTTTCAGAATTTGTGAGCTTTGCAAATGAAAAAATAAAAAATATTTACATGTCAACTACTATTTTATATGGGAGCTTAGAGAAAGAAAAAAAATGTGAATGTTTAGCAAAAAAAGGAGGGAAACTGTTACAAGTGGGGCCCATACACCTGAAAATAGAGGAAAATCCGTCCAGAGGTAGTGCTACCAAGTCAGAAGTATTTTAATCGCTAGCTTTGTAAAATAAAAATTTTAATAGGTAGTTGTTTTTGAAAAACGATATTTAATAGGTAGTTTTGGAAAAGTTTGGCTTTTCTTAATAATATTAGTCATGTTACCTATAAAATAACTTCCTAGCAATTCAAGAGATGAAATGGAATAGACAACAGTCACCACAAAGTACAAATTCTCTTACAATTTAGTTAAGCCGAATATGAATTTATCATACGACAATTTAACACAAATTGGCATATTTATATATTGATTGTATGTAATTTGATAACTAAAGCGAAACATAAAAGCAAACTTATTTCACAAAATCAAAGCTAGAACATAAAATATAAACCAGATATGGAATACAAAGAATACAATTATCCTCTAGAGCACGCATCACCACAAATCAAGATTGTGTTTTCACAAAATATACAAGTGAGAAGGAGCAATATTATGTTATATTTTACGTGTACAATAATACTTGTATAAAAAACTGTATGTTGTGTGTATTCAGAAAACACAATATTTTTCTAATGCATCTTACAAATAAATTATGCTATATTTTCATTGAATTGATAAATTAGATTGCACATAAGGGGTAAGTTAGGGGTTAATTTGTTGTCGTGTAAATATAAGGGAGTTAATTGCACAATTGGAGTAGGGTGAAGAGTTAATTTACTAGTTTGGGGTAAATTTTTGAGTAACACCTTACAAAAATAATAATTTGTTTAAAATTTCATAAAACCTTTAAAAATGAATATAATAAAACTTTATTTTTAAAATTCTTTAAACTACATATTATAATAATAAATAGTTATAATCTAAAGTCTCAAAAATACTAGGGATTACATATATCCTATATTTTCATTATGTGAGCAAGTTGCAAAGCGAGTTTCAAGTAACACTGAGTTATTTCGTTCAATCATGTGTTTGTAATATGTCAAGTGAGTCATGAGTATGTTTTTGTGAGTTTTGAGTCTAGCATTTAAGTTTTGTGTTTTCGTGTTGTTATGGTTTTGTTTAAGGCCCTGTTTTTTTTTACTGAAATGGAGCTGAGATGAGCTGAACTAAACTGAATTGAATTGAATTGAAATGAAAGGAGCTGAACTGAACTGATCGAATTTAACTGAACTAAAGTGGACTGAAATGAAGTAGTAATTATAATGGAGATGAGTTGAACTGAAATGAAGTGGATTGAACTGAACTGAATAGGGTGAACTAAACTGAATAGAGCTGAGCTGAACTTAACTGAAATGGTAAAAACATAAGTTTAAAAAAGAACATAGCCTAAGTGTTTACAATTGTAGATACCTAATTTAGTCCCCGGCCCATGGTAAGACTCCATGATGAATAATAAAACCCACTTATCTAGATTAATGGACAATTGAAGTTATTGGACTTAATTTTACTTTTTTTTCATAAATTACTAAATAATTTTTTTAAAAAAAAGCCCATTTATATCATTGGATTTTTATATAAGCCCAATATTTGATTTAATAAAAAAAAAAAAAAAAAAAAAAAAAAAAAAAAAGGATTAAAAAAATTTAACNAACGGGTTTTAATGTAGTGTGACTCAACAAGTCGCACTAACGCAGCAGCGTGACAACCAAACTAGCGCTAGCTGCGCAGCGTTACTAAACTTGTAACGCTACTTGGTTAGCGTGATAAAACCAGTCGCGCTACACATTTTTCTTATAAATACCCTTTTTTCTCCTCTAAAAATATCCTCTTCACTCTCTTGATTTTTTCTACCCATTCTCTCACTTCCAAAACCGACATTCTCTCATTCTCCTAAAGCTACTTTCTCTCTCTTTTTTCTCCTTTTCTCTTTACACTTAAAATTTCCTCCATCAAATTATTATTTTTATTTTATCTCTAATTAAGTGGGTTAATTTCTTGCTATTACGAATTAAATTCGAAACTTTGTCCAAATTAATACTCGAAGAAACAATAATCAAGCGAGAAGTGTAAGTTTTCTGAGAGTCTTATATTAAACATTATGTATTGATTGTTGTATTTATTTATTTGTATATATTTATTTCTATTTTTCAAAAAGTTTTGTTAAAGGAATTAATTTGAATTAATTTATCACATTAAACTAACATAATTTTTGGACAAATTGTATCATGCTAGGAACCTTGAGTTAATCTCAACGACGATTTGACTAAATTAATTAGTTTTATATGATTTCACCATAATAATAGTAATTTTGTGTTAGGTTGTAATTATTATTTTGTGGTTCTTTATATAACTTGTGTATAATTGAGAGGAGACTAGTAATGGCCGCCTACGGGCTAATATGACGCACTCCGCCATATTAGTACCTTCACCCCCGAATCCAACCTTTGGTTAAGATCATAACTTGGAGTCATCCCCGTGGGATCGAAAGGGTTATGCGTGCAATTTAGATTATCGTCCCGTATTCATGTCTCATTCGTAATCAATCTAAATACACGATTTATGAGTGTGATTCCTAAAACTCATTGGCGACTCCTTACTAGCATCGTCCATATCCGTTAATATTATCTCACTCGAAAAAAGGTAATTCAAAATTAAAAAAAAACACTAAAATAGCGTAGTGATAAGTTGATATTTGACATATATTTTATCCCCGATCCCGATTGATTTTTAGCTCTATGATGGCTTTTTTGAGCCATTTCTACTACCTTTTACTATTTCGAGTGTTTGTTGTGCTTTTTATTAGATTTTACAGGAATCGATGATTTATTGTTGTTTTCCGAGCCTTTTGGAGCACTTGAAGAAGTAAGTGAGGAGTTGAAGTCATTTGGGAAGCTTAACTGAAGATTAGAAGTGCTAAACGAAGAATTAAAGAAGTAATCAAGGAAGAACGAGCAAAAACCAAGAAACGAGCCAAGGCAAAGCTGCCCGCCTGGATCGAGTCCGACCGCCCGGGTAAGGGCTGCACGCCCGGACCCCTCCGGGCGGGTGGCTCCAAGGGGGGTTTTTGCGTGTTTTTGTACGTAATTAGCCTAAGTAATTAAGGCTTTGTACTCCTAATTTGTCATTAACGCCGTTTTATACTTTTACAAACCCTAGTTTACTCTAAGTTTCTCTCTAAGTGTTATACTTCCAGTCAATCATTCAATCAATAATATTCATGTTTTATTCAATCTCAATTCTTGTTCTTCATTGATGTTTATTATTAGTTTTAAATTATGCTCTTAGTTTTATTGGTTTTATGCTTAGATTTAAATTCCTAAGTATTATTGGTTTATTTAATTTAATCATGTTTAGGATTTTACTTTCTTTCATTGATTTAGTTTTTGTTCTTTCAATTATGAGTGAGTATTTCCTTTTCTAAGACTAGGGGATCCATGGATTGATTGTTGATGTTTTGTGCACAATTGTTAGTTTGACTATTTTTGTTCTTGAATTCCTGTTGTCGATTGTTATTGCTTTCAGTTAAATACTGGCCAGGTTTAATTGTTAGTTTAATATTTTGTTGAAATCGATGCCGAGAGGTAAGATTACCAAAATTAGATCATAAGGACAATAGGCGAAACGAGTCTAAGTGAGCGAGAGCCTTTAGAGGAGTTTTGAAGGGGACTAGATTCGAGAGAATTAGTGGACCTTAATTCAAGGAAATTGATAATGTAATTAATTAATTGTGTGCAATTCATTTGTCAATCTGTTGTGAACCGATGTCCTAGGCTTAGTCATTATTTCATTCCCTTAATTGATTTAGTTCTAATTCTATTTAATTTCTTGATCACAATTGACACTCAAAGGCCCTTTACACAATCTAAACTTTTTAGAACTAATAGGTTTAATTGCTTCCCTTTGGATTCGATCCCTACTTCCCTAGCTGTATTAGTTAGAGTGGTTCGGTTTATTTTTGATAGGTGTGCGATAGCCTCATCAAATTTTTTGCGCTGTTTCCGGGGAGACAATTTTTAATTCTGTTAGTCAGGTGTATACTGTTTTCTCTTTATTTTTCTTAGTCTCAAAGAACTATTCGGTTCTTTGGGGCAGTTTCTTATTTTTGCTCGGAGTTTCCATTTTGTGCAGGTTTATAGGTTTATGCAAAACGACCACGAGCCTGATATTTTTATTTTTCCTGAGCCCGAGCAAGTATTTTTGAAACGGTTGAGACATAGTAGACGCCGAATATTTCTTCCCCGATCCGTGGAGGAAACTATATCTGATTTGTCTCAGTTTTTCGAGTTCACCTTCAACCCGTTGTTTGAAGGGTATTTAGAGGTCGAAATGGCTGCGGAAGGAGAAAGACAAGCTAGAGGACCACCACCTCCACCACCAACACCTGCGGCCCGTTCATTGAGAGACTATTCCTTGCCTAGTACGGAGTCTGTGGCTGGAGGTTATTCAGTACCTGATACCGATGCTGCTAATTTTGAACTTAAACCGGCTCTTGTGAATATGGTTGAACGAAATCAGTTTTCAGGGACATTGAAGGAGGATCCGAATTTACATTTGCAAACTTTCCTTCAACATCTTGATACGATCAAGCAAATGAATGTTTCTAAGGACTACATTAGGAGGAGAATGTTCCTATTTTCGTTGGACAAGGCTAGAACCTGGTTGAATGATCTTAATATGGCTACAATTACGTGTTCGGAGGACTTGGCTCTTGTTTTTCAGAGGAAGTACAATCCACCACAGAGAACTGCTTTACTGAGGAGTCAAATTACTAATTTCAATCAGGAAACAGATGAGTCACTTTATGATGCTTGGGAACGGTTGAAGGAGTTATAGAGAATGTGTCCTCATCACGGGCTTGAGAAATGGTTTTTAGTTCAATCATTCTACAATGGTTTGGGTAATGAGAGTAGAGCTTTGTTAGATTCTGTAGCCCATCCCAATACATCAATTTTTAAGCCGCCCATGGTACTTGGATGGGAGAAACTTCATATCTAACGGTTATTATACCGCAAAGTGTTGGAGCACACTCCTTAGATGTAGGACCCTTTTGACTGACCATCACTGACCATAATTTCACAGCATTATTTAGTAATTATTTGCTTCCTTTCTGTTTTATATAGTTGCTTGTTTTGGCTTTTTATATTTTGTGCATATGTTGATTTTCTGAAGTTTTCAAATCATTTTTAATCAAAATATATTATTAGCTACCTAAATTAATTGATTATGTAAAATATTTTCCATAATTTGAAATTATATTCTTTGATATCATTTGGGAAGATTTTTATACACCAATATATATTTATTTTCTTAATAAAATATTGCAAAAGATATTATTAATCAATCCTTGATCTTCTAAGGATTTGATTAATAGAATCATTGATTAAATAGAAACTAACTTATACACTTAACATTTATTAGAAAATTCAAATAATATTAACGATTTCAAAAATACTTTACCTTTTTGAGATTTTTAATATAATTCGAATCTTTTGGAAATTTACTAATTAATTCCTTTCATTACGAATTTTATTAGTTTAACTCCAAATTTCTATTAAATCTAACTATCTCAGTTTCCCTTGTATTATTTTCAAAAAAATCAAACGCTTATAATTAAAAAAAAATTCACAAAAATAGAATCCATCGAGGTTAATCATGAAATTTGTAATTTTCCTATAAGCTTCCCATCAATTAACCTTGATTGTTATAACTCTAAGTGTTGAGTCTTGTTTCTTTTTTCTTTTATTTTTCTTCTATGTTTTTTTCCTTCCCTCATCATCTCTTTGTAAGTATCCAATAATGATAATTTGAAGTTTACTAATTGCTTGACAATGCACGGTTTTGATCAATGTTTTTAATGCTCACATACAAATAACATCATCACCAATCTTTCAAAATTTCAGTCTAATAATAGGCCCATTTAGGCCTAAATAACGTATATATGGGCATGGACATGAATCCAAACCCATTAAATACAAATTTAATGATAACTTAACAAAATTTAATAGAAACTTGCAGCGTAACTAACTATAGAACGCTACACAAACAACGCAACTCTTCTAATTGCGCTACACTGTTAGCGTCACAAGTTTAATAATGCTACCTTGCTAGTGCTACTTCTTTTGTCACGCTACAAAGCTAGCGTTGGAACTTTTTTTGCGCTTAAAAGTCATTTATTTGAATAATTTTGATGAATATGTAATATTTATTTGAAATTACTTATACACAATTACATTATATTTAACCCCAACTAAAAGGGTTTTAAGTTATTTTAGAGCCCGTTATGGTTCAATAAAAAACCCACTTTGGTTTTTTTCAACATTTTATCTATTAACACATACTAAATGGACACATTCTTTTAATTTCAATCATTATAATATGCAATTGCAAGGGTTGCTACATATTATTGGCGTACAAAATGATGAAAAAATGCCTAATTTAAACAAAAGAAAACTTGTTTGCTTTAGAAAGTGATAATATGTGCTATATTGGCCACTACTTTTTTCTAAAGACTCCGTCCCACCTTTGCATCAAACACATCATTCTAAGTGTTTCAATTATGAGCCCATGGTTCAACCTACTCCTAAATGTTTGATTTAGAATCTACAGATCAATAGACCCAAGGTCTATAGTTTAGACTGAAATATAATGAAATTTCAATCAATTATGGTTATTATTTAAAATTCTTCAAATGCAAGCTCAAGAAAATCCGAAGAACATTATTTAAGACGATGTAGACACATACATACAAGAATCATGATTTGTACCAAAACTAGAACTCCATTCACTTTCCTAGTTTAATTTATCTATTTACTTTTCTTCTTCTTTCATGGTAGAGTTTGAGACTTATGCTGCCAAGTATCATTTATGTACTAATCTCAACTATCAATAGAATGAAATTCATTTCATCTTCATATTGTACATTCTCTCTCAACTCATCATGTCTTGCTTAAACAATTACAAGTGAATGAACTCATCAAGTTGAGTTAATCAACATGGCAATGAAGATCAAGTTAAAGCATAATTGGCATAATATACACTACGTTGTTCATATCAAATGCATGCTCAATTTGACGCATCCACACCTTGAACAACTTACTCTATATTTTACATCCTTTAAATTAAATGTGTCAATTCCTTAATTAAGTTACTGAAGAAAAATGGTTCAAATAAATTCTCTTTTGGGCAACAAACTTTACTTTATTAACCATAGGCCTAGTCATCACGAGCCTAAAAGTTCAATTGAGGCTCAATTTAAGTCTCAAAAATTGGGGGCTCACTCCAAGTCCACTTAGTGTTTATTTAAAGATTCATTACACCAACATAAGAGGCACCTTTGAAACCCTAAAAATGTCTCCATTATCTTGAATAACCTACATTATGATCCACTTTCTTGGTGTCTCGTTTGTGCCTAAACACATAGCTTGTTTCTTTTAACCTACATCAAACTTAGCCTGGGGATGGTAATGCTATGAGGACATAAATTAAAATGCAACTCCATAAAGAAAATAAAGTTCAAGTAGCTCTGATTTTCAATTCAAGCAAATGAAAATGCATGAAAAGTTGTCAACAAGTAATGTTTTAAGCAATAGAGTTGCTCAAGTCTAAGAACAAGTTTATAGCATAGTTTGGGTTAATTATGGGTATTTGAGCCTTCTTTTCCATTTCTTTCTTATACCCTAAGCTTAGCAACGATACAACCCTGAAAAATCCCTCCTTGAGGTGTAACAAAAATGCGAAAAACTTGTGTCTTTACCTTTAATACATCAATAACTCATAAGCCAGAGCTACGTAAGACTTGATTCCAACTCGAATTGGATACGTATGCAACCTTTCATAAGGTGCGGTCTTAATAGTCCTACATCTTAAGGACATGTAACATGAGTAAAATTTTAAGGGCCCATGAAAAAAAAAGTCCTTTGAACACAAGACCCACTTAAGGTCTTGGATATTGTTTTATTTTAGGACGCGCAACCGTCCTTAAAAGAAAATTGCCTTAATGTCACATAAAGCAAGTCATTTTCTTCTACACATATCATCCTTCTTTCCTTTTTTTTTTTCACACATACTCTTCTTCATCAAGCTTCTTTCCTTTCTCATGCTCATCATCATCAACTCTTGTGGTGTCATATTTTAACTCAAACACTCACATACTTCCTTACTCATTCCATTTTATTCCGGAAAATCATCCAACTTTTCATTTTCTCTTAAAGAATGAATTTTATAGCTATCTTATACCTAGCCATGGTAGCATGAGGTATCACTTTGACTCCATATCATCCTCTCATCACCAAAATCTTTCCTATCTCTTCTAGTTTTGGCCTTCATAAACTTGGCAACTCGTCTACTTCAACAATTATCATCTTCAACACTTCAAAGCTTGAGCAAGTATTTATAATATTGATCTCTTATTTCTCTAAAGAGATTCACATTACTAATAGCCAATAGTTGAATTTGAAACAAACTTCTCAAACAAGACAATCACGAAAGTATAAGATGATGGCTCATAATCTAAGATCAAATGAGCAAGCTAAAATCACTCCCCTTTGAATCATAAGAGTTGTCAAGCACATTATACAACAACCGCAATCAATTTTGAATCCTTAACTACTACTATTCTTTCTTCCTTCAAAAAAAAATCAATTTAGGGAAAGTTGAGATACCCCCATCTCTTGCTTCCTACTAACTCATGCAATTGCACCTCCGTGCTCATTTGTGCATATTTTTTATTGTTTTCCTCATGCTTATTAGTAGCTAATTTGAGCATACTTGCATTATAACTAGCTTGTACATACTCTTCTAGCTAGCTTTGCATACATATTTGTGACCTTTCTTGTTGCTATAAGTCTCCATACTTACACCACCTTATACACCCTGGGGGCTACATTCTTTTCAAAATTATTTATAAAGACGATTGCTTCAAAGTCTCATTAAGCTTATGGAATTTGCTTGTTACCCCTTATAAAAAAAACATGGAAGTTGTCTCACTTGAAACTTCATTTTGGCAATTATTTTTTGGGAGTAAACCGGATAACCCTCCAAAGAATATTGCCATTTTTTCCCCTACTAAGACCCTCAGTCTAAAAATATAGCTCATTAGTTATATGTCAAAAATAAAAGGCCCAAGATCTAATCAATAATACAAGAACAATTAATGATGTTAAACTTGAAAAACTATTACAAAAAAAAAAAAAAAAAAAAAACCAAAAAATAAAAAAAAAAAAANGCCAGAGAATTAAAAAAAAAGAGTAGCATCACAGACTTTGTAGCGCTAAATGAGGAGCGCCACAACATTTTCAACGCTACTTACAAATGTAACAAATTATGCAGCGCTCCATAGCGTAGCGCAACAAAGTTTGTCACGGTACAGCAGCAGCGCTATTAATTTTCTTGCGCTACGTCATTTGAGGTAAAATTAAGAGCATTTTTACTTTTATCATACTAAATAATGGGATAATTGATTTCTTATTCTTGGAGTACGTTGCTTCATAAATATTAAGAGTATTTCCATTTTCGGTTATAAATTAAGAGCTCATTACTCTTATAATTAAAATAAATTAATCAAGAGCATTTTCACTTTTTGATTATTAATTAAGAGCCCATTACTCTTATAATAAACTAATAAAGAGCACTATCACTTTTGATTATTAAATTAGGAACCTACCACTCTTAAAAATGTCAAAATATATTAATCATGACATTTAAAAGCTAACGAGTCATACTAACCAAGAGCACTTCTCAATAGTTCATGGAGCATTATACTTCATTCTATAACATTATTTAGAGAATCATTTGTCAAAGCACTTTTGTTTAATAAAATAAAAGCATACTACTCTTATAATGCTAGGAGCATTCTTCAATAATCGTTATAAAACAAACTTTTTTTCATATGCTTGAACATTTTTATGACTACATTTAAATAAGTTATAACAAATAATTCTCTAAATCAACATGTAAGCACAAATTCATCTCATATTTCTCAAAATTATCTTAATTAAAGAATGTTTGAGATAGAAGCACTTACATTACAAAAGAAGAAGCTAGCTCTAGCCCTTGACTAAAAACCAAGAAAAAGACTAAAGAATGCCTTTTAGCCTTTTTTCTATTCTCCTGTTCTTCACATACAATTTGATCCTTCTACGGCAAAATTTCAATTTGTGGAAAGTCTTCGATGGCTTCCTTATGAAACCTCTCCAGTAGAAAGAAAATAAGACCCCCAAGAACCCGTCTTGACCACTTTAGGGGTTGTGGGTAACGGTCAAAGAGCTAGGAAGAAGCTTAAACAGTGTGAGGAATGGCAGTGTACTTGATATAGTCAAACTCTTGCTCGCACTTAAAGGAATGACTAGAGTAGCGCAAGTCAATGTACTACGCTAACACCTCAACGTCACAAACCCAAACATGCTGCCTCTGTAGCGCGACTAACTCTACCACGCTACAGCATGTAGCGCGACTAATTCTGTAGCGCCATCACTCAAGCCCAGAAATGAAACCACGCCAATGTCCCTAAACAACACTACTATGTATTATCAATTGAACATCAACTTTTATAATTGGAGCAACATTTCAAACACAACAAATTAAATGAAGAAACGCTCACTTGGGAGCGTGATAGCAGCAACCACGCTGAAGGTCTTAGCTCCTTTTCTACTGTCAAGCTGATGCGTTAGCGTGGTTGGCTTTGTGACGCTACAAGGCTAACGTTCTTGACTGTGCTTTGTTGTATTTTCTAGTGCTTTTGGTGTGTTTTTGATGTTAATCCCTTTTCTCACTCCGTTATCCAAAATACTCAAAGGGAAAAATACATTCAGTTAAGGTTTGTGATTTTATGACAATATCATTAACTTTTGTCAAAAATTCTGGTAAATAAGCAAATTTACTCTAAATAGTAATAAATGAACAAATTTATTATCTTTTCTCAATAATTTCGGTAAATAAGCGAATTTACTGAAAATAGTAATAAATGAGCGAATTTATTACATTTTTGAATAATTTCGGTAAATAAGGGAATTTACTCAAAAAAGTAATAAATGAGCGAATTTATTACACTTTTTCAATAATTTCGGTAAGTAAGCGAATTTATTACATTTTTTTCAATAATTTCTGTAAATAAGCGAATTTACTCAAAAAAGTAATAAATGAGTGAATTTCTTACCTTTTCTTCAAATATTATTAGTAAATAAGTTAATTTACTAAAAATAATAATAAATAAGTGGATTTATTACCTTTTCTTCAAATATTATTAGTAGATAAGCGAATTTATTACATTTTCTGCAAACATGTTTTTAGTAAATAAGTGAATTTACTATAATAGTAATCAATAAGCGAATTTATTACCTTTTCTTCAAACACTTCTTTAGTAAATAAGCGAATTTACTAAAATAGTAATTAATAAGCGTATTTGTTACCTTTTCTTCAAACACTTCTTTGGTAAATAAGTGAATTTAATAAAATAGTAATAAATAAGCAAATTTATTACCTTTTCTGGAAATATTCTTAGGAAATAAACAGTAATAAATAAGCAAATTTATTACCCTTTTGTGTTCAGATACTTTAGTAAATAAGTGAATTTACTAGATTAGTAATAAATAGACTAATTTATTACTTTTGCTTATGAAATTGAATTTAAAATATTTGAAATAAACGAATTTATTAATAACTATTTTATATATGTCGATTTCAAAGTAAGAAAGTCGATTAATTAGAAAATAACTATTCCAATTTTCGAAAACAAAAAAGTTTTTTTTTTTTTTAGTTCTGGAAGCCATTGCTTTCTAAAATCTTGATACACCCATTGGTTAATAAGGAGCCCTCGGTTCCGAATAGGGAAGTCTCGAAAAGCGATTCGAGCATACTTTGATTTTCGTCTTACTCAGACTCAATCAAAGTGGGGCTAACTGTAGACACCTAAATTATTCCCCGGTCCCATGGTAAGACTCCATGATGAACAACAAAACCCACTTCTCTAGATTATTGGGCAATTGATGTTATGGGACTTAATTTTACTATTTTTCTTAAATTACAAAATAATTTTAAAAAAAAAGCTCATTTATATTATTGGATTTTTATAAGCCCAATATTTGATTTAAAAAAAAAATAATAAAATAAACGAGTTTTAGCATAGCGCGACTCAGCAAGTCGCGCTGACGCAGCAGCATGACAAGCAAACTAGCGCTAGCTGCGCAGCACGACAGCTTGTGTCACGCTGGCTGGTCAGCGTCACTAAACTTGTAACGCTACCTTGCCAGCGTGATAACATATGTCACGCTACACTTTTTTCTTATAAATACCCTTTTTTCTCCTCTAAAACGATCCTCTTGACTCTCTTCATTTTTTCTACCATTCTCACACTTCCAAAACCGACATTCTCTCATTCTCCTAAACTTACTTTCTCTCTCTTTTTTCTCCTTTTCTCTTTACACTTAAACTTTTCTCCAACAAAATTTTTTTATTTTATCTCTAGTTAAGTGGGTTAATTTCTTATTATTACAAATTAAATTCGAAACTAATACTCGAAGAAACAATAATCAAGCGAGAAGTGTAAGTTTTCTGAGAGTCTTAAATTAAACTTTATGTATTGATTGTTGTATTTATTTATTTGTATATATTTATTTCTATTTTTCACAATGTTTTTGTTAAAGGACTTAATATGAATTAATTTATCACATTAACCTAAGATAATTTTTGGACAAATTGTATCATGCTAGGAACCTTGAATTAATCTTAACGACCATTTGACTAAATTAATTAGTTATATATGATTTCACCATAATAATAGTAATTTTGTGTTAGGTTGCAAATCCTTATTTTGTGGTTCTTTATGTAACTTGTGTATAATTGAGAGGAAACTAGTAATGGCCGCCTACGGGCTAATATGACGCACTCCGCCATATTAGTACCTTCACCCCCGAATCCAACCTTTGGTTCGTAAGATCGTAACTTGGAGTCATCCCCATGGGATCGAAAGGGTTATCCGTGCAATTTAGATTATCGTCCCGTATTTGTGTCCCATTTGTAATCAATCTAAATACACGGTTTATGAGTTTGATTCCTAAAACTCATTGGCGACTCCTTACTAGCATCGTCCGTATCCGTTGATATTGTCTCAATCGAAAAAAGATAATTAAAAATTAAAAAAACTAAAATAGCGTAGCACGACAGACTTTGTCACGCTAATGTCGTACTGTCACAAAGTTTGCTGCGCTACACCTGCAGCGTGACAAACTTTGTAGCTCTACACAGTCAACGTGACAAACTTTGTCACGCTACCACACTACCGCGACTGAAATTTCTGCGCTCCTGTTTTGTTGCAAAATACTTCTAAAAAAGTCCATTTAACCTTTCCTTAAGCCATTTTTTTAGGTCTAACTCGACCTATGGACGGTTTGGGAAAGGTGACTAAAAAATTTGGGACCCTAAAATCCAGGGCCCCTACAGTACTCAACTTTATGTTGACGTGTTTTACATTCCTCTTTCATATTTGTATGTGTTTTACCAAAAGAAGCTAGTGCAGGTAATCAAGCATTTTTATAGGATGATGCATAAGTTTTACTGGAGATTACTTAAGCTTCAACTTAAAATCAATTCAGTTCAGTTCAATTCAATTCAACTCTTCTTTTATTTTGCTAATTAATTTGTTCCTAACATTATTTGCTCGTAATATTATTTGTTCATATTATTATTGTGGTTGTTATTATTATTATTATTATTATTATTATTATTATTATTATTGTTTATAAAAATATTATTATACTACATAAGTGGATTACCATTCACAAAAAAAATGAAAAAGTATTATTGGCTTTTATTTCATAAAATATAAACTACCAATAACTTGTTCTTTATTATTTTTTTATTTATTTTTTTGCTTAAAATTATTAGTAGATTAATATCAAAATTATTACTATGTCATTACTCCATAGTAAAAAATTGTTAATAATCCGTAGTTAAAAATTAATAGTCATAGTCAATCCATAAAAAAAAATCAATAATCATAATTAAAAATCAATAGTTAAACATCAATAATCAATAGTTGAAAATAAATAACCAAGACTTAAAAATCGATAATCAATAATCAATAGTTAAAAATGAATAATTCATAATTAAAAATCATTCATCCATAACAAAAACTTTCAATCCAGTTCAGTGCAGCTCTGATGTGAATGTTGACTAAATAAATTGCCACTCAAAAGGATATAAACTAGTTCGGTTTTCTCTAAAGTCGAGCACCAACAAAAACGATCTAGGTCGAATAATTTTATGAATTGATTAGGGCAATGCACTCTCAATTCTTATAATTATCCTCACAAGAGTCTAAAGCCTAAGCACCAACTCTTACAAAGTTTTCGAAAATTTCACAAACTCGAAATTTTCTTCCCACCTTCGGTTTTTCTATTGTTTAGTAGAAAACAAGCAAACTTAAACAATCAATGTTTATTTCACTCTAATCTGTATATTTTTACAAGCTAATGTTGAGATTATTTATAGTCATAATCATCAGTAACATCCTAACTAATCTAGGCTAAAATACACGCATAAACAAAGGATAATTAGGACTAATCTAGTGACTCATCAATGACTCACAAGATAAAAATGTCACATCATCACTGCATGGCAATGCAACTTGCTAAAATATCCTAACAAACTCTATCTAATCTGAAAAATATCCTAACAAACTTATTCTTACCTTGCTAATTAAGATAATCAACAAATTACAGCCAGAATTACACAAAAACCAGATTCACCCAAATCCCCCAAAAATCGTCCGAATTAACGCAACTTCATGTTCGTCCAATTTTGCGCATTTTTGTGTTTTTTCTTCAAATCTTCAAGAAACCTTTCAAGATTCAAGCTTGTAATCAAGAAACCTTCAAGAAGTCATTCTTCATGTGTATAAGACTGTAAATGATGATTAAGACACTTCAAGAATAAAAAGACTCAATGCCAAAAATGAGAAAACTCTATCAAGTGAAGTGGGAAAAACTCATAGGCAAAACCATCTTATTCCCCTAATTCCACCATTCTTTCCTTTGCTTCAATGATCAAGTATTTTTGTGTGTCACTATACATACCCTTGATGATGTCTTAGAAGATCTCAAAAGTCTTGAATCTCCATAAGCCATAATTTCTCCCATACTTGTATCATCTTTAGAAGCCAAAATCAAACCTTCGAAGTTGTCACCTTGTTTCGTATCAAGCTCATTTCACTAGTACAAAAAACGAGTTTTGCTGTGGTTTTTTGCCGGTTATTTGCTGCTGTTTTGAACCGCAGCACTTATAGCAGCAGCAAATGATCAAATTATATTTGCTGCGGTTAAACCGCAGCAAAAAATAGGGTTATTTGCTACGGTTGTTTGGAGAACCGCAGCAAATAACACCTCAAAAAATGGAGGGAAACAGGGTTATTTGCTGCGGTTCTCCAAGCATCGTCTTATAAATGTAAAACTCACTATGATTTGGTGATAAAACAAATAAGAGCTTAGTGGAGCGAAATAATGAAAGATTGCCATGTTTTACCATTACACGTTGCGTACTAAATATTAAACCGGCCATAGCATTATCGTTGTAATTAATCAGCTAGTAGGGAGTAGAATATTGATCATGATGATGATGACAATGGTGATGAGGAAATGGTCTACCTCTTTCATCATACAGAATTAAACCACTAAACCTAGGAAGCTCACATCTCTCCCCCATTAAAATACGTCTTTGCCAAACTGGCAACAAATTTGATCTTCTCCCTAGTACACAACCACCACAACATTGCAAGCAACTGCCGTCATCTAATACAGTGCCGCTGCTCTCATTATAGTTATTGTTCCATTTGTGTGCCCGACTCCAGCACGCTGACCCTAACAAAGCATTCCTCACATCCATCAACGCACACTTTGACGAGTATCTTATTGTTGCTGTTGCACACATCCTTATCATTGACTCATTTTCCTCGTGTTCATCGTCGGTATAGCTTGCAATTCTGTTTCTTTGAGCAGATTTGTTCTTAAGGAATACTAGAATTATGGTTAAGCAAGTAAGTATAACTAAGATTGAGGTGCATACTAAGAGTATAATGGCTTTTGGTGTTGATATCTTGAGTTTTTCCTCGATATCCCATAATGCATCCATGCATGAATTGAATGAGGGATGCTATGTTTTACACAAGAGTTGCTTCTCTTTTAATTTTGGATTTAGTTTGTTGTAAAATGAATCATTGAGTTTCATCAAAATGGTAAAATTAAAGGGTAAGATGGTGGGTAAAAATGTTGGGTATTGAGATATATCGGTGAACTGACTGTCACATGAAGCATTTGGTTTTAATAGTAGTAATTTAGAGTAGCCCCTTCTCAAGGTGTATGATGTATGCATGTAGCCAAGTAAATTGAATTGGTGTAGTTAAGGAACTCACGAGCCTCCACCGATGAGGCGAAGCACTGCAATTATATATATACAAGTATATATCCTTATGCTCAAATGAATGAATATTAAGTTGATATTAGTTAAACGTAGTACGTTATGGTCCATGCTATAAACAATATGCATGGCATTAAAAAAAAAACACAATATATATAATTACATAAACAAGTAATGTTAAAACCTATGCGATTCACAAGCTAATATTTTATTTTAAAAGATTAGTGTATAGTAGTTTTATCTAACAGATATTTATCCCAATTATTATTATTACTCATTTATATAAATATCATTCAGTAATATATAACTTATATTAAAATTTTTTGCTATAAAACTAATAGAATATGAGGAGGTTTTGGAGGTAGTAATTGTATCACTCTGTCCTATATATATATATGTGTGTTTAACGGTTTATATAGGTACATAGAGGTAGGACGTGCTTAGGGGAAAAGAATCCCAATAATTTTTTTGCATTATTTTAGTTGCAAAAATTACATTCACATGGACTCCTAGGAAAAACATAGGTGTGAGTGATAAAAAATAGAGAAATATATGGAACTCATATGATGAAGTGAGAGAAAGATAAAGAGGGATTGAGAGAGACAAAAATAAACTTACCATTGCCTGATTGGCTTTTATTATACCTACCTTTGGATTATTCTATAACCAACCCAACTTTAGCCCCCGATCTACCCATATTTTGCACAATGACCGGTTAGCTGATGGATCAGTTCATTCCGATCCATTTGCAATTGTTTGGATCGCAATGGTTTTCCTTACATTCCATAAAAGTAGGATGTCTATTCTCCTATTTTATATCCAGCATTATTCTTTACCCTTAAACAAATTACCATCACCACGCTCACCAATCTCACGCCACCAACACCATATTTGATGTGAATTTTCGTATGAATGCAAAAACTCACAAGGGTAAGAACTAAACTCACGAATTTCTAAAGGCTAAGCCACCAAAATTCTTGAATTTAGGTTGATTAAATAATCTATGATTAAAGCCTAAGTACCCTCAAAGACACTACTTAAATCCACGCACAAGAGTCTAAAGGAATTTCCACCAACTCTCAAATTTCCGAATATTTTGTTTTTAAGTAGACAAATAAAACTTTTATCAATTCTCAAATATGATTTTAACATCGTAATATTGAGACTAAATATAGGTATAATCATCAACAAAAACCCTTACACAACTAACTAAAAGACACGCACAAAAACAGCCTAAAAATCGTCCCTAATGACTCACAACATAAGTTTGCCACATCATCACTACATTTTGATCTTAACTTGCTAACAAACTCTAACAAACTTTATCTAATCAAGAAAATATCTTAAAAAAATTCTTAACAACCTAATAAACAAGATAATCACCAAATTACAACCAAAAATACACAAAAAAATTGAAGAACCCAAATCTTAACAAAAATCGTCAAAATCTTGCCACACAAGCATGCTTCAATTTTGCGCAATTTTTCAAGATTTGCTTCAAATCTTCAAGAAACTTTTCAAGACCTAATCTTTTAATCAGAAACCTTCACGAAGTCATTTCCCATGTCTTTAAGGTTGTAAATGATGATTAAGACTTACCAAGAAATAAAAGACTCAATGCCTAAAATGAGAAAGACCCTATCAAATGAAGTGGGAGAAAACTGAAGTGGGAGAAAACTCATAGGCAAAACCAACTTATTCCCCTTATCACCCATATCTTCCCTTTATTTGTGTGCCCACCTAGATATGTGTGACCATGCACACGCAAATACCAGCCTTAGATGCACCCATTAAACTTGAATCTCCATAAGCAATTAATTCTCCCATGGTTGTACCCTTCTCTGTAGGCTTCAATCAAACCTTCGAAGTTGTGATCAATATTTGTATCATCCTCCCCTTCTTCAAAATAGTTTGTCCTCAAACCTTGAAGTTCATCATCAGAAACATAAGGAGTCAAATCACCAATGTTAAATGTAGCATGGACCCCATATTCACCTGGCAATTCTAATTGGTAAGTATTGTCACCAATCTTCTTCAAAAGCTTGAATGGACCATCACACCTAGGCATGAACTTGTTCTTGCGTTTGTTAGGGAATCTTTCCTTCCTTAGGTGTAGCCAAACCAAGTCTCCTTCCTTGAATGTATGTTGATGGCGATGCTTATTTACACAAGTCTTGTATTGATCGTTCACCTTCTCAATTCTAGCTCTCACTTGTGCATGGAGCTTTTGCATGCACTTGATTTTTTCCATGGCATCTTTGTGCACCAACTCACCCTTTGGAATTTCAACATGATCAACAGGTAACTTTGGATTCACCCCATACACGACCTCAAATGGCGAGTGTTTTGTAGCAAATGTAGGTTACCTATTGTAGGCAAACTCCGCACGTGCAAACTTCAAATCCCAATCTTTTTGTGTCGTGCTCACCAAACCATGAAACAATACCCCAAGAGTTCTGTTTGTGACTTATATTTGCCTATCAGTTTGAAGATGATATGATGTACTAAAGAGTAATTTCGTGCCAACTAGCTTCCATAGAGACTTCCAAAAATAGGTCATGAATTTTGTATCCCTATCACTTACAATCATTTTAGGAATTCCATGAAGTCTCACAATATCCGTGAAATACAAATCTGTAACATTCATAGCATCATCAGTTTTATGGAAAGGTGTGAAGTGTGCCATCTTCGAAAATCTATCCACCAAAACCATGATAGATTCCTCGCTTCTTGCAATTCTAGGTAATCCCACAATGAAATCCATGGATACATCTTCCCAAGGACCTTTAGAAACAGGCAATGGTGTGTAGTGACCTTGATGAAAAGAAGCTTTCGCCGATTGAAAAATAGCACATTGAGATATGGTAGCTTCAACATCAACAATCATCTTAGGCCAATAGAAGTGTTCTTGTACCATGTTTAGAGTTTTAGTAATGCCAAAATGCCCTGCTAACCCTCCACCATGCGCTTCTCTAACAAACAATTTTCTAATTGAACACTTAGGTACTCACAATTGATTACCCTTGAATAAGAACTCATCATGCATCAAATAAGATCCCACAACACCCTTGTCCATTTGTTGCAATATTGGATAGAAACTATCATCATGTACATAGTATGTTTTGATCATGTCTAGACCAAGTAACTTGCAATTCAACACACTAATAAGAGCATACCTTTGTGACAGACCATCTGCAACAACATTAGACTTGCCTTCAATGTACTTTGATGAAAAGTGAAAAGATTCTAGGAACTTCACCCACTTAGCATGTCTTGGATTCAACTTTTGTTGGCCATTAATATGCTTCAATGATTCATGATCAGAATGTAGAATGAAGTGGTGAGGTCTTAGATAATGACTCCAATGATCAAGAGCTCTAATAATTGCATAAAACTCCTTATCATAAGTAGAATAGTTCAACCTTGCTCCATTCAATTTCTCACTAAAATAAGCAATAGGCCTCTTCCCTTGAACCAATACTGCTCCGATCCCTAGATTACTTGCATCACTTTCAACTTCCAAAGGTCTTGTAAAGTCAGGCAATGCAAGAATAGGCGTGTTGCATAGCATCACTTTGATCCTCTCAAAAGCTTTTTGCATGTTTTCACTAGTACAAAAATTCGATTTTGTTGCGCTTGATTTGCTGCGGTTTTTGCTCAATCGCAACAAATACTATTTTTTCCTGCTATTTTTGATTATTTGTTGCGGTTGTTAACCGCAACAATTAAGTGTTCAGCCAATTTTATTTGTTTTGTTTTAAATTTTTCTGTTTTTTAATTCAGCAATTAGTTCCCTTTGTTTTGTTTTTGTCGACCTACCTTTTCTCTTTCTTCACTATCAGTCTCCTTCTTTCTTCCCTCTTTCTTCTCATTATCACTTTCCTCTTCCTCTCAATATATCTGAGCACGGCATCACCACCAAGAATTCTTCAATTCCAGCATCACCGGCCACCACCAAGAAGCTTCAAACTTCCACAGCACCACACGCATCTGACCTAGGGTTAGAAATCTTTCTTCTCATTATGTTTTTCAGTTTCGATTTTTGATTTTTTTTTCGTGTTTCTTGGTTTTGTTGCGATTTTATGAGTTTGTGTGTAAATTTTTGAATCTGTGAGTGTGTGAATGTGTGAGTGTTTGTGGTTTAGCAGTTGTGAGTCTGTGAATCTGTGAGTGTTCGTGAATAAATTTAGCGGTTTCATTAATGCCTTAAATTATATTGTTTGGTAATTTATTTATGAGTGAATTTTGCGACTAATTATGAGTAACTGACATGTGAAATTGAATTTGGGTTTTATTGAATTATGCAAAATTCAAAAACCCATTTTAGTTTTGGGGGTAATTTTGCGTAATTTTAGCTGGAATTGTTATTTATATATGTGTTCTGTAATCAAAATTCAATAATAATTATTACTAAATTTTTATGAGTGTATGAAATTACTATGAATATATGATGTATTGTAGTATTCAACACATTAGGGTTTATGTGTTGTAAATGATTTTTTTTTTAGTTTCACTGATAAAATTGTTGCAGGTTTTATAGGTTTTTGAATTAAATCAAGAAAAATACAATGAAAAGTAAAACTGTAATTGCGAAGAAATTCTGGATTTTTGTTATTGTTTAGTCATTATTCTCTTTTAATTGTATTTTTGATTTTTTGTTAGGTGTGTTTTAATTGATTTTTTGGGATTTTTCGTGAATTGATTCATATAAAGCAAGCAATTGTTGAACTGGTAAACTAATTAGTGGTTTGTTAAAGCAAGAAGCACAATTCTGAAAGAATTATACACAACCATATATTAACACAACAGATGTTTTCTACAAGGAATTTGCTGAGTTTCTAGGTCATTAAAAGAGTATTGCCTTCTTAGTTCTTTTAGTCCGTTTCACAAGTAAAACACAGGACACACAACACTCCAAAAGTAAGAAGAGAAAATTCTCCAAACTTGTAATTACGGAAATAAGCTAGCTGTTTGAATTTGAGTGAATGTGAATGTGTCATTAAAAGAGTGAGTGTGTGAGTGTGAGATAGTGATTAAGTCAGTCAGTGAATCTGTGAATGAGTGTGTGACTGTGAGAGTGAGTGTGAGTGTGTGAGTGACTCAGTGTAAGTAAGTGAGTGAGTGAGTGTGTGAGTGATTCAGTGACTAAGTGTGTAAGTGTAAGTGAGTGAGTGAGTGAGTGAGTGCGAGTGATTCAATGACGGAGTGTGTGAGTGACTGAGTGAGAGTGGTTGTATGAGCTACAGAGTGTGTGTTGGGGTTTGTGTGACTTAGTGACTATGTAGTAGATTGGGGTTAGGGTTTTGGGGGTTTTTTGTTGGGGTTTGTGTGATTGTGAGTGAGCGAACTATTTACAGAGTATGAGTGAACTACTAAGCGTGCAAGTGTCAGTCAGAGTGAGTGACAGTGTGAACTGCTCAGTGTGTGTAATTGTGATTGAGTGAGTGTGAATCTGAAACTCAAATCATAATTTAGCATTTATACAATAAGCAAGAGACAAAATGAATAAAATCAACAAATATATTAAAACACCAAAGCAATTAAACAGTGATGTTCACTTACCCAAGGTAGCAAACTTACATTAATGTAACATCAAAAGTGAAATTCATTTAATAAACAAGAAATGACTTACAAGGGTGGTCATTTCTTGAACAACAGAAGTAACTTGGTCACCACCTTTGAGAATGGCTTCATATTCAGCATTGTTTAATTTTTTCGACAAATTGATCATTGAGCATTGTTTTGCACTTTTGTCCCCTTGGTTTAATTGTTTAATGTACTTCAGGTCGTGGGTAATTTGACATTCAAGTATGAATAGCATAGCATATTAATGCATTACTTGACTGGTGTACAAGTTGTTCTGTGGAAGCATTTTCAAGAAAAGAAGATATAGGTGACGACATTGGCAGTTAATAGGTATGAAGTTGTTGAGTACATATTTCAGACGATTAAAACTAGACATAGGCTTATTGTTGATTAAATTTTCACTTCCATTGTATGTATGGAGTTTATATGGAGTGCTAGAAAATGGGGCCATTGATCATGTAGTAAAACTGTACTGAATCTAGTAGTAAAGTTTAAGTTACGTAAACCTTTTTTTTTTGAAACTGTAAAACACCTTATATCCATACATATGATGAGTTGGTATATATTACATTCATTTTTTGGTGTCCTTTATACTGACACAGTATATGCATGGATACTGCTTAGTTAAATTTTTGTATGTTTCATTTTGTATTACAATGAAGGAACTACATACCCGTTCAACACTTACTGTTGAATAATTTTCGGTTATGGACTGTTCTGTTATCACTTATGTGGAGAATACTTTGTTTTCTTTTGATTCTTAGTAAACTACTAGGATGTATTGCCTTAACATGTTGTTTGCGTACATTGTGTACGGAGATGTTGTCGGTTTAACTTGTTGTTTTAACTGGAAATATGCATTCACCATGTGACTGTCATAAGGATCGTTTGAGTTCATGCATTTAATTTAGTCCGTTACTGTGATAAAAACCTTTAATTGTGTGTACTTAGCGAAACAAGATGTCAAAGGATCGTTCGTGGATGTACAATTGCACTGATAAGTCAAAGTTTGTAGATGGAGTGTTTGAGTTTTATGATTGTGCAGTGGCATATGAGAAAACTGTCAACATCGGGGGATATTATTGTCCTTGTCTCAAGTGTGCGAATGATCGTAAGTTCGAAAGCATTATTGATGTTAGGCAGCACATACTTTTGCATGGTTTTCGACCTCACTATTACGTGTGGAGTTATCAAGGTGAGACAACACTTAATGACGGTCACACTTCCCATGGTAATCACGAACATGACAATACTAGTCATCTTCATGAAGATAACTACACTGATGGAACCAATGACGGTGTCTTCACTTGTGATCAATACGAACACAATGATGATGTGCATCGAGTCGAAGAGATGGTACAGGGTCTTGACAATGGTCGAGGGTTTGAAGCCATTGCCGAGGCCTCTTCTAAGCCTTTATACCCCGGTTGCACTAAATTTACCATTCTATCAGCTGTGATGGAATTGTTTAGTGTTAAGTCACAATGCAACTGGACTGACAAAAGTTTCACAATGTTGTTAGAAAAGTTGAGTGGCATGTTTCCTGATGGCAATGAGCTTCCTAAGTCCACTTATTACGCTAAGAAGTTCATGTGTCCATTTGGATTAGATTATGAAAGAATTCATGCTTGTCCAAATGATTGCATATTATATCGAAAAGAATATCAGTCGTTGGATAAGTGTCTAAAGTGCAATTTGCCGCGTTATGAGCGACAAGGAGCACGGGATAATGTTGGACCGCCATCCAAGGTGTTGTGGTATTTGCCAATAATACCAAGGTTTAAACGGTTGTTTTCAATAACAGTCATAATTTGAGGCTAGGATTGTGCACCGATGGAATGAACCCGTTCGGTACTCTTAGTTCGAAGCATAGTTCATGGCCGGTAATTTTGACTATCTATAACCTCCCCCCTTGGTTGTGCATGAAACGGAAGTACCTTATGCTCTCAATTCTTATTTCTGGTCCAAAGCAACCCAGTGACGACATTGACGTGTATTTGGCCCCACTACTTGATGACTTGAGAAAACTGTAGGATGAAGGGGTATTAGTGTATGATTCACATGCAAAAGAAACATTCAACTTGCGTGCAATGCTTTTGTGCACTGTCAACGAATTTCCTGCTTATGGTAACTTATCAGGGTACAAAAATAGAGGAATGAAGGCATGCCCTATTTGCATGGATGATCAGGATTCTACATGGATGGGTAAGTATGTGGATTGGTGTCATCGAAGGTTTCTTCCACCTAAGCACCCTTTTTGAAAGAAGAAGAAGGCATTCAATGGGATGGTAGAAGATCGTGTTGCTCATTGGCCATTAACCGGTTTCGAGGTGTACTCACAGGTTAAGGGAGTTAAAACCATTTTTGGTAAACCAAATGTAGACTACTCTGGGTTGTGGAAAAAAGAGACTATATTTTGGCAGCTTCCTTATTGGAGAGATTTACAAGTTAGACATTGTCTCGATGTCATGCACATCGAGAAAAATGTTTGTGATGCCATACTTGCCACCCTTTTCAACATTCCAAACAAGACTAAAGACACTAAAGTCAGTCGAGAGTTCTTGACACAGATTGGAGTTCGATTCGAGTTGTGGCCTCAGGTAAAAGTGAGTAAGAAAAGGAAGGTCTCCGAGGAAGATGGTCACGGAAACAAGGGGAAGGGGAAGGAAAAGGTAAAAACAAGTTGGAAATGAAGAGAAGCAAACCTACTACCTTCCTCCTACATGCCACACAATGTCCAAACAGGAGAAGAAACACTTTTGCGCATCTTTATATAACTTAAAGGTGCCGCCTGGGTATTCTTCTAACATGAGAAGATTTATGACCTTCGATGGTGAGTTGATGTTATCTAGTATGAAATCACACGATTGTCACGTTATGATGTAAGTTTTTCTATCAATTGCAATCCGTGGTATTCTACCTAAACATGTTAGGTACACCATCACGGAACTTTTTTCCTTCTTCAAAGCCATAGATCCTTCTACACTAGATACTCTTCAGGCAAGTGTGATTGAAACTCTATGTAAGCTTGAGATGTATTTCCCGCCTGCATTCTTTGACATAAGGGTTCACTTAATTGTACATCTTGTTCGTGAAATTAAGCTTCTATGTCCTGTGTTCTTGAGATGGTGCTATCGTTATGAAAGACGTATGGGTGTCTTAGGTAACAAAGTGACCAATCCTTCTAGAACAGAAGCTAGTATTGTTAAAGGGTTATTAGTGATGAGGTCGGAAATTACATATCAGAATACATAGCAGGTGCGCAACCGATTGGTTTACCTACAACTTGTCATGAAGGTAGGCTTGATGGTAACGGGACTATTGGGGAGAGATCGAAATTGGCAAATATGACTGTCGTCAACCAAGCACATTTGAATGTCTTACATTATATGCCAAAAGCTCATCCTTTTCTAAATGAACATTGGGAGCTCTTGAAATCTCAAAATCTAGGGATACTGGAACGATCATTAACAATGTTGCATAGAAAGACTTTCATTGAGTGGTTTCACAATCGAGTTGTTGTAGATAATGTACAGGGTGTATCTGAAATGTTGAAGTGGTTAGATTTTTGACCTCGGGAAACTGTCACAAACTACGAGGGATATGATGTCAATGGCTACTCATTTCAGACCACTAATCAAGATCAAAGTCACCATGTGTGCAGAACAGTGGTGTCTTCATTTTGGCAGCATCAACGTTTTATGCCAGTGTAAAGGATCAATCTTCGGTGGATGCTAAGGTTATGTATTATGGCCAAAAACATGAGATGTGGGAGCTAGAGTATTGCACCTTCACAGTCTGCCTTTTCAAGTGCAAGTGGGTAGATAACAATTGGCGATCCGTAAGAAATGATGACCCATGTGGTTTCACTCTGGTTGAATTGACTCGGATGCGTGAGGGTCCTGAGGCATTCATACTTGCGGGACAAGCAAAGCAAGTTTTCTAAGTCACTGATCCTGCTGACACAAAATGGTCCATAGTTTTGCCAGGAAAATGAAGTATTCTCGGCATCGGAGATGTTGACGATGAGGAAGAGTATGATGCATTTGAGGATTCCCCACCTTTTAGTTGTTCTAAAACAAGTGTCGCCGAATCTGTTTCATAATTTCTTATTTTCTGTTTCAGAATTTCAGAAACTCTGTTTCAGAACAACTGAAATTCTTTTTCAGAATTTCAAAAATTTTGTTTCAGAATTTCATGAATTCGGTTTCAGAACAACTAAAATTCTGTTTTAGAATTTCTGAAATTCTCGTTCAGCATTTATGCTTCGGTCTTGTTTATTTAACTACGCAATGCATTATGTAAGGTGATGTTTATCTCTTTTTTATTGTTTTTTCTGTTGTTATTCAAGTTGCAAAGGCATTCTATGTGTAGTGTTGTTTCTGTTCACAGCTCGGACGATGACAGTTCTTACTCGGACCCACTTTTTGACGAACAGTTAGAGGAAGATCAAGGTGACTCGGAGGATATAGAGTACGACATGTTGCTTAACAGAATAGATTAGTTTGAGAGGATGGCTGACGAAGCACCTCCAGTTTCTGAAGAGGTGGAAGCAGCAAAGACCGACGAGCCTGCTGCACAGCAACCTCAGTTCAACCTTGATGATAGGAATGAGAAGGCTAACAATGAATCCGGAGCTGCCATCCAATATGCATCAGTGACAAATGAAAAGTCTTCTTGTGAGAGGAAAGAAAGAGGTCCATCTAGAGGTGTGAAGTTGGCGGAACCAATGCATCTTGAGTACAATGCACTTGGCCAACTATACGGGAAGTGGCGAAAGATGTATGGGAGACATATCGGTGTTTGTATGAGGAAGATTTCGATTTTGGTGAAATGGGAAAACGCGGAGAAGGGCTTGAAAACAATAATGTGGCAAGACACTGTGGTACGTATTTCGTATTTGTTATGTTAAAGAATATCTTTCAATTTCTATATAAAAGGAGGCAAATAGGCAAAATTTCGAAGTTGTTTATAATTAATGAGTCATTTTTTCTATATTTGTAGAATCTTTTCCATATTGATGATGATGAGGCAAAGAGGCAAGTGTTTCTCTTCACTGTTGCTGAAAGATTTAGAGACTTTAAGTCGAAACTTGTGAGTGGGTGGATCACCCAAAAAAGGAAGTGAACCAAGAAAGAAGCCAATAAGATGCCCTACGATTTTTACCCTCACATCTCAAGCAAAGATTGGGAGGCTTTTGTTGCACATAAGACAACTCCTGAACAAGTGGTAAGTGTTTGCATACATTGTTAAACCGTTTTTTGGCATGAACAATGAAAATGTTAAGCTATAGAATAAAAATTTTGTTTTGTTTTGACAGAACAAACGCGTTGTTTCTTCTCAAAGTGCAACTCAGAAGAAGGCCTATCACCGCATGGGCCAGAAATCGTATGAGGCATCCAAAGAAAAATGGAAAAAAGAGGGGTTCTATGATGAGGTGATGGCCTCTTTTGATAAAACTGGGAATGCCTCATGTTCATCTGTTACTGTAGTTGGCTCAAACCATGTGGTCGATTGGTATTGCTCCTTACATGCTCGAGATTCAAGTGGAAAGCGAGTGATTAAAAACCCGGAGTTGAAGAAGGTGGAAGATGCTGTGGTAATCACTAATACCTTAATTTGGTTAAACTCCTTTCATACATTGCGCAGTACTAGTATGCTTTTAATGAGTACGCTATGTTTTTTAACACAGGTTGGCTTGAACAGACAAGGCAACAACAATACAGGAGGAAGTTAGAATACTACCTCTGCAGTAGGCCTATTGCGTGATCACCCAGGTCGTCTGAAAGGTTTGGGAGGTGTGTGTTCAGGAAAGAGAAAACCACTGCGACAAGACCATTCGACAAGTGGTAGCTCAAACACAGTAATGAGTCTAGAAATGGAAAAAGATGGTTGAAGCTTTGGTGAAGGAGAAGTTCAAAGCCCTATGTGAGCAGGTAGGAATGCCCGTACTAGATGCAAGGGCTGAAGATGTAATTCAGACCAATTCCATCCGGCCAAAGAAGTATGCCCAACAATCAACTTTTCCTCCCATTCCGGATGTAGAGGTAATGGTGTGATACAAATTTATTTGATAAAGCATACAATGATTAACACTTGTACACGTAGGGGAATTTCCTTACAATTTAGTTAATGTTTGTTGTATTATTCTTGCAATTTAGTTAATTTTGAATTCGTGATTGCAGGAGGAGACACCTTGCACAATGTTGCTCCCAATACGTGAAGGTGAAAATGGGGATTTACTTGTGGTGGCATTTGGCCATGTTCAACCAACTATACAAGGACAAGTGTCACATAACCAAGTTGTTGATGCAAACAATTGTCGTGTGTTCTTTGATTCTACTGCAAACGGATGGGAAGACACGTCACTTCCCCTTTAACGCCCAGATTTCGGATTGAATACCTTAGGAGATTCCCAAGGGAGTTTTGTCACATGGCCCAGGAAATGGGTGCGATTTTCTAATGAGGTAATCCATACCCTGTAGTCTTTAATTGTTCATAGCTCATATTTTTTCATATTATGTCCTAAACTTCACATGTGTATTGTTATGTTAAAAAATAGTAAAGCCATAGAAGAACAAAATCAAGATTTTGTAAGCAAACAGTGCAAGAAGGGAACGTCTGCCAAAGAACAAGAGGATGTGTGAAACAACAATTATTCCTCAAAGGGTTCAAACATCGAAGCAGATGAAGACATAAGCAACTCATTGTCAGCCGCGTATCAATGGCTTCATGAATGCACTAAAGATGAACCAGATGACAATCCTTTGAAGGTGGTGTTGAGCAAGACACAATTCCATTACTTTGAGGATGGCGAGACATGTGTCACCATGGGAGATGTGTATGACTTCCTCGTTGGGGATATGTTGTCCGTGTCGATGTTGCAAGTGTTTATGAGGTTACACTAATTCAATTTCTGCCTTCTTACTTAAATTTATGTCGTCTAAACTAATGCAACCCTTTTATTTCACGGTATGCTTAATGACTTGGGAAGTACATAGAATTTGTTTTGTCATATGTGCCCTGTTTTTCCTACTTTGCTAGTTGTCTTTACCTAGAATTGGGCAGCTGCAACACTATTCTGAAGGTGGGTTGGATGTGTCCTCAAGAGATATACGAGGAACGGTGTCTGAAGAACAAAGGCAATGTGAAGGCATACCTCGAAAAACCGATCAAAGAAGCAATTCGTGCAAAAAGGAAGTTCATTCTCGCTCCATACCTAGAGGAGTAAGTCTTTTGACCTTCCCCTTTTCCGTATTTCAATACATATAACATGCGTAACTCGCCTTTTGATCGGCCGTAGCTGACATTTGGTGCTGTTGTTGATATCACCAATGACATTAAAGGTGCATCAATTCGATTCATGCCTTCCTCATTCGCCACGCAGTTTGATGATTATGACATGGGTGAATAGGTAAATTAGCTCGCTCAATCAAATAAATGTATCCCACATTGAACAGTACAACGAGTCCTTACCTTGCCATTATGCCCTTTGTTTCTTTACAGTGTCATGAAGAGGATACGCACAAGCACAATGATTTCGAAGTTGATATCAGTTGAGGTAAGGACATGAAATTCATGTACATATATATGAAGTAGTTTTTCATTTCAAATTTAAATTTCGTTTTGACATGGTTTTATTTTTAATGTGTCATGTACAACTTCAAAGTGCGCACAACAGCAAAATGGTACCGATTATGGGTACTATGTCATGTGCATGTATGACATCATCTCAAGCTGTACGGAATCGGATAATCTTGACAAGGTAACTACATTACTCACTCACACACTCACTCACTCGCACTCACTTGGATGATACGAATTTGTGAATCATAACTTTTGTTTCAGCATTTCTGAGTTTCAAATTTCGTTTTACATTTTCTGTTTCAGAATTTCCGAATCATAACTGAAATTATGTTTTAAATTGTTGTCTCATGCATTATCTTTCTGTTTACGAATATCTGAAATTTTGTTTCAGAATTTGTTAATTCACCATTTGACTTTAAGCATTTATGAGTTTCAATTTCTGTTTTACATCGCTGTTTCTGTGTTTCAAATTCTATTTTAGATTACTGCTTTAGATTGCTCAAATTCTATTTTACATTACTGTTTTAGATTGTTGTTTTAGGCTTATATATGCAAAAGAGGTGGACTGAAACTGACTCACTCAGTTTCAAACTGAAACTGACTCACTCAGTTTCAAACTGAAAATGACTCACTCAGACTCACTCAGTTTGAAGAATGTGAAAGAGGCATATATATTTTGTTCCAAATTTTGTCTCACACACTCAGTTTCTGACTGAAAGTGACTCACTCAGTTAGGTCAGACTGAATGTCAGGGTAACTACATACTTAAACTAAGTCACACACTCAGACTGAAATAGACTCATCCTATAAATTCAATGCATTTCCTTTCTTAAAGTATTCAACTCATCATACAAACAAACTTTCCTCATAGTTCTTGTGCTTCTTTTTCTTGCTCATACCCAAAATTAAAGTGATAAAGTTTGATATAGAGTGGTAATTAATTATAATGGCAATGCAAATGCAATCCCTTCTTGTAAACCCCTTTGGTGCTTACACTAATGACTCGAAATTGACCCGTATGGCTTATCTAGTAGGGTCTAACCGTCAAATGAGCAGACGGGTCAATGTTGGGGTAAGGATTATGGCCGAGGAAAAGCCCGAGGGTGAACGTAAAATTGAATCCGGCTCACCTAAGCCTAACCCTACCACATCATCAACCCCGCCACCACCCACTCCTAAGCCTCAACCAAAGGTAATTTGGCTTTACAAAAATCCTTGAGTTACATATTTAAAATCTAATCCACCTTGTAAATCGTTATTTAATTGATTTTATTTCCTCTTTTATTGTTCGCCCCGTTTCCTTAATTGGTTAAATAATTAAGCCACTTCACGTTAGTCAAGTTACACTCCAACAACTAAGCTTGTGGCTAATAGAGTACATTGATTATGCATATATTTGGTTGGTGTTGTTATTGAATTGTTGCTTTCTTGTTTTGTGACATTTTGATTACACTCTGAATTATATTACTTTTCCATTTGCTTAGGTTTTGACAAAAGCATCAATTCGAGATAGCCCATCTTTCACCATGGCAGAAATAGGCGAGGTTCAAGATAAGGTTGCTACGTTCTTGTACATAAATTGTTTATGATAAAGCTAGGTATTTGTCGAACTAATACTTCTACGTAGTCCTTCCTTTCTTTTGTTCGATATTGTATTGCCCTTTTTAGGTAGTGTTACAATGAATCGACATGTTGCTTTAATTACGACAATGGGTAATTGGATTAGAGAATGTATGTTGTGTCGTATATCGGCAAATCATAATAACAATTTGAATTTGGCGCATTTGTATAACAGGTTTTAAAATTTAAAAGCTTTGAATTTTGGCCGTTTGTATAACAGGTTGAAGCATTGCAAAAATAGGGAAAAAAAGATTACACTGTAATTGCTGCGGTTATACCAAAACCGCAGCAAATAATATCTCCAAAATTGGAGGGAAAAGGGGTTATTTGCTGCGGTTATTGTATAAATGCAACAGTTAAGTCCATTTTTCGTTGCGGTTTAACCGCAGCAAATTAAGAACGAGTTTTTTGCTGCTAGCATAAGTGCTATGCCTAATAACCGCATCAAAAGATCCCTTATATACTGCAGCAATTATTGTTTTTTGTACTAGTGTTAGTCCACTTAGAAGGCTTGTCCTTCTTTATGCGCTCGGTCATAGGAGCTACAATAGATGATAAATTCTTCACAAATCTCCTATAGAACGAAGCTAAACCATGAAAAGCACGAACCTCAGTGACATTAGTTTGAGTAGGCCAAGTTCTAATTGCTTCCACCTTTGTTTAATCCATAGAAACTCCATCTTTTGAGACCACATACCCCAAAAACGTGACACTAGGAACCATGAAATAGCATTTTATGAGCTTCCCATAAAGTTTTTGTTGCCTTAAAGTTTCGAACACACTCCTTAGATGATGTAGATGATCCTCATTACAACTACTATAAACCAAGATATCATCTAAGTAAACAACAACAAACTTTCCAATGTATGACTTCATTACAACTACTATAAACCAAGATATCATCTAAGACATGACCAAACATTCATAAAGCCCTAACTTAGTCTTGAAAGCCGTTTTCAACTCATCACCTTCTTTCATGCGGATTTGATGATACCCACGTACTCCAGCTAAGATCAATTTTTGTAAACACATTTGATTCATATAATTCATCAAGCAAATCATCTAACCGTGGAATTGGGAATCTATATTTGATGGTGATGTTGTTGACTGCTCTTGAATCAATACACATTCTTGAAGTGCCCTCTTTCTAAGGAACGATCAAAGTAGGAACCGTACAAGGACTCATACTTTCTCTCACATATCTACGTTCCATTAGCTCCTCAATTTGCCTCTGAATCTCCTTTGTTTCCTATGGATTACATCTATAAGCTGCCTTGTTTAGAATTTGAGCCCCAGGAACAAGAACTATTTGATGCTGAATGCCCCTCATAGGTGGTAATCCTGGTGGTAGGTCATCCAAAAACACATCTTCAAATTCACACAACAAAGGCTTCAAAATTTGCGGGATGGATGAGGAACCTTATTGTACTTCCTTGGCCATGAGACCAAAGACTTTATCACAAGATTTCAACTCCCTTTCCACCTCCCTAGCACTCATAAAAAATGCACCCTTTTTGTCCTCCAAAGTCTCTTGTTTCTTAACATTTACAACCCTCAATGGATTTAATGCAATAGGCTTGCCATGAACATGCTTTTTGATGACATAAACATTAGTTCTACCATCATATTAAACAAACCTATCACATTGACACATCCTTCCAAGCAAAATATTGCACGCATCCATATGAAAAACATCAAATAGCACACTATCTTCAAACTGCGCAATTTTGAATGATATTAAAGCTTGTTTGGTTACATTAACATCACTAGTATTTCTTAGCCAATGAAGCTTGTATGGATGAGGATGATTATGTGTAGGATACTTGAGCTTCTGAATCAACAAATTAGACACCACATTCGAGCAACTACCACTATCAATAATCACATCACAAAGTTTGCCATGGACTACACACCTTGTCATGAAGGTTTTATCTCTTTGGCTCTCCTCTAATGGTGTGTGCTTAGTTTGCAAAACCCTTCTCAACACTAAATCTTGACCATGTGTCTCTGGATCAACTTCCTTCATATCATTACTACTCTTATCCTCTTGCTCAATGTCATCTTGCTCCCCTTCTTCAATGATTACGTCTAGATAGGCTTCTTCAATTCTCAAATCTAATTTTTACATCCTAATGTTGAGACTATATGTAGTTAGAGCAGGGGAGACCTTCTTCCCATACTTTCTTCTGCTTATCTCTATCCTTCTAATCATCAACAAAAATTCTAAAACAAGCAACTACAACACACGCACAAAAATCGTCCCTAATGAATCACAAGATATGATTGCCACATCATCACTGCATCTTGATCTTATCTTGCTAACAAACTCTAACAAACATTATCTAATCAAGAAAATATCCTAACAAACTTCCTAACAACATAATGAACAAGATAATCAGCAAATTACAACCAAAAATACACAAAAAATCGAAGAACCCAAATCTTCACAAAAATCGTCAAAATCTCGCCACACAAGCATGCTTTAATTTTGAGCAATTTTTCAAGATTTGCTTCAAATCTTCAAGAAACCTTTCACGATCCAATCTTTTAATCAAGTAACCATCAAGAAGTCATTTCCCATTTCTTTAAGGTTGTAAATGATAATTAACACTCACCAAGAAATAAAAAACTCGATGCCTAAAATGAGAAAAAACCTATCAAGTGAAGTGGGAGAAAACTGAAGTTGGAGAAGACTCATAGGCAAAACAAACTAATTCCCCATATTAACCCTATCTTCCCTTGATTTGCGTGCCCACCTAGATATGTGTGACCATGCACATGAAAATCCCAGCCTTAGATGCAACCATTAGACTTGAATCTCCATAACCAATTAATTCTCCCATGGTTGCACCCTTCTTTGTATCTTCAATCAAACCTTCGAGTTGTGATCAATATTTGTATCAATATTCTTCCTCTCTCCAATTGCTTCGCTACCTCCTCCCTCCATCACCAACTTTATTTTTCTTCATTTTTACCCTCCTTTAAACCGCCTCATCATCAAACGCCATCTCCTAATGGTTTTTATTGGTCAAATTCGATCATTAAAACCTCAGATCTGAAATTTTGATGGTCAAATTAAACCAAATAAAAAAACTATTGCAAATATGAGGTCTAGTGCCATGAATTTAAATTTGTAATTCCTTTTCCTTTTTAATAGTTTGGTGGTATGTTAGTTCAATTAGGGGTTTATGGGATGTGTGAAGTAGTTGTGGGGTTGTGTCTGGTTCATGGTGGGGATGGGCCATTCGAAATATACAGGGGTGGGGTGGTTTGTAATATATAGGGGTATATTGACCTGGTGGTGGTTCAAAGTGGGGGGAGGGGGGGTTCATGTTTCGAAATATGTGATGGTGGGCTGGTTGTGTTTCAAAACAGGTGAGGGTGGGCTGGTGGTGTTTTGAAATAGGTAAGGGGTGTGGGTGGTGGTGTTTCGAAATAGGTAAGGAGTGGGGTTGGGGGTGGTGGTGTTTATTTTGAAACAGGTGAGGGTGGGCTGCGGTAGGGGTGCTGGTGTTACAAAGTAGTTAGAGATGTGCGTGGTGTTAGGGGCTAGCGTTTTTAAATAATTGAAGGTGAGCCGGTGGTGTTCCGAAACGGGTGAGGGTGGTGGTAGTGTCTAAACGTAAATGGGGGTGGGGGTGTGGGTGTGATTTTGGGGTTCCTGGTAGGGGTGGGGTGGAGGTTCAAATCGGTGTGGTGTTCTTGATTTATTTAATTTTGTTTTCATAAGCTTAAGAAATATCTTGTTATTAACCTTTAATAACAAGTAAACAATGAATAGGGTTCAATGTGGGCAGATAAGACCCAAAGTTTAATTTGTTGCAAAATAATGCAAACGTGGGTATATTAACAGCAAATCAGCAAAAAGTTGGTTTGTTTTTGTCAATTTTTCTAAAAAGGGAAAGAAAACATTTGTCGCAACTAATAATAAATTTCCTAATTAAGAAATTGTTTCAACAAAAAAATGCGGAGGAAGCTAAGTAACAATGATTTAAATTAATGCAACGTAAATCCGAAATTTAGAATAATCATAATGGTATAATCGACATTAGCTAAATACATACAAAACGTAGTCTATATAAAAATCGATAATTACAGACAGAATTGAAGTCCCTCCCTAATATAGTAACATAAACTATATAACCTGTCTTTAAGAGAAATAGCAACGGAATCATAAATGTGCCTTTAAATTAAGGTCAAAATTAAAAGTCCGTCTATAATTTAGAGTCATATTTTATTTTTCGTCTCTACTTTACGGACGTAATTAAAAATCCATTACTAAATTAATGTGGTTGGCTAGTTTAGACTCATTTTAATTATGTCTCTAAATTTAAAGACAAAAATAAAATTTTGTCTCTAAATATTAAATATGAAAATAAAAATATCTCTTTAAATTTTATGTTTAGCGCAGCTAATTTACAGAAGGATTTTTATTTCCCTCTATAAATTATATGCTAGGAAAATTTAGAGAAAATTTTTGAATAAATTAATATGGCTGTCTAAATCAGAGACATAATTTATTTCTGTTTCAAAGTTTAGTGATAAATCTTATTTTTAATCTCTAAATTTAGAGACATATTAAAAAAAACATCTCTGAATTAGAGGTGGAATTTATCCATCCCTAAATTTCTTATAGTCAACAAAAATTTTTGTGTAAAGAAGTACACAAGCGATGTAGTTGGCAGGATTTTTACTTGGAGCTTTTTCCTTTGGACTGAACTGTAGATGAACTGAACTGAATTGAACGAAAACGTAATGTATGGAGATGAAGTGAACTAAGTTGAACTGAACTTAATTGGCCTCAAATGAAGTATAGAGTATTACTTACAATGGAGATAAGCTGAACTAAACTGAATTGAAATTAATGGAACTTAACTTTTGAGCTGAATTGAATTGAATTGAACTAATTAGAGTTCAATTGAACTGAACTGAAGTGCCAAAAATTTCAATCTAAAACAACAAGGCCTTACACATTATTTGGATAACAATCTAGACGGAAAGGAAGGGAAGAGAAATTAGAGGAAGGGGAGGGAAAAGGAAGGAAGGGAGACGTGGAGCTCTAATTTCCCTCAAAAACTCTCCAAATTGGGAGGGATCAGGATTCTAATTTCCCGCACTACCTCATCAAGTTGTGACTCATTCCAAAGATGACAATTTCCAGGTTCTCACCCGAGCCTAACCCCTTAATTCTTCTCAAAATACAACACGAGGATAACACAATGTCCAATTCACCTATCCACCACCTCCACCTCAGGAGGGGAATCTTGCTGTTAAGAAGCTTAAAACTGCATAAACATTTGACAGCTCAATATCTCCTCAAAGTAACATCGTGATTCTGTCCTTGAAGCCCTCACCGAAATAAATGTCTATAGTGACACTAGATCCCAGTGTTTGGTTGGGTGTATAATGCAATATCATCACGAATCAAGATTTGCCTATGGAGGGGGCTAGTCTTAACTACAATACAATTATATGTAGGCAAATGGCTTATTGATAATGGTATAGCTATCAACCTATGTCTACTCTAGACCTCCAAAAATGAGGGTTATTCAATAAAGAGTTCAAAGCAAGTAACCAAGCCATTTGAGCTTATAATAATAGTATAAGAGATACCCTGGAGGTGGTACAGCTGAGCTTCACCACTTGACCTCTCCAGAAAAAGGTCAAATTTTCTGTCATGGATATCAAAACTAGCTTCAATCTACTACTCCGGCTTCCTTGGTTGCACGAATTAGGGGTAGTTTCTTCTACTCTTCATAAAAAAATCAAGTTCTTGTTAGAAGGGGAACTAATTACAATGGGTGCATCTCCCATGAAAATACAACCTGTTGATCTACCCATCATTCACATCGAACATGATGAAGAAGAAGAAGATTTACGGGGATTTGGTATAGCTGTCATTGAGGAAGAAGAAAAAGTTCCTTTTGACTTTGACCCTCAATCCAATTTGTCTATCAATGATCTTCTTTGTGATCAAAGTTACTTTCCAAGAATGCCCTTTGGGTTAGAACAAAGATCCACTCTTCCTCTTTTAGACCCAGTTCATCAAAGAAGGGGAACATTTCCAGTATTATGCGTTCCCCAAACCTTTCTTTGGAGCAGATGGAAAAAGATACCCGGGATTCAAGATCTTTGTAGATTATAGCTCCATCTTCGATTACACTCCTTCCTTTATCAACGCTAAATCCGCCGAAGTTATCTTTGAGAAAAAAGGGCTATGTCTAATCTTTGAATAAGAAGGCGCCTAAACTAGGGAACATGAGATATGTGAAGCCATGAATGGTGACTCATTCGATCCTACTAAGCTCATTACTCTAGTTACTGACATGGTTCATGGATGGTGATGAAGATGTTTGTGGCCTAATACTACATAAACCATGTTGTAGTATAGTGGAAGGGGCATCGAACACGGTGAGTAAGCTATGTGCCTTGCTAATGCTAGTATCTTGATTAAGGGTCTTTTTAGGTTTTTGGAGAAATCATGAATGAATTCAACTAAAGCTATCAACTATAACTAACAATATCTAGAAGAAACCCTTCCCCATAGCTTCTAGAAGAAGACTACTCAAAAGCAAAGACTACTCAAAAGACATGAAAATAAAGCAAATTACCAAAATAAAGCAATAACTAAATAAAGCATGATTAACAATTAATATAATAAACACAAAGCATAAAAATAAGTAAAAACTACGAAGTACATAGAAAGATAGATATTACCAAAATGACAACGTTATTTGTCTAAAAGACACAACAATAAATTTTTCTTGATTTTCTCTCATTTCATTCTCTCTTTAGTTTTTATCTCCAAATACAAACCCTAACCTGATCCTAAAATTAAGTAAAATGAAAGCAACCTTTGGTTTAATTACTTGAGTGTTGATTTGTATGTACATGTTTTCAGGCCAAGAAATGCATCACTACAAGATAACATCAATTTTGCGACGGAATTTCCGTCGCAAATTATTTACGACAGAATTGTTGAAGTTTGCGACGGAAAATTCCCTAGAAAAGTTAGGCAATTTTGCGACGGAAAATTCCCTCGCAAATTTGCGACGAAAAATTCCCTCGCAAATTTGCGACGGAAAATTCCCTAGCAAAGTTAGGCAATTTTACGACAAAAAATTCCCTCGCAAAGTTAGGCAATTTTACGACGAAAAATTCCCTCGCAAATTTGCGACGAAAAATTCCCTCGCAAAAGACGGACGAATTTCGTCGCAAATGGTAACAAAAAAACATAATAATGCACTTTTACTACGGAATATTCCATCGCAAAAAAGCTTTAATTTTTTTTAATTTTTCACGTTTTCATTGCTTATTTGTATTTGTGCCTGTGAGCCTATAAGCTGTATGATCTGCCAAGTTATGTGTTCTAATCAAATCAGGACAATATATACATTCCGATAATTACATATTCCAAACGCAACATGCGTACAAAGTATTTCCGTCTTAAATAGTTGTATAGTTTTAAAGTTTAACAATCATGATAAAGGCACTAAGCTATGTTATATGGAACAAGGTATCTATCTACACTTGCGTCCCTTGCCCGGCGTCGTTGCCCTTGTCGTCTGGCGAGTCCCGACGCTGAATCTGGAAAGGTGAACAACTGTCGCTAACGAAACGACTCATCATCTGGTCCATAAACTCCTTCTGTGTCCTCTGCATTGCCTCAATCTCGGCTCGCATCTTCTCCTCAACCTTAGCCCGTACCTCCTCCCGCAGCTTCTCCACATGTTTCTCTAAATGATCTTTCATTTGAGAAACTACAGATGGCGTGTACTGCTTCTATGATCCAGATCTCCTCGAAGACCTGTAATACAGGTTCGCACCACTACCAAGACCCTTCAAGCGACCTTAGTTGCTACGACCACCAGATGCCTCCCAATATAGCTCATCGGGCGTTCTCTGACTCCCGTCACTACTTGTTTCCTCAAGCTTCTTCCGGTAGGTCTCCTACAAAACGCAATTAAAATTAAAAACATGATAAGGGGGGATATGGTGGAGGATTTTTCTTTGTTATACAGATTTGAATTTAAATCAACCCAACATACATTGTAAACAATAAAAGCTAGAGCTATGTAACAAAATAGATGGCTTATTTCAAGGTCAAACTAGGCTTTACATGTGTTTGAGGTTCAAATGGGCTCGAAATGGCTAAAAATGGTTACTAATCTGACCATTTTTCACATATCTCTATATTTCTACCTATAAATTAGGTAAACATCCCGAAAAGGCATAATTACAAGTGTTACAACCTCTAGATTATTTCAAACTAGCCCTTACGTGTGTTTTAGGTTCAAATGGACTCGAAATGGCTGAAAATGGTTACTAATGTGCCCATTTTTAACATATATCTACATTTCAACCTATAAATAAGCTAAACATCCCTAAAAGGCATAATTACAAGTGTTAGAACCTCTAGTTAATTTCAAACTAGGCCTTACTTGTGTTTTAGGTTCAATGGGCTCGAAATTGCTCAAAATGGCTACTAATGTGCCCATTTTTTATATATATCTGCATTTCAACCTATAAATAAGCTAAACATCCCTAAAAGGCATAATTACAAGTGTTATAACCTCTACATTATTTTAAACTAGGCCTTACATATGTTTGAGGTTCAAAAGGGCTCGAAATGGCTCAAAATGACTCAAAATGGCTACTAATGTGCCCATTTTTCCTATATTTATACATTTCAACCTATAAATAATCTAAACATCCCAAAAAAGGCATAATTACAAGTGTTTTAACCTCTACATTATTTAAAACTTGGCCTTAAATGTGCTTTAGGTTCAAACGGGCTCGAAATGGCTCACTCATGTGCCCATTTTTCACATATCTCTACATTTCAACCTATAAATAAGCTAAACATCCCTAAAAGGCATAATTACAAGTGTTACAACCTCTACACTATTTCAATCTAGGCCTTACATGTGTTTGAGGTTCAAAAGGGCTCGAAATGGCTCAAAATGGCTACTAATGTGCCCATTTTTCATATATTTCTACATTTCAACCTATAAATAAGCTAAACACCCCTAAAAGGCATAATTACAAGTGTTAGAACCTCTGTATTATTTCAAACTTGGCCTTACATGTGTTTTACGTTCAAATGGGCTCCAAATGGCTCAGTCATGTGCTCTTATTTCACATATCTCTACATTTCAACCTATAAACAACCTACAACAAAACTTGTTAACTTACTGCAAACATTCTTTACAACCTAGGAGTGATTGGAAGATGAATGAGAACATTCTCAGGAACGTCATTCCCTTTCGAGGTCTTCTTGTAACGGTCGCTGCCACAAACAGTACACTTAGACAAGTGAGCATCAATTTTCCAAAACAACATACAACCTTTCGGGCATGCATCAATCTTCTTAGCAGGCATCTCCAACCCTTTAACGATCTTCTTTACCTCATAGAATGTCTCCCCTATATAGGTGTTCTTAGGAGACGAATCACTAAACAAAGACACAATGGCAACTATACCACGTTGGGGCATATTGAACTGGGATTTAATACTAGTTATTTTAGAGGCCATCTCTAACCTAGATCTTGAACTCCCTTCAACCCAAGGTTGTTCAGAAGCCTATAGCTTATCATAGAACTGCTTGGCTTGGGGGTTAGGTTCCTCCTCTTATTGGGTACCCGATTGATCTTGGTTATGTCCAAAAGCATCCATAACCATTTCGCGATAGTCATTGGATTGCCGCTCGGAGGACTCAAGTAACCCTTCCCCATGACAATGCCACTCATAATAATCCGGTTTAAACCCCTTAGCATACAAATGATACTTTACTGTTTCCGGATCATAGATGCATTTGTTCTTGTATTTAACACACGGACACCTAACTTCATTTGGCTCAGTTGTTTGCGGTTGATCTTTACAATATTGAAGGAATTCCTCAACTCCTTTCTTAAAAGCAGAGTTCATAGAAGATCTGACCTTCCTACAATACATCCAACTACGTTCCCTTCCTTTCATAGTGACAACTTCTATGCTAGTCACGCATATAATTATTTTACTCAAAATGGCAAAATATAATTATTGAAAACGGCATAGGATCGTATAATATTATTCTAAAATTACGAACTAGTTAATTAAATCCGAACTGCTTTCTTTGTAATTTGTAAAATTAGACTTATGATTCTCAACACCTAAAACCTTTTCTCAACATTACAGTATACATAAACACATTAAACTTGTACATTCACATAACTTGTTTGAATACTTATTAACTTATTTGATCATTCATCATTTAGTCTCCTGTATTTACATCTGAGAAAAACTCTTCATTAAAAATTCCATAAAAACAAACCTAACAACAGTAGAATAACTAAAATTAATCAAGAAATTAAAAGAATCAAAAGGAAAATTAATACTTAAATAAGAATTCCGATTTAAAACTGATAGTCACTGAGTCACTCACTCTCACACACACAGGCTCACTCAGTCACTCACTCAGTGACACAATTACTTACTCACTCCGACACTAACAGTCACACTCAATCATTCACTCACTTACACACTCACGGTCACACATGCTCACTCACTCGCTCACACACTCAAATTCACTAAATCACTCAATCACTCAGTGACTCACACACTAACAGCCACACTTAGTCACTCACTCACTCGCTCACTCACTCACTCACAGTCACTAATTCACTCAGTCACTCGGCCACACACTCACAATGACTCACTCAGTGACTTAGTCACTCACTCACACAACTCAAACAATCCTTCACAAACTCACACGGTCCCTCAAATCAACCATAAACACAGTTCCTCAAAACAAAAACCCCGCAAATCAAAAATAACACCCATAAACATAATTTAAAGCAACAAAATGTGTGAAGCTAAAACCCTAATTTAGAACCCTAATTCAGCAAATATAAACAAAAAAAAGCGATAGTTAACAAAAAAAAATTCGAAAAAAGAATTACCTAACAAAAACCTAATTGAGGAATATTAGAAGAACATCTAATTACAATATAAACAACATAACAAGAGTAATTAGAGTATAAATAACAACTAAAATTGCTTAAATTTAGGTCACTAAACACAAATTACTTCTTTAATCAATATTTTTTTCATTAAATAAAGCTTAAAAACCAGTTTTGAAACTTCAAATTACATCATTTTACAAGTTGTTCAACAAAACTTAAAACCTCGTTTACAAATTACTCATCTGTAACATTATTTACACCCCGGCATTGAAACATTCAAACTCATGAGTATCTTGTCAGTCCATAATGGATCAATGAATAAATAAATCAGTAGTGTTGAACACAAAAATGCAATCTCAGCCACCACATCTACAGTCAAAACACCCACCATCACACCTAAAACTCCTCCTCATAATCATCTTCTTCACCTCCACCTTCTTCCTTCTATACCANCTTCACCTCCACCTTCTTCCTTCTATACCACCGCTCTCTCCTCATCTGCCCTTCCCCTCCCCTCCCTAACCATCACCACCACCAACCCTACCTCTCCCTATCCACCACCCCCTCTCGCCTATGTTGAACAAAAAATCCATTGAGTCGGGAACGGGTCCAACAATGTATGAAAACCGCCAATTTAAGAAATTAATGTTAATGGGTACGACCAACTATAACATGAAGTACCTATGCTATACAGCAATGGTTCAACCCCATATCAAGTGCATGTGCAAATTTCATTAATGAACATTCAATATATGAATAGACTATTAACTTATCATACAATTATGATGTATGAACAAACTATTCATTCACAAATGACCAAAATAAACATCAAGATATCAAACATTAATTTAGTTCTCGGATTAACTATGTATTAATCAAATTGATCCCAAAAAAAATATTACACACCCAACTGTTATTTTCACTAAAATATGAGTTTTAAAAGATTATTAACTAATTACTAAAGATAAATAAATGGAAATTTAACAACAATTTTGGAAAACAAAAGAACTAAATAACAAACGCAAAACTACATACATACCAAATATGGGTTTTTTGCAATGAAAATTGATGAACCAAAAGTAATTATTGAATTGAAGATTCTCAGTATAATCAAAAGGGTTTAATTGTTTTCTTTTGATTGGTTTCTGGGTTTAGTTTGAATTTGAAGGAATTTTCTGGGTTTATGATTGAAGATTTAGCCATTGCTGAAGATGAAGAAAACTATAAAATTAAGGAATTTGTGAGTTTTTAATAAATTTCCCAACAACACCCGCGCTCGTCTTTGGGGCAGTAAAATTTTTTTGTTCCAACAACACCCCCTTTCTTCGCACCCTCAACAATCTCTTCTTCACACCCCCTTTCTCTCTCTTTGGTACTCTCCCAACAACACCTGCGCTCGTCTCTTCCTCGACAAACCCCCCTTTCTTCGAACTCATGAAATTTAATAAAAAAAACTTTAAAATAACAATAATAATAAATAATACTAAAAAAAATTGAAATTGAATAGAGAAATAGTACCTCAGTGAAGAACTTGCGAAATTTTGGAGTGAGAAAAAATGAAGATCTTCACGAAATTGCAGCCAAGGAATTTGAGAGGAATTTGAAGAGTGAGGAAGCGAGAAGTGAGAAGTGAACGGGTTTATTGGGAGTAAAAGAGTTTAATGGGAGGTTCGAGAATGATTTAAGGGTGGAGAAACGGTGGAGATGGAGGAGCACTTGAGGGAGGTGGAGATGGAGCGAGGGAGGAGAGGTTTGGAGTGAAGAACTGAGAAGGGAGAAAGGTTAGGTTGGTTTAATTTTTTGGCGACAAAATAACTCAAGGGTTTATCGATTTTTTGCGAGGGAAATTTGCGATGGAAATAAGTCTGTCGCAAATTTGCGAGGGAATATTTCGTCGCAAAAATAAAAAGTCGTCGCAAAAAATTTGCTAATCAGATTTGGTTTGTCACTTTTTTGCGACGGAATGAAATCCGTCGCAAACTCTATATCTGCGACGGAATTTATTTCGTCGCAAAAAATCCGTTGCTATTTTCCCGTTTTCTTGTAGTGGCAAACCCAAGAAAACCTATCAAAACCCGAAGTTATATTGGATTGACCAACTTAAAATGGTCATATATCCCAAACCACGTATTAGAGTGATGTGATTCCTGCACTGTTGCAATTCTCTTTTCAAGGGCTTTCCAATGATACGTCACACACCCTCAAAATCTAAGTAACAAAGAAGCTATGGCCCCCGAAATTCAGCTGATGAAACAGAGAAGGTCGGAGCGATCGCTCCACCACGTGGAGAGGTCGCTCCACCTATCGGAGCGGTCACTCCGAATTCTCTGGATGGCCTCAAGAGTAGTTTTTGTTTAAGGGTCTCTCCAACTATTGCAGCAGTTGCTTTATAGAATCAGCGTGCGCAGCTGAACTTCAAAACACGTAACTTCCTCATTTATTAGTCAAATCAAGCATGTGACCTATCTTTGGAAAGATATTGAAATAAGCTTTACAAGAAAGAAGAATTAAATCCAAAATCTTTCTATTTTAGGATATGTTCAACTATGCAGCCCACCATTGTTCAACGGGTTTTGAGCTTGTAATGATCTTCAACTCTTGTCACTCCCCTTGGTCTTAAATGCTCCCAAATGTTTTTGTGACCACTACAAAGCCTCAAAAGAGCCTCCAAATGGTACCTGGCATCACAAATAAGCATGCAACAAGTTTGTGTACTCAAAATAAGCTCAAAAGTGGGCGAAAACAACCCAAAAACAATATAATTAAGCATTTATTCTCAAAATTCACTTGAATAACCGAAATATAATGAAATACTCTATAAATGGGAAGAAATTTGGTAAAATGGGACATAAATCAAGGGTGAATGCCCCTAATAAGTGGCCCTAAAATAACCTTATCAAATGTCTCCTCACTTAGTCCCTTGCACGTCCTACAGCAAAAAAAAAAAAAAAAAAAAAAAAAAAAAAAAAA
>PYUH01000168.1:678490-799473 GCA_016808085.1 Suaeda aralocaspica
AAAAAAAAAAAAAAAAAAAAAAAAAAAAAAAAAAGAATAATAGCAAAAACAACTATACACTAAATCATTTTGCAATAATCACGGTCCCTTATAGCAAGTAAATACAAGCAATTAAAACCCCTATATCACCCTAGAGGACGAGTATTCCGTCATGAGGGTTTCTCTAGTGCAAACACCCACAACTCTATCTATAGAAGCTAACAAACACCAATTTACAAAACACATAAAACAAGGTAAACAAGTTGGTTCTCATCATATCAAGCTCATAAGGATGTGCCAAGACAAACAAAAATTTCACAACTATGTTAGCTAAGCATTTAGATTGGAAATCCCTGCGCTAATGCTTAACTATCTATAGCCACATGCCTAAAGCCAAGATCAACCACCTTACCATAAACCCGACCATCGGTTTATTTTCACCATGAGAGGGGTCTAATGACTCCATGAAGGATCCGGAACGAAAAGGGAAACAAAACTTTAGTGCATGCCAAAGCATATATAACAATGAAAATTGTTCTTTAATCTTACAATGTAAAGTTACCCAACATCTCTCCTTGAAGATACGATTCTATTGTTGGTACATGAGCACGGTATTGAAGCAACCATAGTGGGACCAACCCGATCATGTGATTGCTCTAATTGTTAGTTTTTTGCCAAACTGTCCACCCTACCTAGAGATTAAGGCAAAGTTCAGTGACTTTCATTTTGTTGGAAGACTTTCAAACTACACCAAGTATAAAGATTCAGTTGTACTATGGGGTTGCGATTGGAGGTATTTGGAAGGTTATATTGCAAGAAAGGAGCAGGAGTTTCAGTAGTCTAATGCAAGTGAGGAGACCCCACCCACACAAGGCCCAAATGATCAGGAAGATGATGAAATGGTTGTGAAGGAAACTACTTCTAGTTCTCGAAGCTATGGGTCGACGGATAGTTCGTGCTATGAAATTGAGAATCTGAATCTAGGAATTTGAATCCGGTGTATGTAGAACTAGTGTCTGATTCTGAGGATGAAGAAGAGCTTGACCCTGAAGAAGATGTGGATGAAGATATTGAGGAGGATGTGGAAAATGATGTTAAAGATGATCCCGAGTTTATGCCTAAGAATTATGCGATGTTGAAGGACAAAAAGGATAATGTTAATGTTTAGATGTTTTGTTATAGATATGAGTTAGATAATATTGTTTAGTATTGTTTAGAATGTTGGACATTTTAGATTGTTGTTTGTTTTTAGTGAATAAGTGGCACTGAGCCATAAGGAAATATTAGGAGGAATTAGCCAATAAGAATACTTATGAGGATGAAATAATAAATGAGTCAATTCTTTTAGGAAATAAAGCCTCGACTAAAATAGAACCAAGGGAATTATTTTTATTTATTATGTGCTTTATTATTGTTTTATTGGTTGCGTAAACAATCTAAACTAAGTGAATCATTCGCTCAAAAAGAATGAAAACTTCTTTTGTGAGACGAATTGAGAAAACGTTTTTATGATACATGTTTATATCGTTCTGACTTAGAGTTAGACATAGTTTAATATAAAGGTCTTTTCCCTCTACTGGAGAAATAGGATGACTGAACGTAACAACAATCAGCTGAATGATGTAGTTAGGCAATTGGCTACTGTAGCCAGACAGTTAGCTGCTAGAGTAAATGGAAATGGTAATGATCCTTCTGGAAAACTTTTCAAGAAGATTGCTCAAAGTAAGCCACCTACTTACCAAGGAGAACCCAATCCAACTGTTTAAGAGAGATGGTTGAGAGAATTTAACAAGTTGTTTGGAGCAGTTGGGTGTCTAGAGGAGTTTAAGGTGAAGCATGCAGTTTACTATTTGAGAGGAGAAACTGATTTTTGGTGGTCACAAAATAAAGTTGTAATTAGGGCTTTGCCAGGGTTTAATTGGGCTGTGTTTTAGGAACAAATCTGCAATAAGTTTTATCCTGTGTTCCTTCAGAAATAGAAAGCTGATGAGTTTTTGGAGCTTAAGATGGGGAGTATGTCAGTTACTGAGTATTACACTAAGTTCATAGAGTTGTCTAGATTTACTATGGAGGTTGTGGCAACCGAAAAGTTGAAGGCTAGTCGTTTTGAGAGAGGGTTACCCATAGACATCCTGCTGCAATTAGTCGGGCAAGTCTTTGAGTCTTTGGATGAGCTATATGATAGAGCTGCACATCTGTATGCCCTAGACCAGAAGAAGAAGGAGATGCCGAAAGAAGGTGAGATGAGGGAGAAAAGAAAGGATGGTGGAGGAAACTATAACCAACAAGGTAGTCATTGTGGATTTAAGAAGCCTCATTTTAACAATAACATCCAGGGTAATAAGGGAAACTTTCAGAAGCCTCCTAATGGAAATGGAAATAGGGCTCAGATGGCTAATCAAGGAGCTCATGTGTTCTTTTGCAAGAAGTGTCCTAACAACCACCCAAGGAAGGACTGTGCTGGGAACCCAGTGACTTGTCGTTTGTGTAACAAATATGGGCACCGTGAGTATGAGTGCTTCTCTAAGAACAAGGGAAAGGAAGGATAAGGCTATCAATTCAAAGGGAACTCATCTGGGGATCAGCAAAAAGGTTTCCAAGGAAACATGGGAGGAAAGACAATGCCTCAAGCTGGGAATATATAGGAATGGAAGTGGAAATGGAGGAGGTCAGTCTAAGACCTCGTATACTGGAAAGCTGAATGTGATGGCTCGAAGTGAAGCTGGTGCTAGTAAGGATGTGATTACTGGTACTTTCTCTATTCATTCTCTTCCCGTTAAATTTTTGTTTGATTCTGGTGCAACATTTTCTTTTGTATTCACAAAGATTTTGGAAAAGTTAATGTAATACCCCATATTTTCACCTATTTTAAGGGATTATTTTTGTATTTTGTACGTGTGATTTTAATATTTTTATTGAAAAGCTGCATTCAATAAAAATGTTAAACAAAAGAATTTAAATAGTTTTTAATTAAAATAATTATTTTTTCTTTATAAATAATATTTTATGCTTTATAAAATATTTTGAAAAGTTTTTAAACATAGAATTTTTAGATTTTCCTAATTTATTTTAAGGCAAGGGCAGAAAAGTAATTTCAAATATTTAGGATAATAATGGGCTTTCACTAAATCCTACTTTGGGGCTTATAAATACCCCTTAAAACCCAATTTTCAGATTTTATTTTGCAAAGTGGTGATTTAGGATTCCAAAATCTAGAGAGAGAAAAAAGAGAGAGAGAGAGAAATAGAGGAAAGTTTGAAGAAAAAGAAAAAAAATTCTGGCGACCTTGCCGGAGCCCCGCCGGACCCACCTGCTGCCGGAGCCGCCGCTGCAGCCTGCCGGCTCCCTTGCTCCTCCCGTCTTGTGGTATTATCGAACCCAATATAAAAAAAATATGTTCTTCTTTCTTTTTGATTTAATTTTGCAAATTCATGTTTATATTTATGATTAATCATATTTTTATAAGTTTCAATTATGTTTTATGAAGTTATGATTTATTTTAAAGCATGAATTAATTTGTTGGTCATGAAATTTTAGGTTAGGGTTTAGAAAGTTATGAAATTCTTGATTTTGATGAGTTTTAATGATTTAAACTTCAATATTATGATAACGAATTGTTGTTGGGTGAATTTATGGTGATTTTATGAAGTTTAGATTGATTTTTACAGAATTTAAACTTGAATTATATTGCTGTCCAAATTTTGTAACCATGAAAATCAATAGAATAAATATTATGAACATGTTTTGGCTTATGAAAAAATATTTTAAAGCATAGATTGGTTTAATAATTATTTTAAAGCATAGATTGGTTCTTATGAGTTTTTAATGAGTTTTAGAAGAATAAACAAAGCTGTAAATTTTTATTAACAATTGTTTATGCACGATAAAAATAATAACATGTATTATAGTGAGATATAATTATTTTTAATGCACCTAAGTATTGTGTATTGATCCTAGACCATGACTATAGTGTTTTATGATCAAAGTATGACATTTAGAAAGGTTTTAGGGTGATTTTAAGAAGGTTTACAAAGCTGCCATTTTTGGAAAATTACAGAAATCGAGTATTTCGCAATAGGAAAATTAAAGTAAAGTATGGAATTGAATAAAGACCATACAGGGAATGTTTTAGACATGTTTCCAACATAGAAAGTTAGTTTAGAGTTGTTGTAGAACTTAGTCAACAAGGTTTTAATTTAGTTTTTGTTTTCTCTATGTAGGAAACTTTGAAATAGTGGTCTTTTAGAAGTTGATGTGAATGTTGATCAAAGAAATCGCCACTCACAAGGATAGTATTTTAGTTCGGTTTTCTCTAAAGCCAAGCACCAAGAAAATCGATCTAAGTCGAACAATTTTATAAATTATTAAAGCAATGCACCCTCAATTACTAAAATTATCCTCACAAGAGTCTAAAGCCTAAGCACCAACTCTCACAAAGTGTTCGAAAATTTCATACCCTCAAAATTTTCTTCCCACCTTCGGTTTTTCTATTGTTTTGTAGAAAACAATTAAATTTAAACAATCGATGTTTATTGAACTCTAATATATATATTTTTACAAGCTAATGTTGAGATTATTTGTAGTCATAATCATTAACAAAATCCTAACTAATCTAGGCTAAAATACACGCATAAACATAGGGTAATTAGGACTAATCTAGTGACTCATCAATGACTCACAAAATAAGAATGCCACATCATCACTGCATGGCAATGCAACTTGCTAAAATATCCTAACAAACTCTATCTATTCTGAAAAATATCCTAACAAAATTATTCTTACCTTGCTAATCAAGATAATCAACAAATTACAACCATAATTACACAAAAATCAGATTCACCCAAATTTCGCAAAAATAGTCCAAATTGACGCAACTTCATGTTCATCCAAATTTGCACATTTTTGTGTTTTTTCTTCAAATCTTCAAGAAACCTTTCAAGATTCAATCCTTTAATCAAGAAACCTTCAAGAAGTCATTCTTCATGTGTATAAGGCTGTAAATGATGATTAAGACACTTCAAGAATAAAAAGGCTCAATGCCAAAAATGAGAAAACCCTATCAAGTGAAGTGGTGAAAAACTCATAGGCAAAACCATCTTATTCCCCTAATTCCACCATTCTTTCCTTTGCGATCAAACCTTCAAAGTTGTCACCTTGTTTCGTATCAGAAGTTGTGGTGCATCACCACTACTTAATATGGTACGTAAGTATTAGAGACAAACATTAGAATTAGAATTCATGCTCGGTCGATGCTTGATATTATGTTATGTTGTTGTGCTTATTTGGATTGTGAATTGACATGCATGACCAGTTTTATTAGAAGCATGGATTTATATTATTTTGACATTCCATGTTTTTTGCAATATAACTTCTACAAGATTTAATTGGAATGTTATGAGTAGTTTAATTTGGCCAATAGCTTATTAATAAAGAAAGGAAGTTATTGAAGTTGGTTAGTTATTTAATTAACAAGAAAAATAGTTTGTGAATTTTTATTCACATGATTAAAAGAAGTTAATGAGCAATTATTTATACATGTGCCACTCACTGTTTAATGTGTGCTCAAGGAGAAAGTAAACAGTTAGCAACTCACAGTTAATTAGTGGTAAAGAAAGTTCAGATTAATAAAAGGACACACAAAAGATTTATTTTTAGAATCACTTTAAATCAAAGATAATTAATATGGCTTGCTTGACTTGATGCATATTTCTATGTGATGTTGTAATTGTTAAACTGGTTAATCACGGAAAGTGTAAGAGGATTCGCACCAAAGATCTTGGAACGTATATACCTTGAGTATTAACAATGGGGGGAGTCGTATAAAATAGAGATCTATGACTTCTAATTGGAGTACAAGACCTTGTACTCTTTTATATTTTTAATGCACTGGAATTCTGTCACTTTATGTGACATAGGTAATACCTTCTTGGAGTTAATCCGAAGTTGGTGCCCAGTAAGGCGAGGTTCTTAAAGGAAAGGAAACACGTTCGATGCAGAATCCAAAGATAAATATAACAATTAATTTGTTGAGTCTATGCACAGGTGAAAAGTTGTCGAAGGTAAGATGTATGTATGTTTTAATTTATGTTGTTCCTATTGCATACTCTTTAGTAGTTATGTAGTCAGCTTTGCTGACTATTTGTTTTCTGTGCATGGCTTTGTCTTGGACTTTGCCCTACAATGACCCACTTGTTGGTGAGTAGTTGTCTAGAATAAGAAAAGCTACAAGTACAAGTGGGCATAAGTCATTTCATGTTGGGCTGGAAAGAGAGTACTTGTTGTGTAGTTTTGTAATTCTATTCAATTGTAGAATCCCTATCTGATACGATATCCTTTGGAACTCCATGTAGCCTCATAACATGTTTTATGTAAGCCTTTGCAAGTTGTTCCATTTTCCAAGTCTCTTCCATGGGTATAAACACTGTTGACTTAGTAAGCCTATCTACCACAACCCATATGGTATTGATTCCTCGACTTTGGCAAACAAGTCTCAAAGTCCATTGTTATGCAATCCCATTTCCATCCTAGTATTTCAAGTGATTGGACCTCTCCTTGTGGTCTCTTATGCTCAAATTTCACCCTTTGACAAGTAAGACAATTGCTCAAAAATTCGGCCACTTCTCTATTCATCCTAGGCCACCTATACACCTTCTTTAAATCTTTATACAACTTATCACCTGTAGGATGTACTGAATACGGGGTATTTTGACCCTCCTCCATGATTCTTTGTTTTAGATCCCCACATTTCTGTGGTACACACCACCTTCCTTTATACCTTAAACTTCCATCCTCATGGATCTTAAAGTCCACAGCTTTTCCTGCTTTCAACTTTTCCTTAATTTTGTCCAATTCCATATCTCCTTCCTGGTTCTTCTTAATTCCTTCCAACTTTCCCTCCTTCACTATCTCTATGCTCAGTCTCTCTATATCCTTACATAGCTCATTAGCAACCACCAAAGTATTCACTCAATGCTTCATTTTACGACTTAAGCATCTGCTACCACGTTGGCCTTCCCTTCATGGTATTGGATATCTAAGTCATAATCCTTGATCAACTCAAGCCATCTCCTCTGTCTCATGTTTAAATCCTTTTGAGTGAAAAAGTACTTTAAACTCTTGTGGTCTATGTATATCCAACAATTTACTCCATAAAAGTAATGTCTCCAAATTTTTAAAGCAAACATGATCGTTGCTAGCTCAAGATCGTGAGTAGGGTAGTTTGCCTCGTATGGTTTCAATTGCCTTTAAGCATATGCAATCACCTTTCTATTTTTGCATTAACACACATCCCAAACCATTTTTAGAAGCATCACTATACACATAATTAGAGTCACTTCCATCTGGCAAAGTCAGCACTGGAGCTGTAGTCAAATGCTCTTTTAAGATCTGAAATGCCTCTTCACACTTATCACTCCACTCAAACATACAGTCTTTCTTATTAACGACGTCATTGGTTTAGCAATCCTCGAAAATTCCTTCGCAAACCTCCTATAATAACCTGCTAACCCTAAGAAACTCCGTACATCTGTTACATTCTTAGGTGTAGGCCAATCCTTTACTGTTTCAATCTTGGCTGGATCTACTTCAACTCTTTCTCTTTTGACACAATATGCCCCAAAAATGTTACTTTTTCCCACCATAACTCATATTTCGAGAACTTAGCATACAATTTATTCTCTCTTAATTTCGTCAAGATTGTTCTCAAATGATCCACATGTTCTTCTTTACTCTTAGAGTACACCAAGACGTCATCAATGAAAACAACCACAAAATTATCCAAAAATCATTGGAAAATCCTATTCATTAGATCCATGAAAATTGTTGGCGCATTGGTTAACCTAAAAGGCATAACATTGAACTCATAGTGCCCATATCTCGTACGAAAAGCCGTTTTCAGTATATCCTCACTAGCAATCCTCAATTGATGGTATACTAACCTCAAGTCAATGTTCGAAAACACAGTAGCTCCTTTTAATTGATCAAACAAGTCATCAATCCTCGGTAAAGGATACTTATTTTTTATTGTCACCTTATTCAGCTCCCTATAGTCAATACACTACCTCAAACTCCCATCTTTCTTCTTTACAAACAGTACTGATACTCCCAAAGGTGAAGCACTAGGCCTAATGTAACCTTTTTCCAACAACTCTTGTAATTGCTCTTTCAACTCACTCATTTCTGCAGGCGCCATCCTATAGGGTGTTTTGGAAATAGGTGTTGTTTCTGGGACTAAGTCTATATTAAAGTTAATTTCTCGTTTAGGTGGCATACCCAGAATCTCTTTCGAAAATACGTCAAGAAAGTCCCTTACTACCTCAATATCCTCAGGTCTAGCAGTCTCAACATGATCCACATCCCTCACACTACAAAGGTAAATGGAAAAACCTCTCCTCACAAACCTACCAAACCTCATTACTGACACTATTTTGTTGTGTTTTGGTCTTCCTGCCCTCCAATAGCTCACCTTCTTACCCTTATTCATTAACGAGATCTTATGTGGTTCACATAGAGTCTCAGCCTTATGCTTACTCAACCAATCCATCCCTAGGATCACTTCTAAGTCACCCAGATCAAACTCGATTAGGTTAGCCTTAAACCCCACTCACTTAATTTCAATAGGAATATCCTAAAATCTCTTTGAACAGTGCACTTCTTGTCTTGAGGGTAACACTATTGACATATCTATTGTATCTACTTATCCCAACACAGGCTTCAACTTTTCTAAAATCTTAGTGGATACAAAAGAATACATTGCACCAGAATCAAACAAAACTTTAACAGGAAGAGAGTGAATAGAAAAATTACCAGTAATCATATCCTTATTAGCATCAGCTTCACTTCGAGCCATCACATACAACTTTCCAGTGTTTGAGGTCATACTCTGTCCTCCTACATTCGCACTCCCGTTCCTATTTCCGGCTTGAGGCGTCACCTTTCCTCCCATATTTCCTTGGAAACACTTTTGTTGTCCCCTAGCTGAATTCCCCCTAGATTGAAGTTTTATCCCTCCTTTCCTTTGTTCTTAGAGAAGCACTCATACTCACATTGTCCAAGTTTGCTACACAACCGACAAGTCACTGGGTTCCCTTCACAATCCTTTCCTAGGCAATTGTTAGGACACTTCTTGCAATAGTACACACGCCCTCCTTGACTAGCCATCTGAGTTCTATTCCCATTTCCAGAAGTAGGCTTCCCATAGTTTCCCCTATTACCCTGGAAGTTGTTGTTGAAATTAGGTTTCTTAAATCCTCCACCATCCTTCCTTTTCTCCCTCGTTTCACCTTCCTTCTGTACCTCCTTCTTCTTTTGGTCTATGGCATACATGTGTGCAGCTCTACCATATAAGTCATCCAAGGATTCAAAGATCTGTCCAACTAATTGTGACTTAAGGTTTAAGGGTAACCCGCTTTCAAAACGACTATCCTTCAACCTCTCAGTTGCTACAGCCTAAGGAGCAAACTTAGACAATTCTATGAACTTTGAGTAGTACTCAGTAACAGACATACTTCCCATCTTAAGCTCTAGAAACTCCTCAGCTTTCTGTTTTTAAGAAACACGGGGTAGAACTTATTACAAATTTTCTCCTGAAACATATCCCAATTAAACCCTGGTAAAGCCCTTATTACAGCCTCATTTTGTGAGCACCATAGATCAGCTTCTCCTCTTAGATAGTAAAAAACATGGTTCACCTTAAGCTCTTTGGACACTTAACTGCCCCAAACAACTTTTTAAACTCTATTAACCATCCCTCTAGAATAGTTGGATTGTGCTCTCTTTGGTAAGTGGGTAGCTTACTTTGAGAAATCTTGTTGAAAAGTTCCCTAGCAGGGTCACTACCTTTTCTATTTCCTCTAGCAGCTAACTGTTCAGCTACAGTAGCTAATTGCCTCACTACTTCATTCAGCTGATTGTTGTTACGTTCAGCCATTCTATTTCTCCAGTAGAGGAAAAGTCCTTTACATTAAATTGTTTCTAACTCTAAGTTAGAACAACATAAACTTATAACATAAAACACTTTCTCATTTCGTCTCATAAAAGAAGTGTCATTCTTTTAGAGCGAATGATTCACTTTGTTTTGATTCTTTACACAACCATTAAAATAAGAATAAAGCACATAAGAAATAAAAATAATTTCCTTGGTTCTATTCTACTTGGGGTTTTACTTCATAAAAAGAAATCTATTACTTAACTCCTCTTATTATTTCTTATGGCTCACTACCACTTATTCAAACTAATGTAAACAATAATCTAAAATGTACAACATCTGAAACATCAAAAAAATTAAACGATATTAACTAAACCATATATAGACAAAATCTCTAAACATTAACATTGTCCTTCTAGTCCCTTGACATCACATATTTCTTTGGTGTAAATTAAGGATCATCTTTTGTATCAACTTCCATTTCTTCCTCCATTTCTTTTTCTTCTTCCATTTCTTCCTTGGGATCTAACTCTTCTTCATCCTCTTCGGAATCGGTTACGAAGTCTACATACACTGGAATTACTGGATCTGGGTTCTCGATTTCATAACATGAACTATCCCTTGACTCATCAGGCCTTGAACCAATAGCAGTCTCCTTCACCATCAGGTCTTCATATCCTTAACTATCTTCTGGGCATGGTGTGGGCGGGTTCTCATCACTTGCATTCGTCTCCTAATACTCCTTTTCTTTCCTAGCAATGTACCCTTCCAAGAATCTCCAATCACACCCCCATTGGCCAACTGCATCCTTATATTTAGAATAGTTCGGAAGTCCTCCAGCAAAGTGAAAATCGCTAAACTTTGCCTTGATTTCTAGGTACGGCGGACGGTCGGGCAAACACTTCACAATTAGGACTGAAACATAGTCAGGCTAGTCCCATTGTGGCAGCTTCAATACAGTACTCATATACCAACAGTAAAACCGTATTTTCCACACATACGGGGGTGGACTCTCATAGACTTTCTTCTCCAAAGTTCCTATTTGTCTGTCTTTGCTAGGCATATTATACGACATCCTGCACAACACTTAAGACTAATGGTTCATCCTTCCCAAAACAAAACAAACTAACAGTTCTACAAAAGGGTCTTGTGGCTAACATACAATTTCCTTTACACACAACTATTCACATAAGCAACACCTTAAAACATGAACGTTAATGCATGAAAGAACAGAAATAAAGTCTATCCTACATGCCTAAACTTCCTACCCAAACTCACCACATGGTATTAAAGCAATAACACATAATACACCAGAATTCCTTGCATACCTGCACAAATAGTTTATTTTTCAAAACTTTTCATTTTCGGAAATTACTTTTTTTAGAAAAATTCCATTTCCAAAATAAGAAATTCCTCTTTTTAAAAATTGAACTTATGGTACCCCCAAAAATAAAATTTATTTTATTTCAAAATCTAAGCTCTGGTTACCACTTTGTAACACCCTGGAATTTCCTAACTTTCTACTTTATATATTTTCCCGTAAAACATATTGTAAATATTAAAGAATTATATTTATTAAAACTTATAAATACGGAAAAAACCAAAGTATTAACGGCACTATGATAACGGCTAAGGAATTTATGAAAGTACTACAGTGGAAGTCTTAAAAGCCAAAAACCAATTTAAAACTAAACTTCAAAACAAAAATCAACTTTAAACTTTATTATACTTCGGAACCATTTTAATGGCCCTTAAAACCATAGCTAAAATCTTTAGAAATAAAACCACATTCAAATAAAAGTTAGTAACTCATAAGCAACATAAATAAAGCTACAAAACACAGCAAGCGGTCTCAGCTCAGCCCATCATGAAATGACATATGCCCACTTGTACCTGTAGCTTTTCTTATTCTAGACAACTAATCACCAAGAAGTCGGTCATTGTACGACCAAGTCCAAGACAAAGCCATACCACAATACAAAAGGTCAACAAGTCTGAGTACATAACTACCAAAGACTATGCAACAAACAACTTGAAATAAAACTCTCATACACACAACTTACCTTTGACAACCTTTCACCTAGGCATAGACTCAACAAAATTAATTATTATATTTAAACTGTTGGAATTCGCGTCGAACGGGTTTCCTTTCCTTAAAAATCGCCCTATAGGGCACCAACTTGCGAGCAACTCCAAGAATGTATTACTATGTCACATAAAGTGACCGATATCCAGCGCATTAAAAATATAAAAGAGTACAACATCTTGTACTCCAATTAGAAGTCATAGATCACTGTTCCATACAACTCTCCCCATTGTTCATACTCAAGGTATATACGTTGCAAGAGTTTTGGTGCGAATCCTCTTAAACTTTATGTGATTTACCGGTTTAACAATGTTATGACTCACATACGACATCACATAAAAACATGCATCATGATATGTGCGGTTTTTATAGTGTTTTTCCCCTTGTTTCGAGTCAATTTTATGCCTAGTGGTTGTTATTCTGGCTCGATTTTAGCTCATTTGATGTTCTTTAGCTAATTTGAAGTGTCTCGTCAAGTGTGATTGATTTCCGGCAATTTTAGAGCTTTTTAGTTTGATTTTTATCATCTGCGGTTGTTATGCTCGGTTTTGGTGTGTTTTGTAGTTTCAGGCACGGAAACCGAAGCTCGGAACGACGCCGGAAAGCTTGGACGGGATAAGAATGAAGATGCGTGGAAATGCGTGTCAAGAAGTATGAAAACAAGTCTTAAAGAACTCATGAAGAAATAAGAAGAAAAAAAATAAAATAAGCTTCTGAGGCACATATGCGGGCGCATAAAATACATATGCGGGCGCATTTAATGGAATCAGCAGCTGAAGAGGCGTTCTGGAAGTCAGATGCGGGCGCATAAACCTCCTATGCGCCCGCATCAGTCGTTTTTCCGGGAATTTTAATTCTTTTTTATTTTCTTCGTAGTTAGGCTTTGTAAGCCCAAATTTGGGTACATTAGGCACGACTTTCTATGCAAAGAAACGGATGCTTTTCATAATTTAGAATTACTCTCTTAGGTTTTAGAATTAAGCACTTTTTCTCTCTCAAATTAATTTGGGAAATTAGGGTTTTTGTCCACAACATTAATTTTCAATTCAATTCAAGTCTTCAATTGTTTTCTCCAATTTGGTAATTCTTCTATTTTTGTTCTTTATTTTAGTTAATTTATGCTTTTTAGTTTCTTTAGTTTAATTAATTAGTTAATTGTTGATGTTAATTAGTTTAATTGTCAATTACTTCATGAATTCAACTATGAACTTTACAATTATTCTTGCTTTAATTTTCATAATCATGAGTGAGTAGTCTAATTTCTAGGGTTAGGGAAACCTTGATCAATTAATGGACTAGCTAAATTAGGTTATTTCAATTCCACAATTAGTAGTCAATTTCCTATTATTGGTTTCTTCGTTTACAATTGAATTGTGCGCAGATTTAGTTGTAATTTTGGTAATTGTCTAATTTGATGCCGAGAGGTAAAAATACCACAATAAGACCACTGAATAATAGGCGGAATTAGTCTAGGCATGAGCGAGAGCCGCTAGATGAGTTTCGAGGGAGTCTAGATTCGAGAGAATTAGTGAGCCCTAATTTGACGATAGTTGTGAGATTGAACGATCTTTGTTAGTGAATCCATTAGTTGTTCTTGGTGACCCGAATGACCCTAGGTTTAGTTTATTGGTTTAATCCTTCGTCATTTCCAGTAATTAGTTAGTAATTAGTCAATAGTCAGTTAGCTAGTCAATACTTCTCGACCAAGGCTCTTTACACAGTTTAAGCTTTTTAGAACTAATAGAGTTTAACTGCTTCCCTGAGGATTCGATCCTTACTACCCTAGCTACATTAGTTAGTGTTGTTTGGTTTACTTTTGATAGGTGTGCGATAGCCTGTTCAAATTTTGGCGCCGTTGCCGGGGAGGCAACTTTTAAATCTATTAGTCGGGTTTATACTGTTTTATTTTTAATTTTCTTAGTCTCAAAGAACTATTCAGTTCTTTGGGGCTACTTCTTATCTTTGCTCGGAGTTTCTATTGTGTGCAGGTTCATAGGTTTATACAAAACGACCACGAGCCTGATAATTTCATCTTCCCTGAGCCCGAGCGAGTGTTTCTGAAACGGTTGAGACGTAGTAGACGCCGAATTTTCCTTCCCCGATCTGTGGAGGAAACTGTTTCTGACTTGTCTCAGTTTTTCGAGTTCACCTTCAATCCGCTGTTTGAAGGGTATTTAGAAGTTGAAATGGCTGCCGAAGGAGAAGGACAGGGTAGAGGACCACCGCCTCCACCACCACCGCCACCTGCGGCCCGTTCATTGAGAGACTATTCCTTGCCTAGTACGGAGTCTATGGCTGGAGGCTATTCAGTACCTGATACCGATCTTGCCAATTTTGAACTGAAACCGGCTCTTGTTAATATGGTTGAACGAAATCAGTTTTCAAGGACATTGAAGGAGGATCCAAACTTACACTTACAGAATTTCCTTCAATACTGTGATACTATCAAGCAAATGAACGTCTCTAAGGACTACATTAGAAGGCGAATGTTTCCGTTTTCATTAAAAGACAAGGCTAGAACCTGGTTGAATGATCTCAATATGGCCACCATTAATTGTTGGGAGGATTTAGCTCTTGCTTTTCAGAGGAAATACTACCCACCACAGAGAACTGCCTTATTGAGAAGCCAAATCACTAACTTCAATCAGGAGACAGATGAGTCATTATATGATGCTTGGGAACGGTTTAAGGAGTTATTGAGAATGTGTCCTCATCACGGGCTTGAGAAATGGTTCCTAGTTCAATCATTCTACAATGGGTTGGGAAATGAGAGTAGGGCCTTGCTAGATTCTGCTGCTAATGGTCGGTTTATGAACCAGGAAGTCAATGCTGCATATGAGTTGATAGATGAAATTGCCACTCATAATTCACAGTTTGGTAACCTTAGAGGGCATTCCAAAAAGGGTGGGAAACATGTAGTTGATGATAAGTATGAGAGTTTAGCTGCACAAATAAATGCCATAAGTCAGAAGCTTGATAAGATCGGCACTACAGCTCCCCCACCATCACCCGTAGCTGCACTTTCGGGATGCACTGATCCTTTCTGTGATTCATGTGGTTCTTTCGGTCATAATTCCCAGTCTTGTACTAGTTCAGTAGAACAAGTATGTGCCTTTCAAGCCTACAAAAACAATCCATACTCTAATACATACAATCCGGGCTGGAAGGATCACCCATACTTTTCCTACAAGAACAACAGCAATGTCCAGAATCCTCAGCAAGCCATGCCACCTCAGCAGCCACCCCAGCAGATGCAGAGATATGTACCACCACACCCACCAGGTTTTAGCAGACCACCACTACCAGCACCGCCAATGCCACCTCAACCTAGTGGAGAAATCTCGGAGTTGAAGAATATGATGTTGCAAATGCAGAAAAATATGGAGGCGATGCAGGCTCATAACAAGCACTTGGAAACTCAGATAGCTCAGATTGCGCAATCAACTGCTCAAAGGCAACCAGGCCACCTTCCATCACAACCCACACCCCCATCATCACAGGCATCACAGAATCCCCCGAGGGACCATGTCAATGCCATCACCTTGAGGAGTGGAGCTGCTTATGAAGGTCCGAAAATGCCTACTGATAATGTTCATTCTGATATTTCAGGTGGAGCTGAAAAGACCGGAGATGAGGTGATTGCAGATTCAGATGCAGTTCCAGATAAGGAGACTGAAGCACCTAAGGAGAAGGTAGATGATACACCGGTTGATACTATCCCGAAGTCAAAGGTTAGGTTACCCTTTCCGAACAGGGTAACCAGGAGTAAGAACGATAACCATTTTAGTAAATTTTTAGCTATTGTTAAAAATCTGCAAGTTACTGTTCCATTTACTGATTTAATCACCCAAGTTCCTACTTACACTAAGTTTTTGAAAGACATTTTGAGCAGGAAACGCGAATTGAATGTAGTGGAGACCGTAGCACTCACGGAGGAGTGCAGTGCCATATTGCAAAACAAGTCACCACCGAAACTAAAGGACCCAGGAAGTTTTTCTATTCCCTGTAACATTGGTCCCCTGTTTATTGACAAGGCTTTATGTGATTTAGGAGCCAGTGTTAGTGTTATGCCACTGTCTATTTGTAGAAAGCTTGATATGGGTGCTTTGAAAGTCACTAACATTACCCTGCAGATGGCAGACAGGACAGTGAAATACCCTAAAGGTATTTTAGAGGATGTCCCGGTGAGAGTCGGGAAATTCTTTATCCCTGTAGATTTTGTTGTGTTAGACATGGATGAGGATGCACACATCCCGATCATTCTTGGTCGACCTTTCTTACATACTGCAGGTGCTGTTATCGATGTCAAAAATGGTAGCTTGACCTTGTCTGTAGGAGATGATAAAGTTACCTTTAATCTTAATGCTGCTCTTAAAAGTCCAATGATGGAACAATCATGTTATGCTATCGATGTCATTGATGAAATTGTATTTGATGATATGCCTCGATCTACTACAAAAGATCTTCTGGAGGCTGTTGTTTGTCTTGATGTTGATGCAGGTGATGGTACAATCATTACTGATGCTTTAGTCCAGGATCTCACTGGTGAGGAATCGAACTCGAAAGAGAGCCGGAGATTTATTAAGTTACCTCAAGAGGTTTGTTCTGTTAAAGAGGTAACTCAACCTGAGATGAAACCCCTCCCCTCTCACTTGAAATATGCTTTTCTCGATGATAAGAAGTTGTACCCTGTTATTGTTAGTGCTTCTCTTAATGATAATCAATTAAATAAACTTTTATGTGTACTTAAAGCTCATAAGAAAGCTATTGGCTATACTATTGATGATTTGACCGGTATTAGTCCTGACTTTTGTATGCATAGAATCCATTTAGAAGAGGGCCACAAACCCTGTATCCAGGGTCAACGACGTTTGAATCCTAACATGCAGGAGGTAGTGAAGAAAGAAGTCCTTAAACTTCTAGATGCAGGTATTATTTACTCGGTGCCTGATTCCCAGTGGGTAAGTCCCGTACAGGTAGTCCCTAAGAAAGGAGGGACAACTGTTGTTCGTAATGAAAAAAATGAACTAATCCCTACTAGAGTTGTCACAGGATGGAGGATGTGTATTGATTACCGGAAATTGAATGTTGCAACTAAAAAAGATCATTTCCCCCTTCCTTTTATTGATCAAATGTTGGAAAGATTAGCTAAGAATAAGTATTTCTGTTATCTCGATGGATATTCGGGTTTCTTTCAGATCCCCATCCATCCTGATGATAGGGAGAAAACGACTTTTACATGTCCTTATGGTACCTTTGCATATCGTAGGATGCCTTTTGGATTATGTAATGCACCTGCTACTTTTCAACGTTGCATGATGAGCATTTTTTCTGAATTTATAGAGTCTATTATGGAAGTCTTCATGGATGATTTTAGTGTTTACGGCTCTGATTTTGATTCATGTTTGACTAATTTGACTAAAGTTCTCGAAAGATGTGAACAGGTGAATCTGGTTTTAAATTGGGAAAAGTGTCATTTTATGGTCAATGAAGGAGTAGTTTTGGGACATTTGGTCTCCGAACGTGGAATTGAGGTGGATAAGGCAAAAATACAGGTAATTGAGCAACTGCCACCTCCAGTAAATGTAAAAGGGGTAAGAAGTTTCTTGGGTCATGCTGGTTTTTATCGCAGGTTTATTAAGGATTTCTCTAAAATTGCGAAACCACTAACCCAATTGCTGCTAAAAGATGCTGAATTTAAATTCACTGACGAGTGTCTTGAGTCCTTTAATATGATCAAAAATGCACTAATTTCGGCACCCATTATACAGTCCCCTGATTGGAATTTACCTTTCGAAATAATGTGTGATGCTAGTGATTTTGCAGTTGGTGCGGTTTTAGGTCAAAGGAAAGATAAAGTCTTGCACGCTATTTATTATGCTAGTAAGACTTTAGATGAAGCTCAGGTTAATTATGCCACCACGGAAAAGGAGCTGCTTGCTATAGTTTATGCCTTAGATAAATTTCGTGCTTATCTTGTAGGTTCGAAAGTTATTGTTTATACTGACCATGCAGCTCTTAAATATCTACTTGGGAAGAAGGAAGCCAAACCGAGGCTTATTCGGTGGATTTTGCTACTTTAAGAGTTTGACGTCGAGATTCGTGATAAGAAGGGAGCAGAGAATGTGGTAGCTGACCACTTATCGAGGATACGGTATGATGATGGGGAGATCTCTACCCCCATTGACGATTCTTTCCCTGATGAACATCTGTTTGCTGTTTGTGTGCATTCCCCTTGGTTTGCTGATTTCGCTAATTATGTTGTAGGAGGTGTTTTACCTTCCGATTTGACTTATCAGCAGAAAAAGAAATTTTTGCACGATGTTAAACGATACTTTTGGGATGATCCTAACTTGTTTCGTCAGTGTGCAGATGGTTTATACAGGAAATGTGTTCCGGAATGGGAAGTATATGGTGTCCTTCACCATTGCCATTCATCACCCTATGGAGGTCATGCTGGACCCTCCAAAACGATGTTCAAGGTCTTGGAATCAGGTTTCTATTGGCCCATGATCTTACAGGACGTGAGAGCCTTTATCATGTCTTGTGATTCGTGCCAACGAGCAGGTAACATCTCACAAAGGCACGAAATGCCGCAAACAGGTATATTGGAAGTTGAAATTTTTGATGTTTGGGGTATTGACTATATGGGACCCTTCCCATCTTCTAATGGAAACCGTTATATTCTAGTAGCTGTGGATTATGTTTCTAANTATCTTCTAATGGCAACCGTTACATTCTAGTTGCTGTGGATTATGTTTCTAACTGGGTGGAAGCTCTTGCTACCCCCCATTGTGATTCTAATACGGTTTTGCGGTTGTTTAAGCAGGTTATTTTTCCTAGGTTCGGAGTCCCTAGAGCTGTCATCAGTGATGGGGGGAAGCATTTCCATGAGAAAAGGTTAGATAAGCTGCTGGAAAAGTACGGTGTTTACCATAGAACAGGACTAGCATACCACCCACAGACAAGCGGCCAAGTTGAGGTTTCCAATCGCGAGATCAAGTCTATCCTCGAGAAGACAGTTGCAAAATCGAGAAAGGATTGGACTAACAAGCTCCATGATGCTCTATGGGCGTATAGGACGGCTTTCAAAACTCCAATTGGCACCTCACCGTTTCGGTTAGTTTATGGTAAAGCGTGTCACCTTCCGGTTGAATTAGAATACAAAGCATACTGGGCAGTAAAGGAATTGAATATGGATGCCAAGCTTGCGGGAGAAAAGCGACTTCTTCAACTGAATGAGCTCGATGAATTCCGTTTAGCTGCATATGATAGTGCAAAAATATATAAAGAAAAGACTAAGAGGTGGCATGACAAAAGAATCAGGAGAAGGGAATTTCAAGTGGGTGACAGGGTACTCTTATTTAACTCCTGTCTCAGATTGTTTCCTGGAAAACTGAAGTCCAGGTGGAGCGGTCCTTTTTTGGTTACTATGGTGAGCAAATTCGGGTTCGTTGAAGTCCAAAATGATAAAGGTGAAAAGTTCAAGGTCAACGGACAACGATTGAAGCTCTTTTATGAAGGTGATGCAGTTGGATTAGTAGAAGAGGTGCAATTCTACAATCCCGATTCACATTGACCACTCCAAAGCCACGGTCAAGCTAATGACCCTAAACAAGCGCTTCTCGGGAGGCAACCCGAGCTTTTTATCCCTCCTTAACTCTTTTTGTGTGTTTTTGTGTGTTTTAGTTTATTTTCGTAATTTTTAGTTAGCTGAGTTTTTTGTGTTTTTGCGTGCTTTTAGGTGTAGTTGAGTAACTAGAGGTTTTCGGTTGCATTCCGTAGCTAAAAATCTAAGTAAGGGTCAAGGTGAGTGAAAAGAACACTTTAGAGGAAGGAAAAAATAGAATAGTCGATAAAACGGGGCAGATGCGGGCGCATAAGAGTTTTATGCGGGCGCATCTGACCCCCAGAACCCCATAAAATTTCCTGAAAAAGTGAGATGCGGGCGCATAAGAGTTTTATGCGGGCGCATCTCACCCCCAGAATGCTAGAGGATTTGCTGAAAAAGTTCGATGCGGTCGCATAAGGCTTTTATGCGGGCGCATCGAACCCCCAGTAGCCCCATACTTTTGAATTTTGAAATTGATGCGGGCGCATAAGAGCATTATGCGGGCGCATCAAGGCCCGAATCTTTATTTTTTTTTATTTTTCTTTATTTTTTTTTTACTTCCTTTAATCTCTTTTATTCTTTTTATTTTCTTTCTCTCACTTCTCACCTCACATATTCTTCTTCATCTTCCTCAACCTCCATTAAAACCTCACCTTCAAAAACTTCTTTCTCTCTTATCTCACTCAATACTTCACCAAATCAACTCAAATTTTAACACAAGCATCCTCTCATCTCCCTCAACAAAACCCCTCAATCAATTTTCGAAAATTTTTGCAATTTGGGGCTAATAGAGGCGCGCGAATCTCTGCAATTTTGGGGCGTTTTTTGATTAATTTTGGACTATTTGGACGTTTTTTCTACTTTGCTTTCAATTCATCTTCATCTATTAAGGTATAAATCTAACTTTAAGCAAGTTTTAACAAGTTTTCTTGAATTTTTCATGGCGTTCACACTATAGGGTGTTATAATATAATTTTTCTTGAGTTTTATGCTTGTGTGATGTTGATAATTGCTTGTTTAAGTGTTATTAAATTTCAATCTCAAGTTTATGACTTAGTAAAATTCATGCCCTATTTTACGATTGTGAACAATGCTTTGAGTTGATGATATTTTAGTTTTGACTTGCTAAATTTTAGACTTAATTTGTGTTGATAATGCCATGGAAGTTTGATTATATTTCCTTCCCTCTAGTATAGTTGTCACTTGGTAAAATATGATGTTTTGAATTAGTAGTTGAGGTTTAAAATGTTGGTAATAGTTGCATTTTTCGGTATTCATGAGATTTGTGTCCTATTGAACTTATGTTGAAAGCTTGGCAAATGTGTGGAAATCTTGGTTTTGTGTTGAAAAACATTGGTTTTGGTGATTGTTGTTAGCCTCACGGCTTTTGCCTATAATGATAAAATAGACGGGTCATGCCGAAATTTCTACTCAAATTATCTAATTGAAGATTTTGTCATTGCATGAGCTTGTTATGTTATGTGTTTTGTCATGATTTTCACTATGGTTCTAATGCATTCATTTTCGATTTTCAGGAACCATGAGCTCTCAAAGAACCTCAAGGAAATCACAGAGGACCGAGTCTTCTACCTCGGCCTCTAGGGGCAAACAACCTGCAGGCTCCAGTTCTGGGGACCCCGCACCACCAAACCGCCGCCAACAACAAGCCCGGTTCGAGAGACTGCAAAAGCGGCCCATCTGCTCTACCAGATTTTTTGACCGCAGCACCTGTGATGAGATGGGGATCACTGACCAAGTGGTCCAGATGGCAGATAACATTGGTTGGGGTGCATGGCCCGGAGTCACCATGCCAGGACCTGATGGCGAACCAATGGCCCTACCCACATACCGGGAACTCACTCTGGAGTTCCTTTCCACCTTCCACTTCAGGGTTATTGTACGGAACCCCAGTAACCCAACAGCTAGAACAGGGATGGTCAGTTTCACCATCTTCGGTACCCATTATGAGCTCACCCTTCAACAGTTCAACGAACACTTCTTCTGGGACCCAGACAACTTGGTTTCTGTAGCCCTCGAGCATGGTTGGTCCAACTACGATGAAGCCTCCTGGTGGCTCCGTATCACTGACGGTACCACCCCCTATGCCTCATCCACCAGTAAGACTTCGGAGGTTCAACATGCAGCCCTCCGATACTTCCTCCACTTCATTACATATTGCCTATTTTCCCGAGGAGAGTTGGGGCAAGTCTATCCTGATGAGCTCAGACTCCTTTGGTTAGCTACTGAGGGATCCCATTTACGAGGCCGAGACTACAACTACGGGTTCTTCCTTGCCCGTAGATTTGCTGAGATAGCTGAGGGTGCCACAAACACGGGGGTCATTTATTGTGGAGGCATGATTACCTGGTTGGCCTACCAGTTAGGCNCACCAGTTAGGCCATCAAGAAAACTTTGAAGGGTTGCACCCCATTGAAGAAAACCCACTGATGGACATTCCCTCCTTGCGGACTGCCGGGTTCTGCAGAACATACACTAGAGGCCGGCATGAACGCTTGGTATGGAATGTCCGAGAATTATCCTGGTGCTACCTTCCCAACGCCTTCACCTCCACCTACTACCTAGACCACCCCGAAGGCGTAAACCCCTGGAGGATTCCCCCAGACCCCATCCCACTAGCTGAGAGGACGGATGCCGAGAAGAGGGCCCTTAGAATGGCCCAAGTAATGCAGCAGGCGGGGGGTGTCCCTCAGGAGGACATTCCTCAACAACCAGCTCCGCCACTCCCACCTCCCAGGGCGCCTTTGATATGACCCCTCTGATGAACCGCCTGGACGAAATGCATGCCTACAACACTCAACGGTTCGATCAGATTGATCAGCGGTTTGAGCAATACGGACATCGGTTTGATAGATTAGATGATAGTGTCCGCGGTCTCCGAACTGATGTGCATCACCTGCAGCGGGTCCAATGGAGAGAGCACATGCATCATGTTGACCAGGGCCACGTGCAACCATTCCCCAACCACCCTAACTGGCCACCCCAGTATGACCCCAACGTGGACCCTACCTCCTACCCTCTCCACCACTACTACTCCCAGTTTCCACCCTATGGCGGGCCCGGGCAGCANCGGCGGGCCCGAGCAGCAGTAGGACGCCCTGCAGCTCCTATTCCCTTCCCCATTTTTATTGATTATGTATCCCAGGACGGGACAATCTTTGGCTTGGGGGGGGGTAATTAGTTACTCTTGTTTAGGTTGTAATCAGTTGTAAACAATTTGTTTTTTTTTATTCTCTTTTATTTTTCTTTTTGGACTGGTTTTGTTTCTTTTCCCCTGCAGATATGACAATCGGAGCAGGACTAGGACTTCTGATATTGAATTTACGAATTTTGGTTGATTTACATTGGGTTAGATGTTCCTAAACTCCGTTCTCCTTTTGCTTGTACCTGTATGTTTTGGGAATAGCTGTTTAGCCTTAGGTTTTTTTTCGCTTTCTAGTGTAGTTTTTACTGCTTTTGTAGGACCGTTACATGGTTTGTACCGTCCCTTAAGGCCAGGAGTTTACATGTAACCAAAAAAATGTACTGCTTTCCTAGTTTAATGTAGTCAGTTTTTAAAAGAGAACTCTTGCTGTGATTGGCTAGCTGCTCGTCCCGTTTTTTTCGTTGATTGGACTTTTCATGTACCCATCTGCTTAAATTTTCTGAAACTTCATGATTCTTGTTTTTGGATGAGTTTACTTATGTGATTTGCCGGGCATGACTTAGTCTTAAATTTGCTAGCATTCCTTGCATTCGTCAACTCTGTCTAACCTTGCTTGGGTCTTGGACTTGAACTGTGTTAGCGGGAGGATTTGAGCCACTTCTAATCTTATAGGCTACATTAAATTGTATTCTTTTCATGTGTGCTTAGTTCCTGGTGCATTTATGATCTTGGATTTGCCATTGGACTTTAGTAACTTTTAATTGAGGTTTTGTTGCATGTTGCGCGTGATAAGAGGCATTCAATTGTTTTTAGAGCTTCCAGATACATTATTAGGATTTTCATGCTGAACATTTTTTTCCCTTGATCCTGTGTTTTCTTAAGCCTATATCCCTCACAAAATTTAACCGCATTACAACCCTTTTTGGCCTTGGTGTTTGATAACATATTGTATGCCCAAGCTTGGCTTGGGGGAGTCGCATTGTGGTTTGTTGTGGTTGTTGATTGTTGTGATGGTGTATTTGGAGGATTAGGCAAAATTGTTAATTTTTGATGTACAGGAGGTTCTATAAGTTTCACATTAAGGCTCTGCGTACCAATGACTGGAATTGTGTTTTAAAACACAATGTGTTGGTTTGTAAATGTGATTTGGAGTCCAGTTATGTACGTGTGATAGTTTGGTCTTAATGGCTAACTATTAAGAGTCGTGAAACTAAAATGAAAAAAAAAAACAATGAAATGAAATGAAAAGAAAAAAAAATGTGAAAAAAAAGGGAATTGGAAAAAAAAAAAAAGAGAAAAACAAGTTGAAATTGAAGTAGATGAATGAAAAGCTTGAATTCGGTTTATATTTGTGATTTGAATGAAAATAAAGGTGTGAAGTGAATGAAAATTGAAANAAAGTGAATGAAAATTTAAAAGTTTGGTTTGGTTCGGTTGGAATTGGATGATGGGAGACATTGATATTATTGTATTATGTGTTGGTTAGTCTCCGATATTTTATATGCGTATACCCCGCATTTTCAGCCACATTATCCCAAATTTATCTCACCCTTCACCCTAGCCTTACGTTACAAGCTTATAAAGTCCTCTTTGATCTTCATGTGCATGCTTTGGTTGATTGTGGAAGAGTCTTTTGGCAAGGTCGTAGAGTATTAATTGCATTTCGAGTCGACTTTAGGATTGAGTGTATACCTTTAAACACTTGCATGAGGTGTGAGATGTGGATTTGGGCTCCTCAAAACTTGCATTTAAACACTTTATTGCATTTGCATTCCATTTTCTTATGGTTGGGTGGTGAGGGTGAGCTACATTATTAGATGCTCAATTGTGTGGAGTGACAACCCGTGAGCTATTCTAGTCATCGATTCATTAAACTTGCTTGGTTGGCTTTGTTTGACTTTTGCTTAGGAATGTGTAGCATTTGACTTGCTTTGATCTTAGTAAACTCGGAAGGATCCTTGAGTTGTGATGCATATGTTTTTATGGGGTGAAAGTCATTTCGTTATCTTTGCTCGGGACGAGCAAAGGCTTGGCTTGGGGGAATTTGATATGTGCGGTTTTTATAGTGTTTTTCCCCTTGTTTCGAGTCAATTTTATGCCTAGTGGTTGTTTTTCTGGCTCGATTTTAGCTCATTTGATGTTCTTTAGCTAATTTGAAGTGTCTCGTCAAGTGTGATTGATTTCCGGCAATTTTAGAGCTTTTTAGTTTGATTTTTATCATCCGCGGTTGTTATGCTCGGTTTTGGTATGTTTTGTAATTTCAGGCACGGAAACCGAGGCTCGGAACGAAGCCGGAAAGCTTGGACGAGATAAGAATGAAGATGCGTGGAAATGCGTGTCAAGAAGTATGAAAACAAGTCTTAAAGAACTCATGAAGAAATAAGAAGAAAAAAAATAAAATAAGCTTCTGAGGCACATATGCGGGCGCATTTAATGGAATCAACAGCTGAAGAGGCGTTCTGGAGGTCTGATGCGGGCGCATAAACCTCCTATGCGCCCGCATCAGTCGTTTTTCCGGATCTTTTTATTCGTCTTTTATTTTCTTTGTACTTAGGCTTTGTAAGCCCAACTTGGGTACATTAGGCACGGTTNTAGGCACGACTTTCTATGTAAAGAAACGGATGCTTTTCATAATTTAGAATTACTCTCTTAGGTTTTAGAATTAAGCACTTTTTCTCTCTCAAATTAATTTGGGAAATTAGTGTTTTTGTCCACAACATTAATTTTCAATTCAATTCAAGTCTTCAATTGTTTTCTCCAATTTGGTAATTCTTCTATTTTTGTTCTTTATTTTAGTTAATTTATGCTTTTTAGTTCTTTAGTTAATTAATTTAGTTAATTGTTGATGTTAATTAGTTTAATTGTCATTACTTCATGAATTCAACTATGAACTTTATTATTCTTGCTTTAATTTTCATAATCATGAGTGAGTAGTCAATTTCTAGGGTTAGGGAAACCTGATTGATTAATGGACTAGCTAAATTAGGTTATTTCAATTCCACAATTAGTAGTCAATTTCCTATTATTGGTTTCTTCGTTACAATTGAATTGTGCGCAGATGTTGTAATTTTGGTAATTGTTGAATTTGATGCCAAGAGGTAAAAATCCACAATAAGACCACTGATAATGGGGGAATTAGTCTAGGCATGAGCGAGAGCGCTAGATGAGGTTTCGAGGGAGTCTAGATTCGAGAGATTAGTGAGCCCTGATTTGACGATAATTGCGAGGGTGAACGATCTTTGTTAGTGAATCCGTTAGTGGTTCTTGGTGACCCGAATGACCCTAGGCTTAATTTATTGGTTTAAATCTCCGTCATTTCCCGTAATTAGTTAGTAATTAGTCAATAGTCAGTTAGTTAGTTAATATTTCTCGACCAAGGCCCTTTATACGGTTTAAGCTTTTTAGAACTAATAGGGTTCAATTGCTTCCCTGAGGATTCGATCCTTACTTCCCTAGCTACATTAGTTAGTGTCGTTTGGTTTATTTTTGATAGGTGTGCGATAGCCTCATCACATCACATCAAGCAAGCCATATCAATTATCTTCAATTTAAGGTGATTCAAAATCAATCTCATGTGTGTCCTTTAATTAAACTGAACTTCCTTTACCACACATTAACTGTGAGTGGCTAATTACTTAGTTTTGCCTTGACCACACATTAAANCGATCCTTGACCACACATTAAGCTGTGAATGGCAACATGTATAAAATATTTGCTCATAAACCCTTTTAATCATGTAAATAAAAATTCACAACTACCTTTCTTGCTGATTAAGCAACTAAACAACTTAAAAATAACTTCCTTTCCTTATTAACAACCTTTTGGCCAAATTAAATTGATCATAACATTCCAATTCAGTCTTTTAAAATTTATATTGCTATTTAACTTGGAATGTCAATATATTATAAAATCATGCTTCTAATAAAACTTGTCATACACATCAATTCATGATTCAAACAAGCATAACAATATTCCATAACATAAAGAATCATACAAGCATGAATTCTAATTCTTATATTTGTCACTAGTACTTACGTACCTTGTGAAATAGTGGTGCTCCGCCATAACTTCTAAAAGTTGACTAATTCAAAGTCTCCTACATAAAGAAAATTGAGACTAAATTAAAACCTTGTTGACTAAGTTCTACAACAACTCTAAACTAACTTCTATGTTGGAATCTTGTCCAAAACACTCCTTATATGGTCTCTATTCAATTTCATACTTTACTTAAATTTTTGTATTGCACGATTACATGATTTTCGAGACTTATTTACACTTTATAAAACTTCAAAATAAATTTTATGCCACATTAGAAAGTGGACAGCAATTTAAAATTACCAAAACTCCTTGAAAAAACTCAAAAACAACATAAACCAATCATACAATATATTACTTAATTTATATGATCAATTCATGCTAATTACAACTTTAAAAGCCTAATTATTCACTTTATAAAATCTGGACAGCATGTTAAACATGCTTAAAATCACTTTTAAACTTCATGAAACATACTAAAATCATATGTAACATCATAGAATTAATATGTGATCATACTAGCACAATATGAACACTTAAAACTTATTTTAACTTGTTTTTATAAAATTTTCAGATTTATTAATTAGCTTTAAAATCATGAAAAACTCATAAAAAACATCATAAATTCATGAAAAACTCTTTTACAATCTACTAACATCATTATGAAACCAACCTATGCTTTATAATAATATTTCATAAGCCAAAACATGTATATAATATTTATTCTATTGAATTTCATGACTACAAAATTTGGACAGCAATTTATTTTATGTTTAAAGCCTTTAAAATTCAAACTAAATTTCATAAAACCATCATAAATTCACACAACAACAACTCATGATCATAATATTGAACTTTAAATCATAAGAACTCATAAAAATATAATCTTTCATAACTTTATAAACCCTAATCTAAAATTTCATGAACAACAAATTAATTCATGCTTTAAAACAAATCACAACTTCATAAAACATGATTGAAATTTATAAAATCATGATTAAACATAAATATGAACATGAATTTGCAAAATTGAATCAAATCGAAAGAAGGAAAGAAAATTTTTTTTTAAAATAAGTTTCGAAATTACCGAAAAAGGGGAGGAGCGAGGTGGCCGGCGGTGGCGAGTGACTGCTCCGACGAGTGGCTCCGGCACACGCTCTCCAAGAAAAATGAAATCACTCTTTTTTTTCATTCAGTAAAAACCAAACAAAGTTTTTTTTCTTTTTTTTTCGAAAATCCTTCTCCCCCTTTTTTTCTCTCTTTCTCTCTCTATATTTTTGAATCCTAATGACTAGTATGATGGATGAAATCTAAAAAAATTGGGTTTTAAGGGGTATTTATAGGCCGAAAGTAGGATTTGGTGAAGCCCATAAATAATCGTAATTAATGGAAAATACTTTTATGTACTTGCCTTGAAATAAATTAGGAAACCCTTAAAAATTCTATTTTTAGAAGCCTTTTAAAATATTTTATAAAACATAAAATATTATTTATAAACACAAATACTTAATTTTAATTAAAGCTTATATCACAATATATATTTTTTTCCATTTAATATTCTTATTGAACACAATTTTTCAATAAAAACATTAAAATTACACGTATAAAATACATAAATACTTGCTTAAAATACGTGAAAAATATGGGGTAATACATCCGCTGTAGTACTTTGATAAATGCCTTAGCCGTTATCATGGTGGCCATAATGCTTTGGTTTTTCCTCATTATTTAGGAGTTTTAATAATTATAATTGTTCAATATTTAAATTATGTTTCTAGAAAAATCTAGAGTAGAAGGTTAAGAAATTCCAAGGTGTTACAAAGTGGTACAAGAGTTTAGTTTTTGATATAAAATAAATTTTATTTTTGGGGGTACCCTAAGTTTTATTTTGGAAAAGAGGAATTTCTTATTTTAGAAATTTTTTGGAAATGGAATTTTTCTAAAATAAGTAATTTCCGAAAATAGAAACTTTTGAAAAGTATAAGTTTTGAAAAATAAATTATGTGTGCAGGTATGCAAGTATTCAGGTATGTGTTATGTGTTATTGCTTTAATAACATGTGGTGAGTTTGGGTAGGAAGTTTGGGCATGTAAGATAGACTTTATTTCTGTTCTTTCATGCATTTAAGTTCATGTTTTAAGGTGTTGCTTATGTGAGTAGTTATGTGTAAAGGAAATTGTATGTTAGCCACCAGACCTTTTGTTGTAGAACTGTTAGTTTGGTTTTGTTGTGGGAAGGATGGTTTGTTAGTCTTAAGTGTTGTGCAGGATGTCGTATAGTATGCCTTGTAAAGACAGAAAGATGGGGACCTTGGAAAAGAAGGACTATGAGAGTCCACCTCAGTACGTTTGGAAGATACAGTTTTATTGTTGGTATATGAGTACAGTGTTGAAGCTGTCATAATTGGACCAACCTGACCATGTGTCAGCCCTAATTGTTAATTGTTTGCCTGACTGTTTGCACTACCTAGATATCAAGGCGAAGTTTAGTGACACTTTGCTGGAGGACTTCCAAAGTACTCTAAATATAAGAATGCAATTGGTAGTGGGAATGTGATTGGAGGTACCTGGAGGGTTACATTGCTAGGAAGGAGAAGGAGTATTAGGAAATGAATGCAAGTGAGGAGATCCCACCCATACCAAGCCCAGGTAGCCAGGAAAAATGAAGACATGGTGGTGAAAGAAACTACTTCTGGTTCAAGGAGTGATGAGTCAAGGGATAGCTCGTGTTATGAGATCGAGAATCTGGATCCAGTAATTCTTGTGTACGTAGACTTGGTAACCGATTCTAAGGAGGATGAAGAAGAGCTTTATCTTGAGGAGGATGTAGATGAAGACATGGAAGAGGACATGGAAGATGATATAAAAGATGATCCTAAGTTTATACCCAAGATATATGTAATATCGAGGAACATAAAGGATAATGTTAATGTTTAGGGTTTTCTGTATAGATATAAGATTAGTTAATATTGTTTAGTATTTTTTATGTTTAGAATGTTGAACAATTTAGAATATTGTCTATGTTATTTTGAATAAGTGGCAATGAGCCATAAAGAAATATTAAGAGGAATTAGGTAATAAATTTCTTTTAGGAATGAATGAGTAAATGAGTCAATTCTTTTAGGAAATGAAGTCTCAAGTAGATTAGAACCAAGGGAATTAATTTTATTTCTTATGTGCTTTATTATTGTTTTAATGGTTGTGTAAACAATCAAAACTAAGTGAATCATTCGCTCTAAAAGATTGAAACTTCTTTTGTGAGACGAAATGAGAAAGTGTTTTATGTTATAAGTTTATGTTGTACTAACCTAGAGTTATTCATAATTTAATATAAAGGTCTTTTCCTCTACAGGAGAAATAGAATGGCTGAACGTAACAACAATCAACTGAATGAGGTAGTGAGGCAATTAGCTACTGTAGCTGAACAGTTAGCTTCTAGAGGAAATGAAAATGGTGGTGACCCTGCTGAGAAACTTTTGAAGAAGACTTCTCTAAGTAAGCCACCCACTTACCAAGGAGAGCACAATCCAACTATTCTAGAGGGATGGTTGAGAGAGTTTAACAAGTTATTTGGGGCAGTTGAGTGTCCAGAAGAGCTTAAGGTGAACCATACTGTTTATTATTAGAGAGGGGAAGCTGATCTTTGGTGGTCACAAAATGAGGCTGTGATTAGGGCTTTACCAGGGTTCAATTGGTATATGTTTCAGGAGCAAATTCGTAATAAGTTCTATCTTGTATTCCTTCATAAACAGAAAGCTAAAGAGTTTCTAGAGCTTAAAATGGGAAGTATGTCTGTCACTGAGTACTACTCTAAGTTCATAGAATTGTCTAGGTTTGCTAGCTAAGGTCGTTGCAATCGAGAAGTTGAATGCTAGCCGTTTTGAAAGAGGGTTACGCTTAGACCTTCAGTTGCAGTTAGCTGGGCAGGTCTTTGAGTCTTTGAATGAGCTATATAGTAGAGTTGCACACCTGTATGTCATAGACCAGAAGAACGAGGTACTAAAGGAAGGTGAGATGAGGGAGAAAAGGAAGGATGGTGGAGGAAACTTTAACCAACAAGGAAATCATGGTGGATTTAAGAAACTCGATCCGTTTCAACAATAACTTCCAGGGTAACAGGGGAAACTTTGGGAAACCAACACCTGGAAATGGCAATAGAGCTCAGATGGCTATTAAAGGAGGGCGTGTGTACTTTTACAGGAAATGTCCTAACAACCACCCAGGAAAGAATTGTGCTGGGAACCCAGTGACTTTTCGGTTGTGTAACAAACTTGGACACCGTGAGCATGAGTGCTTCTCCAAGAACAAGGGGAAGAAAGGACAAGGTTCCCAATACAAAGGGAACTCAGCTGGAAGTCAGCAGAAGGGTTTCCAAGGGAACATGGTAGGAAAGGTGACGCCTCAAGCCGGAAATAGAAATGGAAATGGGAATGGAGGAGGTCAGACTAAGGCCTCAAATACTTGAAAGCTGAATGTGATGGCTCGAAGTGAAGCTGATGCTATTAAAGATGTAATTACTGTTACTTTTTCTATTCACTCTCTTCCAATTAAAGTTTTGTTTGATTCTGGTGCAACATATTCTTTTGTGTCCACTAAGATTTTAGAAAAGTTAAAGCCTGTGTTGCGAATAGTAGATACAATAGATATGTCAATAGTGTTACCATCAGGAGAAGAGGTACAGTGTTCAAAGAGATTTCTTGATGTTCCTATTGAAATTGAGGGAGTGAAGTTTAAGACTAACCTAATCGAGTTTGATTTAGGTGACTTAGAAGTGATTCTCGGGATGGATTGGTTGAGTGAGCATAAGGTTGGGATTTTGTGTTAGCCAAAGATGATCTCGTTAATCAATAAGGGTAAAAAGGTCAGCTATTGGAGGGCAAGGAGGCCAAAACAAAGCAAAATAGTATCAGTAATGAGGTTTGCTAGGTGAGGAGAGGTTGTCCAATTTACCTTTGTAGTGTGAGGGATGTAGATTATGTTGAGACTGTTAAGCCCGAAGATATTGAGCTAGTGAAGGATTTTCTGGACGTATTTCCGGAAGAGATTCCGGGGATGCCTCCGAAGTGAGAGATTGACTTTACCATAGATTTACTCCCAATAACAATACCTATTTCCAAAGCACCCTATAGGATGACACCTGCAGAAATGAGTGAGTCAATACAACAAAATCAGGCAAAAACATCACATCTAAGAGACTCTTGGAAGACTTCAACTAACATTTTAGGCTAAGAAACCTGATTATGCTATGAAACGATGTCTTTGATTCTTGTGAGAGACCTATTAATTGAAAATAAGTCTCTTTGATTTGATTATTAAAATAGAGTCTAAACTGGTGGGGTCATACCATAGCTTAAGAAACCGTGTTCTTCCAACACCGGTTTTGTGATTAGATATTTATTTATTTATTAATTAACAAACTAAAATCTATTTGTTCATTGTACATTTGTACCCCATGCTTTCTCTCTCCTTTAACTCTTCTTTTTCTTCCTTTTTACATTTTCAATATTCCACCAATAATCCTCAAATCCACCATCACAAATTCCGACCCGTCTTCTTTGTCATCATCTTTTAGCATTTTCAATTGAAGATTAAAATCATTCAATCTCTTTTTCTCACTTGCTATACTGGTATTCCTCTTTCTTTCTTTTTTTTTTCTATGCTTTTTTTTTGTTACGATTTTTGCTGATTGCGAAAGAATTGAAGATTTGTTTGTTTGGCTTTTTATGGCGTTTAATTAATTTATTGAATGTTTTTATTTTTTTTCAATTCTTTGTTCGATGTATTGGTTTGATGGTAATTGATATTTTTTTCACTGGTGATTTGAATCTAGTTAAGTTTATTTATTTGTTTGATGCAATTTTTTGAGGCAATTTGATGGAACCCAAGATCCATTTTGAGGCGGTTTTGTTTGAAGATCCATTTTTTCAGGTCAATTAATCGAAACCCTTTTTTTACACTTGATTTTTTCGACTGAAATGCTCGATTTCGTTTTCTAACTGAAATCCTAAGTTTTTTTGCGTTTAGATCTGTTGTTTTGGGTTCGGATTTTCTATGTTTGGGGTTGTAGTGTCTGTTGTTGTTGTTTATATTTTTTTTATAGTCACTTATGCTACAAGTTCGGATTATTTGTCTAAATCAATGATGAGGGTAAAACAATGTTCCACCATCCATCATTGATATATAAATATGTGAATAGGGATTTTGTATCATTTTATATATCATGCAATTTTTGATGTATGATTAAAATTAGTTATTGAATGATTGAGTTTCTAATTGAATGTATATTTTTGTAAATAACGGGTGAATGAGTGATATATGGATGAAAAAATGATGAATAAGTGAGTTTATTAGTGTGTTGGTAAAGGAACGATTGAATTTAGTTAAATTCAATACTTTGGACTATTGGTTAAGGTTAATAAGATTATGCATTTAAATAGATGAATAAATGATTGAATGAGATTATGGTTGAGATGAATGGATAGTTATGAATTACATTATGATTGAGATTATGATTACAATAATGAATGTTTTAATTAATAATTGAATGAGATTATGAATAATTATGGTCGTGGTCATGTATAATGCTTGAATGAATAAATGATTGGACAAATAAATTGATGGATAGATGAACTTATGGATGATTGATTTACTTGGTCAGTGACTGAGTGAGTGTATGTGTGACTGGGTGAGTGAGTGAGTGAGTGAGTGTATGTCTGAGTGAGTGACTTAGTGACTTTGTGAGTGAGTGTATGTGTGAGTGAGTGAGTGCCTGATTGACTGAGTGAGCAAGTGTTTGTGTAAAGGTGTGATTGTGACTATGATTGTGACTGTGCAAGTGAGTGTGAGTGCGTGCATTTGAGTGAGTGAGTGCGTGCATTTGAGTGAGTGAGTGTGTGACGAAGCCCCCTTTGTATCTCGAATGATTTTCCTTGGCTATTATTTTTTGAACTGAAAAGATTAACTAAGAGAGCAGAAATTGTGATGACTAGTTACCTTATATTATTAATTGCTTCTGATTGGTCTAAGTCAAGAGGATCTGATACATGTGGGAGCTTAGTTTCTTATCAATTTCTAATGATGTAAATCATGCTGTGAAATTTTAGGTTTGCTTTGTTAATTTCTATACATTGTGTTTCAGGTTTTGCACTCTGTACAAGGCTTTGTACTCGTTTATCATGTTAATGAGAAGAATTAAACAATATGCTTTACATTACTTAAGTCATTGTTTTCTAGTTTTACTTGGTACATCTAGATAAATTTGGTTTTAAATTTTATTTGGTAGCTCTTACCTAGAAGGATGCAATGGGGATATCGAGAGTTACACCAACTTGACTTATGTAATTAGTTTTGCATATTATGAAATTAGTTTTGGTTATATTTTGCAAAAGTCTTGTATTTCATTTTTGATTTGTGCTTCATATGCAGAGGATTTACATCGGGAATTTCTTTCTCTAACGCTGCTTCGTGTTGCTTTCACTAAGGTATGGTTCTCCCTAATATTATTATATGTTTGAATAAGTATTTTAGATTGAAGATTCAGAATACATGTACCTATATTTGGTTTGTTTATAGTCTTATTACTTGTTCTAATGTCAAGACGGTAAACACATCTAATGTTTTAGTGTATGATTAAGTTATTCATGTTTAGGATTAAGTATGAAGTTTAAAATATGTAATGTAATCTAATCATGCACTAAGAACTGATTTTTTCTAGTTTATACTATTGTGTATATTGTATTGTTGTTAATTCTTTTTGTATTTGTATTATTGTTCTCAACCTGAAATGTATGTCTATTGTATTGTTGTTATTTCTTCTCTCATTTAAAAGTTACTTAATTAAAGTTCAATTTACTAAGAACTGAATTTTTTCTAGTTGTCACCATATTTTCGGTTGATGTAGTTAGTCATTTGATTTTACAGGGTCAAGTTTCTCCACTGGTAGTACTCATATTGATGGAAGAGCTCATATTGAAGGGAAATACATATGGAACAAGGCAGTAGCTTGATTTTGACTTACTTTAGTTCTAAGTTGTAATATGTAGTTGAATACGATATTGGTATATTTAGTGTGGCAGCATGAGTAATTATTGTCATTCTTGTATTTCTTTTTATCTTAAATTTGAGATTTTTTTTTATTAAAATGGAAATAGAAAATACAGTATCGAATTACATACATACAAATATACTTTTTACATTTATTTAATGTGTGGTGGATCGTACAACAAACACGATCCACAATAATTATTTTTTTTTAATAAACATTAATAGATAAGAGACCGCCTCTCAGTTTTAACAGGTTTCTAAAACAAGGCAAAGAAAGCGGTTTCCAATCAATGACTAGTCTCTTAGCTTTTTTAATTAATTTTTTTTAAAGGCTTCTAAGACACTGCTCATTTTTAGCACCAGTCTCTTAGCCATATCAAAGACATCGTAACAAAAAACCGGTCTCTTACCCTAAGAGATGTACTCGATATAGACCGGTTGTTTTAAGGTCTCTTAGGCTTTTTTTAATAGGGCTCTTAGAGCATTTTTGTTCTAGTGAGTTGAAAGAGCAGTTACAGGAAATGTTGGAGAAGGGTTACATTAAGCCTAGTGCTTCACGTTGGGAGCACCAGTGCTGTTTGTAAAGAAGAAAGATGGGAGTTTGAGGTTGTGTATTGACTATAGAGAGTTGAACAAGGTGACGATTGAAAGGATTGCTGTTTGTAAGTATCCTTTAACGAGGATTGATGACTTGTTTGATCAATTAAAAGGAGCTACTGTGTTTTCAAAGATTGATTAGGGGTCAGGATACCACCAATTGAGAATTGCTAATGATGACATACCGAAAATGGCTTTTCGTACGAGGTATGGGCACTACGAGTTCACTGTTATGCCTTTTGGGTTAACTAATGTGCTTCCAATTTTCATGGACTTAATGAATAGGATTTTCATACGATTTTTGGATTACTTTGTGGTTGTTTTCATTGATGACATTTTGGTGTACTCTAAGAGTAAAGAGGAGCATGTGGAACATTTGAAGACAATTTTGATGACATTAAGGGAGAATGAATTGTATGCTAAGTTCTCAAAATGTGAGTTCTGGTTAAAGAAAGTAGCATTTTTGAGACATATCGTGTCAAAAGTGGGAGTCGAAGTAGATCTAGCCAAAATCGAAGCAGTAAAGGAATGGCCTACACCTAAGAATGTAACGGATGTACGTAGTTTCTTAGGGTTAGCAAGGTATTATAGGAGGTTTGTGAAGGATTTCTTGAGGATTGCTAAACCAGTGACGTCGTTAATGAAGAAAGACAATAAGTTTGAGTGGAGTGATAGGTGTGAAGAGGCATTTCAGCCCTTAAAGGAGCGTTTGACCTACAGCTCCAGTGCTGACTTTGCTAGATGGAAGTGATTCTTAGGACGTGAATAGTAATGCTTCTAAAAATGGTTTGGGATGTGTGTTAATGCAAAATAGAAAGGTGATTGCGTATGCTTCAAGACGATTGAAGTCATACGAGGCAAACTACCCTACTCACGATCATGAGTTAGCGGCGATCGTGTTTGCTTTAAAGATATGGTGGCATTACTTGTATGGAGTAAAGTGTAGGATATACACGGACCACAAAATTTTAAAGTACTTTTTCACTCAAAAAGATTTAAACATGAGACAGAGGAGATGGCTTGAGTTGATCAAGGATTATGATTTAGATATCCAATACCATGAAGGGAAGGCCAATGTGGTAGCCGATGCTTTAAGTCGTAAAGCGAAGCATGGAGTGAATACCTTGGTGGTCGCTAATGAACTATGTAAGGATATAGAAACATTGAATTTAGAAATAGTGAAGGAGGGAGAGTTGGAAGGAATTCTTTATAATCTTAGTATCCAACCAACAATATTTGAGGAAATTAAGAAGAACCAAGAGGGAGATGTGAAATTGGACAGAATTAATGAAAAATTGAAAGCAGGAAAAGCTGTGGACTTCAAGATCCATGAGGATGGAAGTTTCAAGGGATTCTTGCAAAGGCCTACATGAAGGAGACTTGGAGAATGGAACAACTTGGAGACTTGAAGAATGGAACAACTTGAAGGAGACTTGGAGAATGGAAGTTTCAATGGAACAATCTTAGTATCCAACCAGCAATATTTATACCAATGAAGGAGACTTGGAGAATGGAACAACTTGCAAAGGCCTACATGAAGCATGTTGTGAGGTTACACGGAGTTCCAAAGGTTATCGTGTCAGATAGGGATTCTAGGTTACTCTCCGAATTCTGGAAAAGTGTCGAGGAGAACTTTGGTACAATGTTGAAAATGAGTACAGCATTCCATGCATCAACTGATGGATAAACAGAGAGAACCATACAAACTTTATAAGACATGCTAAGAGCTTGTGTAATGGACTTTCAAGGAAATTGGGAGGGTCACTTAGTTCTCATAGAGTTTTCATACAACAATAGCTAACATGCAAGTATTGGCATGGCACCTTTTGAGGCTTTGTATCAAAGGAAGTGTAGAAGTCCCGTATGTTGGAGTGACATAAGTGAGACAGTGATTCTAGGACCTCAATTGATTGAAGAAACCATAGATAAAATAAGGGTAATACAACCAAAGATTCAAGCAGCACAAGATAGACAAAAGTCTTATGCAGACCAAAAACGCCAAGAAGTTGTGTTTGAAGTTGGCGATAAGGTGTTCCTTATGGTATCACCAATAAAAGGAGTAATAAGGTTCGGAAAGAAGGGAAAATTAAGCCCAAAATACATAGGACCCTATGAGATCTTGCAAAGGGTTGGAAAAGTGGCCTATAAGTTAGCATTACCAATGAAGTTGGGTAAATTTCACAATGTATTTCATGTGTCTCAACTAAGAAAATATGTTCAGATGAATCACATGTGTTACAGCCTGAAACAATAGAGTTATACAAAAGTTTGACCTATGAAGAGAAGCCAATTAAGATCCTTGATAGTAAAGTCAGGGATACTCGTAGAAAAAGTGTCAAAATAGTGAAAGTGTTGTGGTATAACCAAGAAACCGAAGAAGCTACTTGGGAGGCTGAAGATATGATGAGAGAAAAGTATCCAGAGTTATTTCAGGTTAGTAGGTAGAGTTACGGGGATGCAACTCGATTCTTAAGGGGGTAGAGTGCGATCTAATTTCGCGCGTTTTACCCTCAATTTTGGAAGTTTTTACGAGTTTTTACAACTTTTAATTAAGTTTTATGTCTGTTTACTAAAAAGTTTTCAAGCGAAAGTTAAGTAAGTGTCTAAAGTCTACGAAAACATAATATTATAATGGAAAAGCTTGAAGTGAATGTAGTCTCTATTCAAATTCCATACACTAATTTACACAATGCTTCGGGACGAAACTTCTTTTAAGGGGGGTAGACTGTAATACCCCATATTTTCACGTATTTTATGGGATTATTTTTGCATTTTCTAGGTATGATTTTAATAAATTTGTTGAAAAGTTGCATTCAATAAGTATATTAAACAAAAGAATTTAAATAGAATTTAATTAAAATAATTATTTTGTGTTTATAAATAATATCTTATGCTTTATAAAATATTTTGAGAAGTTTCTAAAAATAGAATTTTTAGAGTTTCCTAAATTATTTTAAGGCAAGGGCATAAATGTACTTTCAAATATTTAGGATAATTATGGTCTTTCACCAGATCCTACTTTGGGGCCTATAAATACCCCTTAAAACCCAATTTTCAGATTTTATTTAGCAAATTGGTGATTTAGGATTCCAAAATCTAGAGAGAGAAAGAGAGGAAAGTTCGAACAAAAAGAAAAAAATTCTTGCGCCCTTGTCGGAGCCCAGCCGGACCGAACTGCTGCCGAAGCCGCTGCCGCCATCGCCCGCCGCTGCAGCCTACCAGCTCCCTTGCTCCTCCCCTCTCGTGGTATTTTCGAACCCAATATAAAAGAAAATTTCTTCTTTCTTTTTGATTGAATTTTGCAAATTCATGTTTATATTTATGTTTAATCATGTTTTTATAAGTTTCAATCATGTTTTATGAAGTTATGATTTATTTTAAAGCATCAATTAATTTGTTGTTCATGAAATTTTAGGTTAGGGTTTATAAAGTTATGAAATTCTTGATTTTTATGAGTTTTAATAACTTAAACATCAATATTATGATCATGAATTGTTTTTGGGCGAATTTATGATGATTTTATGAAGTTTAGTTTGATTTTTAAAAACTTTAAACTTGAATTATATTGCTGTCCAAATTTTGAAACCATGAAGATCAATAGAATAAATATTATGAACATGTTTTGGCTGATGAAAAATTATTTTAAAGCATAGATTGGTTTCATAATGATGTTAGTAGATTGTAAAAGAGCTTTATGATGAATTTATAGTGTTCTTATGAGTTTTTAATGAGTTTTAGGAGAATAAATAAAGTTGTAAATTTTTATTAACAATTGTTTATGCACGATAAAAATAATAACATGTAATATGGTGAGATATAATTATTTTTAATGCACCTAAGTATTGTGTATTGATCCTAAAACATGACTATAGTGTTTTATGATCAAAATATGATATTTAGAAAGGTTTTAGGGTGATTTAAAGAAGGTTTACAAAGCTGCCATTTTTGGGAAATTACTGAAAATCGAGTATTTTGCGATAGAAAAATTAAGGTAAAGTATGGAATGGAATAGAGACTATATAGGGAATGTTTTGGATAAGTTTCCACTAGAAAGTTAGTTTAGAGTTGTTGTAGAACTTAGTCAACAAGTTTTTAATTTAGTTTCGGTTTTCTCTATGTAGGAAACTTTGAAATAGTCGACTTTTAGAAGTTGTGGCGGATCACCACTATTTTACAAGTTTCTTAAGTACTAAAGACCAACATTAGAATTAGAATTCATGCTCGGTCGATCCTTTATGTTATGTTATGTTATGTTGTTTTGCTTATTTGGATTGTGAATTGACATGCATGACCAGTTTTATTAGAAGCATGAATTTATGTTATTTTGACATTCCATGTTTTTGGCAATATAACTTCTACAAGATTTAATTGGAATGTTATGAGCAGTTTAATTTGGCCAATAGCTTATTAATAAAGAAAGGAAGTTATTGAAGTTGGTTAGTTACATAATCAACAAGAAAGTAGTTTGTGAATTTTTATTCACATGATTAAAAGAAGTTAATGAGCAATTATTTATACATTCATGTGCCACTCTTAGTTTAATGTGTGGTCAAGGAGAAAGTAAATAGTTAGACACTCAAAGTAAATGTGTGGTAAAGGAAGTTCAGTTTAATTAAATGAGACACATAAGATTTATTTGTAGAATCACTTTAAATCAAAGATAATTAGTATGACTTGCTTGACTTGATGCATGTTTCTATGCGATGTTGTATGTGAGTCATAATATTGTTAAACCGGTTAATCACGTAAAGTGTAAGAGGACTCGCACCAAAGCTGTTGGAACATACATACCTTTAGTATGAACAATGGGGGGAGTCGTATGGAACAGAGATCTATGACTTCTAATTGGAGTACAAGACGTTGTACTCTTTTATATCTTTAATGCGTTGGAATTCCGTCACTTTATGTGACATCGGTAATGCCTTCTTGGAGTTTCTCCCAAGTTGGTGCCCAATAAGGCGAGGTTCTTAAAGGAAAGGAAACCTGTTCGATGCAGAATCCAAATTTAAATATAATAATTAATTTATTGAGTCTGTGCACAGGTGAAGAGTTGTCGAAGGTAAGATGTATGTATGTTTTAATTTTTGTTCTTCTTGCATAGTCTTTAATAGTTTTGTACTCAACTTTGCTGAGTGTTTGTTTTGTGTGCATGGCTTTGTCGTGGGCTTGGCCCTACAATCACACACTTGTTGGTGAGTAATTGTCTAGAATAAGAAAAGCTATAGGTACAAGTGGGCATAAATCATTTCATGTTGAGCCGGAGTGAGAGTTCTTGTTGTGTAGTTTTGTAGGTCTATTTTATTGCTTTTGGAGTGATCTAACTTTTATTTGGATGTTGTTTATTCTCAATGTTTCCAAATTTTGTTTTTAAGGGCCATTAAGATGGTTCCGAAGTGTAATAAAGTTTTAAGTTGATTTTTATATTGATGTTGGTTTGAATTATGTTCTGAGATTTGATTGCAGTTTAAGTTTTAAAATGGTTTTGGTTTTAAGACTTTGCCGTAGTACTCTGATAAATGCCTTAGCCGTTATCACGGTGGCAGTAATACTTTGGTTTTTGCTCGTATTTAGAGTTTTAATAATTATAATTATTTAATATTTATAATATTTTTCCGAAAAAAATCTAGATTAGAAGGTTAGGAAATTATAGGGTATTACAGTTAATGCTTGTGTTGGGAAAAGTAGATACAATAGATATGTCAATAGAGTTACCATCAGGACAAGAAGTACAGTGTTCAAGGAGATTTTTAGATGTTCCACTTGAAATTGAGGGAGTGGAGTTTAAAACTAACCTAATTGATTTTGATTTGGGTGACTTGGAAGTGATTATGTGGATAGATTGGTTGGGTGAGCATAAGGCTGAGATTTTGTGTTAGCCACAGAAGATCTCGTTAGTTAATAAGAGTTAGATAGTGAGCTATTGGAGGGCAGGAAGGCCAAAACAAAAAAAAAAAAAAAATAGTGTCAGTAATGAAGTTTGCTAGGATTATCAAGAGAGGTTTTCCAATTTACCTTTGTAGTGTGAGGGATATAGATCATGTTGATACTACTAAGCTCAAGGACATTAAGGCAGTGAGGGATTTTCTGGACCTGTTTCCGGAAGAGATTCCTTGGATGCCTCTGAAGCGAGAAATTGACTTTACCATAGACTTAGTTCTACGAACAACACTTATTTCGAAAGCACCCTACAGGATGGCACCTGCGGAAATGAGCTAGTTGAAAGAGCAGTTACAGGAGTTGTTGGAGAAGGGTTACATCAGACCTAGTGTTTCACCTTGGGAAGCACTAGTGCTGTTTGTAAAGAAGAAAGCTGAGAGTTTGAGGTTATGTATTGACTATAAGGAGTTGAATAAAGTGACGATCAAGGACAAGTATCCTTTACCGAGGATTGATGACTTATTTGATCAATTGAAAGGAGCTACTGTGTTTTCAAAGATTGATTTGAGGTCATGGTACCATCAATTGAGGATTGCTAGTGAGGGCATACCAAAATCTGTTTTTCGTATGAGGTATGGGCGTTATGAGTTCATTGTTATGCCTTTTGGGCTAACTAATGCTCTAGCAATTTTCATGGACTTAATGATAAGATCTCTCAACGGTTCTTGGATAAGTTTGTGTTTGTTTTTATTGCTGACTTTTTGGTTTACTCCAAGAGTAAAGAGGAACATGTGGAACATTTGAGGACAATTCTAATGACATTGAGGGAGAATAAATTATATGCTAAGTTCTCGAAATGTGAGTTCTGGTTGGAGAAAGTTTCATTTTTGGGACATTTCGTGTCAAAATAGGGAGTAAAAGAGTGGCCTACACCTAAGAATGTGACAGATTTACAGAGTTTTTTAGGGTTAGCAGGATATTATAGGACGTTTGTGATGCAAGCACCAGTGACATTGATAATATTAATGATATCAGTGCAAGAAATGATGTTAATGATATCAATGCAACCAACTTCGAAGGTGGTGATGACAAGGGCAAGGGTGCAACCATAGGTGAAATAATTGCATACAGTGATATAAGCTATATGGATGCATCAAGGGTAGGGATTTGCGTGTGCATGGTCACATGTCAATAATATGACACACAAATCAAGGCAAGAATGGAGGATTTGGGAACAAGATGGTTTTTGCCTATGAGTTTTTTCCCACAGGGTTTTTCTCATTTTTGGCATTGAATCTTTTAATTCTTGGTGAGTCTTGATCATCATAATTATGCTAAAATACATGGAAGACAGATTCTTGAAGGTTTCTTGATTAAAAGATTGGATCTTGAAGCATTTCTCGAAATTATTGAAGAAATCTTGAAAATTGGGAAAATTTGTGACGAAGTTTCTTGCGAGTTTTTGAACGATTTTCTTCGTTCTTGGGCTCCAAGCAAGTGGCGTGATTTTAGTCTAAATTCTGATGATTATCTTGCTAATTAATTATTTAGTCAAGTTGTTAGGATATTTTCTTGATTTGTTAGTTAGTTAGAGTTTGTTAGGAAAGATAAGATCAAAGTGCAAGTTGCATGATGATGTGGCAATCTTATCTTTAGTTTATTGAGAAAAAGTAGGAATTATTTTCCTAGTCTTAGGCGTGTTTTTCTAGTCTATTTTAGTTAGGATTTTGTTGATGATTATACCTATAAATAATCTCAATATTAGGATGTAATTAATGAAGTTGAAGTTTGGAGTTGAATAAAAAAAAGTTGTTTGTTTACTTGAAAACAAAAATCCGAAATTTAAGAGTTGGTGATTAAATTCTTTATACTCTTGTGATTTAATTAGTAGCTTTGAGGGTGCTTAGGCTTTAATCAAAGGACTAATTGATCAACCTAAAATTAAGAATCTTGGTGACTTGGTCTTTATAGATTCGAAATTTTAGTTTATACGCTTGTGAGTTTTTGTTTACACGAAAAATTCACATCAAATTTGGTGCTTTCGTTGAGAGATCTTTTATACTCAAGTGCTCATCAATTAATTAATTAAAACACTTGAAGCAACATTGCTATGGCAAGTGGTGGTGACGAAGTTCCTGCAACTTTTGAAAAAGGATTGTCTTTAGAACAAGCCAGAGAAATCCGAAGGGACAATGAAATTCGAGAACTGCGAACCATGTTGGAAGAAGTGGTGAATCTTGTATCAAGCAGTTCGAAAAACAAGAAAAAGGGTCACGCAACTGATGAAACTGACGCAAGTTCAAGTGATGAAAATACCAGCAGGAGTGCACGCAAGCCTAGGCGTGAATATGACACCAGTTCTAGTGAAGAAGATTACCGAAACAGGCATAGGAGGCGTGACAAATAGAAGGATGATGATCGTAGCTTAAAGTTGGACGTTCCTGAGTTCAACGGCAGTTTAGATCCCGAAATTTTCCTTGATTGGCTGAGGAGAACCGAAAGGATTTTTAATTACAAGGAGTATGATGATCATAAGGCCTTCAGAGTGGCAGAATTAAAACTAACATCTTATGCTAGCCTGTGGTTTGAAGGATTACAAAGAAAACGCAAAAAGGAAGGAAGATCGAAAATTCGCTCTTGGCGCAAATTGAAAAGGGAACTGAGGAAAAAATTTGTACCACATGAGTATAAACAGAACAATTTTCTAATGATGCATACCCTGAAATAGGGCAGAAAAGTGTTGAGGAGTACATCAATGCTTTCGGAAAATTGCTGATATTGTGTGATCTAGAAGAAAAGGAAGATCACAAAGTTGCTCGGTTTGTGGCAGGGCTAGATGAATCCATTAGGGAAAAAGTAGAATTACAACCCTACTGAACCTATGATGACATCTGTAAGGTGGCACTCAGGGTAGAAAAACATGGGAATTCAAAGAAGCCAAAAGCATTCTTTACATCCTATCACTAGTACAAAAAACGACTTTTGCTGCGGTTTTTTTAGGAGTATTTGCTGCGGTTTTTAACCGCAACACTTGGAGCAGCAGCAATAACCCAACATATTATTTGCTGCGGTTGAACCGCAGCAAAAAAATGGACTTTTTGCTGCGGTTATTCACAAAACCGCAGTAAATAAGTGGTTTTTTTTGGTTGGAAACTGCACTATTTGCTGCGGTTCTTTGTAAAACCGTAGCAAATAGTGCAGTTTCTCACCCAAAAAAACACTTATTTGATGCGGTTTTGTGAATAACCGCAGCAAATAAGCACCCAAAAAAATTAATTTTTTTTTTTTGCATTTTAAAGCAAAATAAGAAGCTGAAATGCTATACATACATAGAATCAATTATTTTCAATTGAATTACACTTCTATCACAAAAAAAATACACTTCTATCACAAAAATACATTTGAAATTTAACTTAAACAAGATTCATTACTTGATTAGAGAATAATTAGTAAAAAAAACCGTAACATAAGATTCAAATGAGTGATGCATTAAAAAATTGGCTGCTACAAGTTGAATACTGACATCCAAGTATACTACATCCAAGTGTGGCCGAGAAGCACTTAAGCTCACACAGAGTCAAATAGCTAATCATAAACTTCATGTAAATACCACTGAAGCAGACCTCAAGGTCTCCTTCAACTCCACATCCAACTGCCCCTGATGACATCAAATCAAATAAAATTTGAGAAATTGCTCTTCAAAAACCTATATAAGTACACACATCTTCTCCCAAACAACTACGTCAAAGGACTGAGAATACATCACCTTAATTGTGCTCAAAAAGTTGACCAGCTCAGGTTCTCAACCACATCTAGTTTGAATATTCTGATCTATCAATTAACCAGAAGGCTGACTTAGTACTAAATTAAAAATTGCAAAGTGGCACCACTAGGCATTACTTCCTTCAACTCTATCAATCACTAGATCGAATGAACATAAATATATCACCAATTCACCAGTTTTTATACAAACTAGCACCATTATGGCATATATGTAAATATATCATCTAAACAAATGACCATAGATAAAAACATATGTAATGCAGCAGGATGAATAACACCCAGAAGTCATGTTCTCCAGAAAATCTACATATACAAAAACCGGCAAATGGAAACAGTCATTACCAGAAATATAGCAGCAAGTTCTGCACACATTTGCAGTCAAGAGATTATCTCAGGAAATCCTCAACTATTCCATCTCAACTGCCAGCAGCAAACACAGATGATATTAAAGATATATCAACTACATTTATAGCATTAGATACGGGTACACCATAAAACAGAAATAAAAACAAAAACAAAACAAAACAAAAAATAGGGATTGTTTAGTGTTGCAAAAATTAAGGAAGGCAACATTAGAAGCAAGTTTGTAAAAAGCAACATTTTATTAACGGCTAATTCCCTTCTTTTGCGATTCTGTGTCCTCTTTATCTGTAAAAAGTAACATTAGGAAGGCAACATTTTATTAGAATACTTTTTTGTATGATGTTGGCCATTTGAAGCATTGGCACCTTTCTCATTTAGTTCCAAATCAGAAGACAAACCATCTGCATCTTTTGACTTTCGCTTCTGCTTATGGACACGCTTCTCCTCCTTCCTCCGACGACACTCCTCACGGCGCCAAATATCAAAAACACCCAAAACAACAATCACAAGCACAAATCCGAAATCCCTTATTAAAGGCCCCAAATCGAATTAAATCCCAATATTAACAATATGCACAGTAACTATATTGTCATCAAAAACCTAAAAAATTAAGCAAAAGGTCAAGATAAAAGCTAAGTACCTCGATTAAGCAACTCAACTGCAACAACGACCCAAACTCTCCTTCAATTAGTTCAAAACTATAATAAACCAGAATTAAGAGAAAGAGATAGGAAAAGAAAATGAGGAAGAGACGTGGAAATGAGGGAGGAAGGTCAGGCGAAATGGGGAGGAAGAGAGAGAAGTGGAAATGTGGGAGAAAGAGAGAGAGACGTGAAAATGAGAGATTAAGAGAGGAAAATATGATGAAATTAGGTTAAGTGTATCTTATATATATGTGGTAGTGAATTGGGCTTGGGCTGCTTATTATGTTTATTGGGTTATTTGTTGCGGTTATAACCGCAACAAATAAGTTATATAACCGCAGCAAATAAGTTATTTGCTGCGCTTTCTTTTGAACCGCAGCAAATACATATACACAACAGTATCATAGATGACTATTTGCTGTGGTTCTTGAAAAATCACAAAAAACTGCAGCAAATGTGACGCAGCAAAAACCATTTTTTCCACTAGTGTATGAGTCCAAGAAGGAAGTAGTGTATTCCCAACCAGCTAGTGCTAAACCTAAGTTCGACAATGACAAAAGGGCAGCCACTCCAATCATACCACTGACAATTCCTGAAGACAACAGGAAGTGTTTTAAGTGCCAGGGAGTAGGACACATACAAAGAAATTGCCCAAACTCCAGGGTAATCACTGCTAGGGAAGCAAAGGAAATCAAAGATGCCTACTTAGATGTTCTTCTTGAAGAAAGGGAGAACGAAGATATTGATTCCCAAGAAGAACAAAGCAGCAATGATATGGAAGAAGTGGAGGCAGAAACACAGGGTCAAGCATTGGTCCTCAGGAGGGTTCTTCAGTCTAAACCTGCGCCAATTGAAGAGAACCAGAGGGACAAAATTTTCGTGACCGGGTGTAATGTATAGGGCAGGCTGTGTGATGTGATAATTGACAGTGGCAGTTGTACTAATGTGGTCTCTACCTATTTGATTCAGAAACTGAATCACCCCACATACAATCATCCTCATCCTTACAAGTTACATTGGCTAAGCAACACCAGTGATGTCAAGGTGATTAAGCAAGCTCTGATAAATTTCAAGATTGGTAAATTTGAGGATTTTGTGATATGTGATGTTTGTCCAATGGATGCTTGTCATATATTGCTTGGTAGACCGTGGCAATATGATCGATTTGTGAAGTACGATGGAAGAACCAATGTCTACATCATCAGGAAACAAGAAACTGACCAGCCAATTGCTTTGAAACCTCTAAAAGTGGCGCAAAACAAGAAACAATTGAATGTGGAGAATAAAAAGGGAGTATTTTTGACTAATCCTAAGGAATTGGAGAGGGAATCAACTGATTGCTAGCAAGTATTTCTGTTGATGGCAAAAGATGTGAGAGTTGAAACATCTGCAATCCCTAAAATTCTTCAACCACTATTGAAGGAATTTGAAAATGTATTTCCAGATGACTTACCACCAGGTTTACCACCCGATAGGGGCATTAAACACCAGATTGACTTAATCCCAGGTGCTCAGATTCCTAATAAACTAGCGTATAGATGCAATCCTGAGGAGACTAAGGAAATACAAAGACAGATTGAGGAATTAATGAGAGAAGGGGATGGATGGAAAACAACTTTCAAAACCAAATTGGGTCTCTATGAGTGCAGAAACAATGGAGATCATCTACAGCATCAAAGACAGGTTTTTTAAATCCTGAGGCAGCAAAAATCGTATGGGAAATTGAAGAAGTGTTACTTCATGGTGAGTAGTGTTACATACCTAGGGTATGTAGTTTCAAAGGATGGAGTATCAGTATATATGCAGAAATTACATGCACAGATCAGAGCAAGGATTGAAAAGGTGAATGATCAGTATAAATTGCAAGCCAATAAGCACAGGAACCCACGCAAATTTCAAAAAGGAGATTTGGTTTGGCTACATCTCAAGAAGAAAAGATTTCCTAATCACAAGAAAAATAAATTAATGCCTAGATGTAATGGGCCATTAAAAATTTTGAAGAAAGTTGGTGATAATGCTTATCAACTTGAACTACCAGATGAATATGGGGTTCATGCTACTTTTAACATTGGTGATTTATCTCCATATATACTTGATAAACAACTTCGAAGTTTGAGGTCAAACTCTTTTGAAGAAGGGGAGGATGATGCAAGCACCAGTGACATTGATAATATTAATGATATAAGTGCAAGAAATGATATTAATGATATCAATGCAACCAACTTCGAAGGTGGTGATGACAAGGGCAAGGGTGCAACCATAGGTGAAATAATTGCATACAATGATATAAGCTATATGGGTGCATTAAGGGTAGGGATTTGCGTGTGCATGGTCACATGTCAATAATATGGCACGCAAATCAAGGCAAGAATGAAGGATTTGGGGAACAAGATGATTTTTGCCTATGAGTTTTTTCCCACAGGGTTTTTCTCAATTTTGGCATTGAGTCTTTTAATTCTTGGTGAGTCTTGATCACCATAATTATGCTAAAATACATGGAAGACAGATTCTTGAAGGTTTCCTGATTTAAAGATTGGATCTTGAAGCATTTCTTGAAATTATTGAAGAAATCTTGAAAATTGCGAAAATTTGTGACGAAGTTTCTTGCGAGTTTTTGGACGGTTTTCTTGGTTCTTGGGCTCCAAGCAAGTGGCGTGATTTTAGTCTAAATTCTGATGATTATCTTGCTAATTAATTATTTAGTCAAGTTGTTAGGATATATTTTCTTGATTTGTTAGTTAGTTAGAGTTTGTTAGGAAAGATAAGATCAAAGTCCAAGTTGCATGATGATGTGGCAATCTTATCTTTAGTTTGGTGAGCAAAAGTAGGATTTATTTTCCTAGTCTTAGGCGTGTTTTTTTAGACTATTTTAGTTAGGATTTTGTTGATGATTATACCTATAAATAATCTCAACATTAGGATGTAATTAATGAAGTTGAAGTTTGGAGTTGAATTAAAAAAAGTTGTTTGTTTACTTGAAAAAAAAAATCTGAAATTTAAGAGTTGGTGATTAAATTCTTTATACTCTTGTGATTTAATTAGTAGCTTTGAGGGTGCATAGGCTTTAATCCAAGGACTAATTGATCAACCTAAAATTAAGAATCTTGGTGATATGGTCTTTATAGATTCGAAATTTTAGTTTATACCCTTGTGAGTTTTTGTTTACACGAAAATTCACATCAGTTTGTGAAGGCCTTTTCGAAAATCGCTAAGCCAATGACGTTGTTAATGATGAAGGAATGTAAGTTTGAGTGGAGTGATAAGTGTGAAGAGGCATTTCAGACCTTAAAGGAGTGTTTGACTACGGCTTCGGTGCTGACTTGAATTTGCTAGATGGAAGTGATTCTTATGATGTGTACAGTGATGCTTCTGAAAATGGTTTGGGATGTGTTTCAATGCAAAACAGAAAGGTTATTGCGTAGGCTTCGAGACAATTGAAGCCATACGAAGCAAACTACCCTACTCACGATCTCGAGCTGGTGGCGATCGTGTTTGCTTTAAATATATGGAGGCTTTACTTTATGGAGTAAAGTGTAGAATCTATTCGGACCACAAGATTTTAAAGTACTTTTTCACTCAAAAAGATTTAAACATGAGACAAAGGATATTGCTTGAGTTAATTAAGGATTACGATCTAGATATCCAATAACATGAAGGGAAGGCCAATGTAGTAGCAGATGCTTTAAGTCGTAAAACGAAGCATGGAGTGAATACCTTGTAATCTTAGTGTCCAACCAACAATATTTGAGAAGATTAAGAAGAACCAAAAGGAGATGTGAAGTTGGATAGAATAAAGGGGAAATTGAAAGCAGGCAAGGCAATGGACTTCAAGATCCTTGAAGATGGAAGCTTGAGGTATAAAGGAAGGTGGTGTGCACCACAGAAATGTGAAGATTTGGAATGGAGAATCATGGAGGAAGGTCATAATACACCATTTTCAGTGCATCCTGGAGGCGATAAGCTGTATAAGGAATTAAAGGTGTATTGGTGGCCTAGGATGAAAAGGGAAGTGGCTGAATTTGTGAGCAAGTGTCTTACTTGTCAAAAAGTGAAATTTGAGCATAAAAGACCACCAGGAGAACTCCAACCACTTGAGATACCAAGATGGAAGTGGGATTGCATATCAATGGACTTCGTAACTTGCTTACCAAAGTCTAGGAATCAGAATGACACCATATGGGTTGTAGTGGATAGGCTTACTAAATCAGCGGTGTTTATACCAATGAAGGAGACTTGGATGATGGAACAACTTGCAAAGGCTTAATTAAAGCATATTGTGAGGCTACATGGAGTTCCAAAAGATATCGTGTCAGATAGGGGTTCTAGGTTTCTTTCGAAATTCTGGAAAAGTGTCCAAGAGAACTTTGGTACAGCGTTGAAAATGAGTACAACTTTTCATCCAGCAACCGATGGACAAACGGAGAGAACCGTACAAACTTTGGAGGACTTGCTAAGACCTTGTGTAATGAATTTTCAAGGGAATCAGGAGGATTCCTTAGATCTTATCAAGTTCTCATACAACAATAGCTACCATGCAAGTATTGGCATGGCACCTTTTGAAGCCTTGTATGAAAGGAAGTGCAGAAGTCCCTTATGTTGGAGTGACATAAGTGAGACAGTGATTCTAGGACCTTAATTGATTGAAGAAACCACCGATAAGGTAAGGGTGATGCAAGCAAAGATTCAGGCAGCACAACATAGACAAAAGTCTTATGCCGACCAAAAACTTCAAGAAGTTGTGTTTCAAGTTGATGATAAGGTGCTACTTAAGGTATCACTGATGAAAGGAGTAATGAGATTCAGAAAGAAGTGGAAATTAAGCCTGAAATATATCGGACCCTATGAGATCATGCAAAGGGTTGGAGAAGTTTCCTATAAGCTAGCATTACCAATAGAGTTGAGCAAAGCTCATAATGTCTTTCATGTGTCTCAACTAAGATAATATCTTCCAGATGAGTCACATGTGTTACAACCTGAAACAATAGAGTTAAACCAGAGTTTAACCTATGAAGAGAGGCCAATTAAGATCCTTGATAGTAAGGTCAGGGATACTCGTAGGAAAAGTGTTAAAATAGTGAAGGTGTTGTGGTCTAACCAAGAAACCGAAAAAGGTACTTGGGAAGCTGAAGATATGATGAGAGAAAAGTATCCGGATTTATTTCAGGTTAGTAGGTAGAGTTACGGGGACGTAACTCCATTCTTATGGGGGGTAGAGTGCGATCTAACTTCGCGTATTTTTACCCTCAATTTTGCTAGTTTTCACGAGTTTTTAAGTCTTTTAGTACAGTTTTATGAAAGTCTTATGTTTGTTCACTAAAAAGTGTTCAAGTAAAGGTTTAGTTAATTAAATGTCTAAAGTCTACAAAAACATAGTGTAAGAATGAAAAGTATTGAAGTAAACGTAGTCTCTATTTAAGTTCCATACAATAATTTACATAAAGTTTCGGGACGAAACTTCTTTTATGGGGGGTAGACTGTAATACCCCACATTTTCACGTATTTTAAGGAGTTATTTTCGTATTTTATACATATTTTCTTTAATATTTTTATTGAGAAATTAAATTCAATAAAAATATTAAAGAAAGGAAATTTAAATAAATTTTAATCAAAGTAATTATTTTATGTTTGTAAATAATATTTCATGTTTTATTAAAGGTTTTGAAAAGTTTCTAAAATTAGAATTTTTAGAGTTTCCTAAATTTTTTTAAAGACAAAGGCATAAAAGTAATTTCAAACATTAAGGGTATTTATGTAATTGCACCAAATCCGACTTTGGGGCCTATAAATACCCCTTAAAACCCAAAAATTTCAGTTTTAAATTGCAACTTTGTGATTTAGGATTCCAAAAATTTTGGGAGAAAAGACAAAAAAAAAAAAAAGAAATTTCGAACAAAAAAAAAGAGAGGAAAGTAAAAAAATATCTGAAAAAGAAAAAAAAAATTGCAGCCCTTTTCTTCGTCGCCTCCTCCCCTCCGCAGCACCACCCACACCGGCAGGCACCATCGGCCACCACTCTCCTTCCCCCTACTTGGTATTTTTTCGAACCTTTTATTAAAAAAAAAATTCTTCTCTTTTTTTCTTTTTGATTCAATCTTGCAAATTCATGTTTATATTTATGATTAATCATGTTTTTATAGTTTTAATTATGTTTTTATAAAGTTATGAATTAATTTAAAGCATGAATTTATTTGTTTGATCATGAAGTTTTAAATTAGGGTTTATGAAATTATGAAATTCTTGATTTTATGGTTTTCAATGATTTAAACTTCAATATTATTATCATGAATTGTTTTTGGGTGAATTTATGATGATTTCATGAATTTATTCGTTGTCCAAATTTTGCAGTCATGAAAGTTAACGGAATAAATATTATTAACTTCTAAAGCATAGATTTGATTCATGATGAGGTTAGTGGATTGTAAAAGAGTTTTATGATGAAATCATGATGTTTTTATGAGTTTTTGATGAGTTTTAGATAAATAAATAAATCTGTAAATTTTTATTAACACATGATCATGCCCAATAAAAATAGTAACATGTGACATAGTAAGTTATAATTGTTTTTAATGCATCCAAGTGTTGTACATTGATCTTAGGACATGACTATAGTGTTTTATGATCAAAATATGATATTTAGAAAGGTTTTAGAGTGTTTTTGAGGAATTTTACAAAGCTGCCATTTTAGGAAAGTCGCTGAAAATCAAGTATTTTGCAATAGAAAAACTAAAATAAAGTATGGAATCGAATAGAGACCATATATGGAATGTTTTGGACAAGTTTCCAATGTGAAAAGTTAGTTTAGAGTTGTTGTGGAACTTAGTCAACAAGGTTTTAATTTAGTTTCGGTTTTCTCTGTGTAAGAGACTTCGATCTAGTTGAATTTTGGAAGTTGTGGCGGATCACTACTACAACACAAGGTACGTAAGTACTAAAGACAGATATATAAATTAGATTTCATGCTTGGTTGCTCTCATATGACATGTTGTTGCTTGATTTAATTGTGAATTGGAAGGTATGACAAGTTTATGAAAGAATTAGAAGCATGATTTTATATTGTTTTGACATTCCACATTTAAGTGACATAAATTCTTCAAGATTGAATTGGAATGTTATAATTAGTTAAAAGTTGGCCAATAGCTTAGTAAGGAAGAAAGGAAGTTATTTAAGTTGATTAGTTGCTTAATAACCAAGAAAAGTAGTTCATGAATTTTTATTCACATTAGTTAATAGAAGTTAATGACCAAATAATTTTATACAGGTTGCCACTCACAGTTTAATGTATGGTCAAGGAAAAAGCTAAATAGTTAGCCACTCACAGTTAATGTGTGGTAAAAGAAGTTTAGTTTAATTAAAGGACACACAAGATTATTTTTAGAATTACCTTAATCAAAGATAAATAATATGGCTTTGTGTGATTTTATGCATGTTTTTTATGTGATGATATATGTGAGTCATAATATTGTTAAACCGATTAAACACGTAAAGTGAAAGAGGATTCGCACCAAAACTCTTGGAACGTATATACCTTGAGTGTGAACAATGGGGGGAGTCGTATGGAGCAATGACCTATGACTTCTAATTGGAGTACAAGACGTTGTACTCTTTTATAATGCGCTGGAATTCCGTCACTATATGTGACATAGGTAATACCTTCTTGGAGTTGCTCCCAAGCCGGTGCCCAATAGGGAGATTTTCAAGGAAAGCAAACCCGTTCGATGCAAAATCCAAAGTTTAAATATAATAATTAATTTTTTTAAGTTGAGTCTATGCACAGGTGAAGTGTTGTCAACGGTAAGATGTATGTATGTTGTACTTTTATTTTATTTTGATCATGTTGCATAGTCTTTAGTAGTTATTTACTCAACTTTGCTGATTGTTTGTTTTGTGTGCTTGGCTTTGTCTTGGACTAGAGTGAATAGTTGTCTAGAATAAGTGAAAGCTACGGGTACAAGTGGGCATAAGTCATTCATGTTGGGCTGGAGTAAGAGTGCTTGCATTGTAGTCTTCGTAGTTTCTTTATCTATTTGCTTATGGATTTATTTAATTATTGCTGGATGTTGTTTTTATTTCCGAAGTTTAAGTTTTTGATTTTGAAGGGCCATTAATATCGTTCCGAAGTGTAATAAAGTTTTAAGTTGATTTTCTTTTGGTTTTTGTTTGGTTTTAGTTATGAGATTATTTTTCAGGTTGACTTTTAAAGATTGGTTTTGGTTTTAAAGACTTCCGTTGTTGTACTTTGATAAATGCCTTAGCCGTTATCACAGTGGCAGTAATGCTTTGTTTTTTCCTATTTATTAAGAAATTTTGGTAAACATAATTCTTTATTATTTATAATATGTTTTCCGGAAAATCTAGAAAAGGAAGTTACGAAATTGCAGGGTGTTACACAAATAATATCCTAAACAAAATAAAATTCTCAAGCCACAAGTTGCACGTCCAAACCTTCCCACTTGTGCTTCCTAACACCGGCTATAATCACTTGGGCCACGTATTATGCCACGGAAATTCTACATTCGTAGCATATTATCATCTAGCCATGGGAAAAAAATATTTTGATATATAAAATTAATCACTCATTAAATTTATGCCACGGCCAGAAGTGATTTAGTGGCAAAATATGGTTATGCCATGGGTATTTTTTATTTCTACGTGGCTAATATAAATTTATGCCACACATTTTGTTTATTTTCGTGGCTAATATAAATTTTTGTTTTTTGTGGCAAGCCTATATATGGTAATTACATTAATTATATTAGTCTAAAATCAAAAGGTACAAATAGAAATAATTGTATATGTAATGTTGATTTTATATAAATCATTCAATAGAAATTTGAACAACTTGCACAATCCACTTTCACAACTTTATCTTAATATTTTAACAACTTGCCTAAATCCTAACTAATTGAGATTTTATTCTAACAAACTAACTAACAATCTAAAAAACAAGATAATCATCATAAAAAGACTCAAAATTCACGTCAATTTGAGATTTATAAAACAGGGCTCTGATACCACTTTGTAACACCCTGGTTTTCTCCTTCCTAAAACTACTAACATTTCCGGAAAACATTTATAAAATAATCGAGCCCCAACTACTTTAGAAAACCAAAGCATTACCGCCACCGTGAAAACGGCTAAGGCATTTACCAAAGTACTACAGCGGAAGACTTAACTTTTAAAAAAAACAAACCAAAACAACTTAATTAAAATAAACTTCAAAACCAAATCCCATGATACTTTATAACAACTTGGAACCGACATAACGGCCCTTCAAACCAAATAATCTTTAATATCTTTAAAACAACGTTATCCATCATGATAATAAAATAGCATAATAGTCACTTAATTTTTAAGCAAATATAAACAACATAAACCTCTTCACTCAATCCCAGCATGATCGACTAGATGCCCACCTGAAACCTGTGTCTTTACTCTTTATTCAAGACTTCATCGCCATAATAAATGGGGTCGTCGTAGGGCAAACAAAGATTAGCCATGCACACAAAGCACGTAATCAGCAAAGCTGAGTACATAAGCATTAAAGACAATGCAACACACTAGCATGAGTAATCCTAGGCAAGAGCATCAAAGTAAAACATCAACCATACCTTTACCACAATTGCAACATCATAAGACTCTAAGACTCTTACTTCAGAATTAATTATTAATATATGGATTTCGCATCGAACGGGCTCCTTCCTATAAAATAAATAATTGCCCAAAGGGCACCAACTGGGAGCAACTCCAAGAAGGTATTACTATGCACACCTAGTGGCGGAATTCCAGCGCATATAAGATAAAAATCTAAAAAATAGAAGTACAACGTCTTGTACCCCAACTAGGAGTTGAATCCTCTGTTAGACAACTCCCCCCACTGTTCATACTCAAGGTATATACGTTCCAAGATTTTGGTGCGAATCCTCTTTCACTTTACGTGATTAACCATTTTATAACTTGTGATGACTCTCACATACAAACATCATAACATGCATAACATCACACAATATTCATAACATAACATGACATGAACACCATATTAATTATCTTCATTGATAAGTGAACATATTTTATTCCTTTTATTAATCCTCTCTAGACCACACATTAACTGTGAGTGGTTAATTACTTCCTTAACAGTCCACACATAAACTGTGAGTGGATAACTTCCTTTACTAGTCCACACATAAACTGTGAGTGGATAATAATAATAAATTGCTCAATTACTACTAATCATGTGAATAATTCACTACTCTTCTTTGCTCAAAACATTTAATAACATAATCTTTCATGCTCATTTTTGACTACTAGTCAACTTCTTTTATTAAACATGCATTCCAAACATCCTTGATGTTATTATTAATAATATATATATAATAGAATGCATAAATAAATACTCATGGATTATCATGTAATCATGCATACTTGAACATGCTCATATAAGTCAACAAAAGTCAACAGAGTCACATCAATACTTCATATCATATAGTTTCTAACATGAAACTTATATATTCAATCTACTACTAGCATGATCCTAGCATGATATTCTACTCATGAATCTTTAGTACTTACGTACCTTGTATAATAGCGGTGATTCGCCACTACTTCTTCTAGAACTCACTTGATTCGAATCCTCCTATAAAACATAAGAGGAAAACTATATAAGAAAAACCTCTTGACTAACTTTACACAGCAACTCTAAACTACTTTTTACTAGGGATAAACATCCATAACCTTCCTTACTATGTCTCTATTCAATTCCATAACTTGTCTCTTTATTTTTCTTTTCGAAAACTTCTATTTTTCATTACTTTCCAAAAATGGCAGCTTACTTTAATTATTTCAAGCCCTCTTAAAACCTCTTTAAACACTTATTTTTGCATAAAAAAAAACACCATATTAATATCCTTATAGGTTTATGGTTCGATTCTATGCATTAGAATTAATTTGAAACTTGTAAGTAATCAACTTAATTTTACTTCTTATAACATGCCTTAATAAAATTACAGCATTATTTATTATAATTAAAATCCTTTTAGACCTCTCTAAACTTCATGAAAAGCCCTAAAAACAACAGGATTGACATATAATGTAATACTTAACTTTATGATGTTAATTCATGCTAATTACATACTTTAAAACATTAATTAGAATTTTTAAAATCTGGACAGCTTATAAATCATACTTAAAATCATCTTTAAACTTCATAATCATACTAAAATATATGTATGATCATAGATTTTCATATATAATCATACTAGCATAATATGAACAATTAAAACTTGTTTTAACATGTATTTACAAATTTTCAGATTTGTTTTAATACTTTAAATTTGTTAAAACCAATCTAAACATCATAATTTAATCATACATCATATATAATTAAACTATGATCATACCACTTCAATCTAGATCATAAAAATAATTTAAAACATAAAACTTCATACTTTCTCAAACCTAATTAAAATTTCATGATCAACTTTTTAAATCTATAATTACAAATCATAAAAACATGATTATAAATCATAAAACATTACTAAAACATGATCATAACATAATTTATAAAACATGCTTAAGAATTAAATTAAATTAGAAGAAAAAGTTTTTTTTTTTTTTTTGTACCTACGAAAATCGAAAGGCAAAGGGGGAGGAGGTGGCGGCGACGGCCGGCCGGGAGGGGCAGCAGCGGCGGAGAGGTGGCCGGCGACTTCGGTCCTCTTCGTCGCTTCTCCTCGTTTTTTTTTTTTTGTTTTTTTTTTTTTTTTTTTTTTTTTCTCTCTTCTTCTTCTCTTCTTTGCTTTTGGAAACTCCTAACTTGAATGCTTGGGTTCTGTTTTTTGGTTTAAGGGGGTTTTAAAAGCCCATTTAGGGTTGGTTTAGGGCCGGTCTAATTGAAGTGGGTTAGTTTTGGGCCCATAATTAAACTATCATGGCAACCCATAAAAACACTTTAAAAGCCTTACAAAATATTTTCACACACATTGAAGACCTTCATAAAAATTTTTTATGACCTTATAAAAATTTATTTCTTTAACATAAAGTAAATAAACTCCGTAATTAATTAAATTCCTTTAATTAATTATTTTCAAATACTTTTATTCCTTTAAAATACGTAAATGTACGTATAAATACTATTTTAATTTTATAACGTGTATAAAATTACGGGGTTATACAGTCTACCCCCTTAAAAAAGTTTCGTCCCGAAACTTGAACGAAATATGTATGGAATTGAATGAGAGAACGTTCACTTTTGTGCACTTTTCATAACTTTTATTCTTTTTGACCTTTGTTGTGTAAACTTTAGACACTTACTTTAACTTTTTATAACACTCCTTGAGTGCAAACTACTAAACTTGGAAACAAAACATAAAAACTTTGCTAAAAAGCAATAAAAAGAACTAAAATTTTGCAAACTTAAGGGAAAAAAAACGCGAAGTTTCTATCGCACTCTACCCCCCTTAAGAATCGAGTTACGTCCCCGTAACTTACTAACCTGAAATAACTCTGGATACTTTTTCCTCATCTTATCTTCTGCTTCCCAAGTTGCTTCCTCAACTTCTTGGTTAACCATAAAACTTTAACTATATTGACACTCTTTCTACGAGTACCACGAACTTTACTATCAAGGATTTTTATCGGTCTTTCCTCATAGTAAGATTTTGGTCTCACTCTACTGTCTCCGGTTGCAAAACATGAGATTTATCCGGGACATACGTCTAAGTTGCGACACATGAAACACATTATGAACTTTTGCTCAACTCCATAGGTAAAGCTAGCTTATAAGCTACTTTCCAATCCTCTGATATCTCATATGGTCCAATGGTACTTCGTACTTAACTTCCCTTCCTTTCCAAACCTCATAATACCTTTCATAGGTGATTACTTTTAATAACACCTTATCTCCAACTTTAAACTCGACTTCTTCTACGCTTTTGATTCGCATAGGATTTTTGCCACTTTTGTGCTGCTTGCATTTTTGCTCGAATTTCTCTTACTTTGTTGGCAGTATCCTCAATTAATTGAGGCCCTAAAATCACTGTCTCACTTATGTCATTCCAACATAAAGGACTTTACACTTCCTTCCATATATGCCTCAAAGGTGCCATGCCTATACTTGCATGGTAACTATTTATATGAAAATTCTATCAATTCAAGCTATCCTCCAACTTCTGAAAATCCATTACACAAGCTCTCCCAACATATCCTCTAATGTTTGAATAGTCCTTTCTGTCTGTCCATCCGTTGCTGGATGAAAAGCAGTACTCATTTTCAATGTAGTGACCAAAATTTCTTTTGCACACTTTTTCCAAAAACTTCGAAAGAAATCTGGAATCCCTATCCGACACAATGTCCTTTGGAACTCCATGTACCTCAACAACATGTTTAATATAAGCTTTAGCTAGTTGTTCCATCTTCCAAGTCTCTTTCATCGGTATAAACACCGCTGACTTAAGTCAATCTATCAACTATAACCCAAATGGTATCATTATTATTCTTGGATTTTGGCAAAACTAGTTTACAATATCCATTGGAAGATGCAATCCACTTCCTCCTGGATGTCCAGTGTGGTTGCAACTTCCATCCTTGTGGACTTTTGCTCACTTTACTTTTTTGAAGGTTAAGACATTGCGTAACACAACCAGATTCCTTACTTCGTCACCCTCTTGGGCCAACACATTACACCTTTCTTCAAATCTTTTAAAAGCTTTATCACCTCCGGGTGGGACTGAATATGGCGTATTATGACCTTCTTCCATGATTTTCTTCTTTATCTTTCACATTTCTGTGGTACACACCACTTACCCTATACCTTAAACTGACTTCATCCTCAGATTTGAAAGTCCACTGCTTACTTTGCTTGTTTTTTCTCTTTTATAAAATTCTAATCCAATTTCACATCTCCGGCTTGATTTCTCTTTTATCTCCTCAAAACACCGTTGGTTGGGATTGGCGAGGGTACAAGCATTCCTTCCAACGCTTCCTCCTTTACTATTTCTAAATTCAGCCTTTCCCATTTCTCTACATACTCATTAGCAACTACTAGAGTTATTCACTCCATGTCTCGTCCTTCGACTAAGAGCACCCGCTACTACATTCGCCTTTCCTCATGATACTGAATATTCTAGGTCCATAGTCCGTTAATCAACCTCAAGCCATCTCCTTTGACGCAGATTTTAGATTCTTTTTGAGAGTGAAAAGTACTTTAAACTCTTGTGGTTTGTTATAGATCTACACTTTACTCCATACAAATAATGTCTCCATATTTTCAATGCAAACGACGATCGCTAGCTCACTCGTAGATGTGAGTGGAAAATTAAACCTCATATGGCTTTAACTGCCTTGATGCATACGCAATCACCTTTCTATTTTGCATAGCACACATCCCAAACCATTTTTCGAAGCAAATCACTATAAACATCATACGGCTCACTAAACCATCTGGCAAGGTTCAAAACTGGAGCCGTAGTCAAACGGTCTTGAGAGTGTTGAAAGGCTTCTTCACACTTATCACCCAAACAAACTTACAATCCTTTTTCATCAAAGATGTCATTGGCTTAGCTAACCTCGAAAAATCCCTTACAAACCTTTTGTAATAAACCTGCTAAAACCCAAGAAACTTCGAACATCAGTCACATTCTTAGGTGTAGGCCACTCCTTCACTGCTTCAATCTTTGCGGGATCTACCTCAACTCCATCTTTGGACACAAATGACCCAAAAATGCCACTCTTTTCCAACCAAAATTACACATTTTTTGAGAACTTAGCATACAAACTGATTTTCCCTTAAACGTTGACAAAAGATTCCTAAATGCTCCACATGCTCCCTCCTCTACACTTTGAGTACACCAAATATCATCAATAAACACTACCAAAACTTATCCAAAAATTGATGGAAAAACCCTATTCATTAAGTCCATAAAAATTGCTGGCGCATTTGTCAACCCAACGGCATCACCGTAAACTCATAGTGCCCATCCTTCGTACGAAAAAGCCGTCTTGGTATGTCCTCATTAGCAATCCATAATGATGATTATCCCTGACCTCAAGTCAATCTTTGAAAACACACTGCTCCTTTCAACTGATCAAACAAGTCATCTATCCTTGGCAAAGGATACTTGTTTCTTGATCGTCACCTTATTCAACTCCCTATAATCAATACACCAACCTCATATACTCCCCATTCTTTCTTCTTCACAAACAACACTGGTGCTCCCCAAGGTGAAGCACTAGGTCGAAATGTAACCCTTCTCCCCACAAATCCTGCAATTGCTCCTTAAGCTCGCTCATTTCCGCAGGAGCCATCCTATATGGGTACTTTGGAAATGGGCGCAGTACCTGGCTCCAAGTCTATAGTAAAAATCGATTTCCCGTCTCGGCGCATTCCCGGAATCTCTTCCGGAAACCGTCCAGAAAATCCTCACTACCTCGATGTCTTCTGGCTTAGATGTCTCCATAACTACCACATCCCTCACACTACACAAATAAATTGGAAATCCCTCTTCACATAGCTAGCAAATTATCATCGACACGATTCTATTGCATCTAGGCTTCCTGACTTCCAAAAGCTCCCTTTTTGCCCTTTTTTTAAACAAACGAAATCTTTGCGGGTCCCACAATAATCTCAGCCTTATACTCACTCAACCAATCCATCCCTAGGATCACTTCTAAGTCACCCAATTCAAATTCAATTAAATTAGCCCCCTTTAAAAACTCAAACCCTCATCAAATTGGCACATCTAAATATCTCTTTAGAACATTGCACTACCTTCCTGACGGAAATCAATATTGGAATATCTATGGATTCTACTTTTCCCAAAACAGATTCTAAGTTTTGCAAAACCTTAGTGGGATACAAAAGAATATGTGCACCAGAAGTCAAACAAAATCTTTAACAGGTTAGAGAGTGAATAGAGAAAGTACCAGTAATCACATCCTTATTAGCATCAGCTTCACTCCTTGCCATCACATTCAGCTTCCTGCCACTAGATGCTTTAGCCTGGACTCCCTCCATTGCCCATTTCCATTCTTAAATCCAGCTTGCTGCGAAGACTCTTCCTCCCATGTTTCCTTGGAAACTCTTTTGCTGTCCTTCCTGCAGAATTGCCCTTGAATTGAGAACTTGACCTCCTTCCCCTTACTCTTAGAAAAGCACTCGTACTCACGATGACCTAACTTGTTGCACTTGCGACAAGTAACTAGATTCCCATCACAATCCTTTCCTGGATGATTGTTAGTGCACTCTTCAGAAATACACAACGATTATTCTGATTAGCAGATTGTCCTTTAAAAACCATTACCATTCATTGGCCTACCAAAATTTCCCTCTATTTCCTTGAGAATTATAAAACGAGACCTCTTAAATCCCCTTGATTCCCATATTGGTGATAATTCCACCAACATCCTTCCTCTTCTCCCAGAATTTGCCTTGAGCAACTCCTTCTTCTTTTGTTCTAAAGCATATAAATGAGCCGCTCTTCCATACAACTCATCAAGCGTTTCAAACACTTGACCAGCAAGTTGCAAACTGAATATTATGGTCAATCCCCTCTCAAAACGACTAGCCTTCAACTTCTCAGTTGCTACAGCTTCCTTAGCAAACCTAGATAACTCAATAAACTTCGAATAATACTCCGTAAACAGACATATTCCCCATTCTAAGCTTCTAAGAACTCATCATCAGCCTTCTGCTTTTGCAAAAAGACAGGGGTAAAACTTATTACGGATTTGCTCCTGAAACACAGTCCAGTTAAAACCAGGCAAAGCCCTAATCACAGCCTCATTTTGAGACCACCACAGATCAGCCTCTCCTCTTAAATAGTAAACCGCATGGTTCACCCTAACTCTTCTGGACACTTCTACAGCACCAAATAGCTTATTAAACTCTCTCAACCATCCCTCTAAAACGATGGGTTAGGTTCACCTTGATAAGTTGGTGGTTTACTCTGTGAAATTTTCTTAAAACAATTCCCCAGCGGGTCTTACTCCTTGGTTATTTCCTCTTTCGGCTAACTGCTGAGCTACAGTTGCCATTGCCTTACTACTCATTAAGCTGATTTGCATTTCCTTCCCATTCTGTTTCTCTGAAGAGAGGAAAAACACTTACTTAATAACTATGTCTAACTCTATGTTAAGACAACAAAACTTTACTTTGAGCAATAAACCATTCTCAATTACCTCATAAGGTAAGTATATACTTCCTTAGAGTAATTGATTCACTTACTTTTGATTGTTTTCACAACACATTAAATATAAATAAAGCACATAGAAATAAAAATAAATTCCCCTTGGAATTTCCCCTTCTTAAACAATACTTAATTAAAGTAATTGGCTTTATTTATGCTCCTTTCTAGAAAATAATTTAACAACACATTTCTTAAAATCACAGGCCCTTTGCCACTCATTCTTAAACAAAATAGCACTAAGGAGGTTTACATCCTCAATATAATAACATACTAATACTAATAATAATAACAATAGCAACAATGCTTTTTCTACTTAAACATTAGTGTTATCAAGCTTATCTGAAGACATAACATATTCCTCTGGAGTAAACCAGGGTCTTTTCTCAACATCATCTTCAATGTCTTCTAGATCCTTCTTCTGGGTCTTCTTCCATATCAAAACAGGAACTATCCTCAGACTCAGCTTCATTAGCTTCAGGGACTTCAGGTGATGGAGGATTTTCATTAATGCAGCCCTATGCTCTGCTTCCTAAGACAATAATAACTCTCTAGATACCCATATGAGACTCTCCAACAACCATACTCATTCATATACTTAGCAAAATTAGGAATCCCTCCAGGTAGGTGTAAAAGTCATCAAATTCTGCCTTAATTTTGGTTATAGGGTTCACGGTCAGGTAAACAGTTTATAATCATGGCTGAACACTCTATGGGCATCCTCATACTCCTTCTTTCCTAACACATTTCTTTGGTAATCACAAATAAAACCGAATTTCCCAACATATTGTCCCACATATTCATAATCTTTCTTTTCCAAGGTTCCTATTTCCGAATTCTTATTAGGCAAGTTGGTCCCACTCCTCCGCAAAGCCGCTTACAGATTCTAACAATTAACCAACCCAGCCAAGAAACAAAACAAACAACAAACCATTTCTCAAAAGAAAAGGATTCAATGGCTAACAAACAATCTTTTCTACACATAACTAGTCACATAAAACAGTCAACTAGAAAACAAATATCTTTGCATGAAGGAAGAAAATAAATCTATCCTACATGCCAAAAACTTCCTACCCAATCTCACCACATGATTGTTAAAGCAATAACACATAATACGTACCTTAACTCCTGTGTACCTGCACATGTAACAAACAAAACCTTTTTCCATTTTGAAAATTTTCTATTTTTTTGGAAATATTTATTCTTAGAAATATTCTATTTTATGACTTTCTAAAAACATTTGCTCTCAAGACACTTCCCAAAATGAATGAATAAAATGACCTCAGCTTAGGGTTTTAGACTTCGGACTTAGACTTAGGGTACCCAAAAATAAAAATTTTTATTATTTTATAAAACAGGGCTCTGATACCACTTTGTAACACCCTGGTTTTCTCCTTCCTAAAACTACTAACATTTCCGGAAAACATTTATAAAATAATCGAGCCCCAACTACTTTAGAAAACCAAAGCATTACCGCCACCGTGAAAACGCTAAGGCATTTACCAAAGTACTACACAGCGGAAGACTAACTTTAAAAAAAACAAACCAAACACTTAATTAAAATAAACTTCAAAACCAAATCCCATGATACTTTTATACAACTTGGAACCGACATAACGGCCCTTCAAACCAATATAATTTAATATCTTTAAAACAACTTAATCCATCATGATATAATAAATAGCATAATAGTCACTTAATTTTAAGCAAATACTAAAACAACAATGAACACTCTTCATTAATCCCAGCATTATCGACTAGATGCCCACCTGAACCTGTTGCTTACTCTTTATTCAAGACTTCTAACTCCCATAATAAATGGGTCGTCGTAGGGCCAACAAAGATTAGCCATGCACACAAAGCACGTAATCAGCAAAGCTAGTACATAAGCATTAAAGACAATGCAACACACTAGCATGAGTAATCCTAGGCAAGAGCATCAAAGTAAAACATCAACCATACCTTTACCAAACAATTGCAACATCATAAGACTCTAAGACTCTTACTTCAGAATTAATTATTATATAATTGGATTTCGCATCGAACGGGCTCCTTCCTATAAAATAAATAATTGCCCAAAGGGCACCAACTTGGGAGCAACTCCAAGAAGGTATTACTATGCCACCTAGTGGCGGAATTCTAGCGCATATAAGATAAAAATCTAAAAAAATAGAAGTACAAACGTCTTGTACCCCTAACTAGGAGTTGAATCCTCTGTAGAACAACTCCCCCCACTGTTCATACTCAAGGTATATACGTTCCAAGAGTTTTGGTGCGAATCCTCTTTCACTTTACGTGGATTAACCATTTTAACTTGTTGATGACTCCTAACAAACAAACCATACACATAACAATCACACAACATTTCATAACATAACATGACATGAACACCATATTAATTTATCTCTCATTGATAAGTGGACATATTTTATTCCTTTTATTAATCCTCTCTAGACCACACATTAACTGTGAGTGGTTTAATTACTTCCCTACAGTCACATCATAACTGTGAGTGGGATAACTTCCTTTACTAGTCCACACATAAACTGGAGTGGATAATAATAATAAATTGCTCAATTACTACTTATCATGTGAATAAAATTCACTAACTCTTCTTTGCTCAAAACATTTAATAACATAATCTTTCATGCTCATTTGACTACTAGTCAACTTCTTTTATTAAACATGCATTCCAAACATCCTTGAGTTATTATTAATAATATATATATAATAGAATGCATAAATAAATACTCATGGATTATCATGTAATCATGCATACTTGAACATGCTCATATAAGTCAACAAAAGTCAACAAGAGTCACATAACATACTTCATATCATATAGTTTCTAACATGAAACTTTATATCTCAATCTACTACTAGCATGATCCTAGCATGATATTCTACTCATGAATCTTTAACTTACGTACCTTGTATAATAGCGGTGATTCGCCACTACTTCTAGAACTCACTTGATTCGAATCCTCCTTAAAACAAAGAGGAAAACTATATAAGAAAACCTCTTTGACTAAACTTTACAGCAACTCAACTACTTTTTACTATGGATAAACATCCATAACCTTCCCTTACTATGTCTCTATTCAATTCCCATACTTGTCTCTTTATTTTTCTTTTCGAAAAATTCTATTTTTCATTACTTTCCAAAAATGGCAGCTTTACTTAATTATTTCAAGCCTCTAAAACCTCTTTAAAACACTTATTTTTGCATAAAAACACATATTAATATCCTTATAGGTTTATGGTTCGATTCATAGCATTAGAATTTAATTTGGAAACTTGTAAGTAATAACACTTAATTTTACTTCTTATAAACATGCCTTAATAAAAATTACAGCATATTTATTTAATTAAAAATCCTTTAGACCTCTCTAAACTTCATGAAAAGCCCTACAACACATGGATTGATCATATAATGTAATACTTAATTATATGATTAATTCATGCTAATTACATATCTTTAAAACATTAATATTAGGAATTTTAATAAAATCTGGACAGCTTATAAATCATACTTAAAATCATCTTTAAACTTCAATAAATCATACTAAAAATATGTAGTGATCATAGATTCATATATGATCATACTAGCATAATATGACACTTAAAACTTTGTTTTAACATGTATTTAACAAATTTTCAGATTTGTTTTAATACTTTAAATTTGTTTAAAAACAATCTAAACATCATAATTTAATCATACAATCATAATTAATTAACTATGATCATACCACTTCACAAATCTAGATCATAAAATAATTTAAAACAATAAAACTTCATACTTTTCCAAACCCTAATTAAAATTTCATGATCAACTTTTTAATCTATAATTTGCTTTTGGAAATCCTAACTTGAAATGCTGGGAAATTTCTGAATTTTTGGTTTTAAAAAAGGGGTGTATTGTTAAAAAAGCCCCAAAAGGATTTAGAGTTGGTTTAGGAAAAGCCCAAAAGGTCTAATTGAAGTGGGATTAGTTTTGGGCCCATAATTAAACTAATCATGGCAACCCATTAAAAACACTTTTAAAAGCCTTACAAAATATTTTCACACATTTTAAGACCTTCATAAAAATTATTTTATGACCTTATAAAAATTTATTTCTTTAAAATAAAGTAAATAAAACTCCGTAATTAATTAAATTCCTTTAATTAATTATTTTCAAATACTTTTATTCCTTTAAAATACGTAAAATGTACGTATAAATACTATTTTAATTTTATAACGTGTATAAAATTACGGGGTATTACACTGTTCTTGTAACACCCTTAGCTTTTACACCTCTTCCTCCAACATAGTGCTTAATAGTGCATGATGTTCTTCAAAAGTAATAAGATTTCTTGTTGGACAATTAGATGCAATATGCCCTCCACCCTTGCACTTGAAGCAGATCCTATCTTTCAGCCATCTTTGATGAATCCTGCTTAGGATTGAATGGTGTTTGTTGATTACTAGTCTTTGCTCATTGATTTTCATTTCCACTTTAATTGCTAGTTGACACAAATCATCAAAAGTAGAATAATATTGCAATTTTAACATATTAGATATATTTTTATTCATGTCAATCAACAATTCAGCAGATTTCTGATCTTCATCTTCCCAAAGACAACACTCCAAGTATAGCTTCTCAAATTCCTTCATATATTCTTCAATGGCGAGATGATTTTGACACATATTATTAACCTTGAGATAAAGTTCATGTTTTATGATCTAGGAACAAACCCTTTACGCATCTTACTCCTTAATTCACTCCAAGTTTGAATTTTTTCTTTGCCATCCTTCACACGTTGGTTTTGAAAGTTATCAAACCAATCTGATGCATAGTCTGTAAACTTCAATATGGCATGAGAAAAACGAGTAGATTCATCCATGGACTTATGATCAAAGTGCCTCTCAATTCCTTTTTCCCAATTTAAGTATGCTTGAGCATCCTTTAATCTATTGAATTATGGAATATTTGAAAGTATCACTAGTTCATCTTTAGGATTCTTCGTGATTTTCATGTTTTCAACTTGTGTATAGAGTTAAATAATATGTTCTGCATAGCTAGCATTGATTTCTTCAGTTTTCCCCAAACGTGCTAGTATAGATGCTAACTGTTCTTGTGCACTCGCCATCTTCAAAGAAAACTCCAAGGATTTTGTAGCCCACCCACCTTCTAGCGCCAATTTGATGTGAATATTAAGCCTTCAAAAGGAGTTAGAACTCACAATGAAACTCCCGTTTATTGGGCAAGGAAATTTATTTGAAAATAGTTTTGTTATTTGACGCCTAAAACTCACAAAATTCTCTCTTAGTTTAGATAGATGTATTAGTTTATGAACAATAAAAAGTAACCAGGATAGATTTAACACACTTGATCGCAACCAAATGTTGTCGAATTCACAATCCCAAAAGTGAAATTCTAGGGAAACACCCAAAAGGCAACGCCGATGTTTAAACCGAAAACTCAACTTATTTTTCTTATTGACAAACAAATGGGTATTTATAGGATTAAGACTAAAACAATCCTCTAATTCATAGTGAAATAATATCCTAAACAATATAAAATCCTAAAGCGACAAGTTGCACGTCCAAACATTCCCACTTGTGCTTTCTAAAACCGGCCACAGCAAACAAACAATCAACTTGCACAACTTGATCTTAATATCCTAACAACTTGCCTAAATCGTAACTAATTGATATTTTGTTCTAACGAACTAACTAACAATCTAGAAAACAAGATAATCATCATAAAAATACTCAAAATTCACATCAATTTGAAGAAGCCCAAATCCCTTCGTCAAAATGCTCGTCTCTCAACAATGCTTCGATTTTGCGGAACTTTCAAGAAATATCTTCAATCTTCAAGATCAAATGTTTAAATCAAGAAACCTTGAAGAAAACAACCTCCATATTATTTTGGATGAAAATGATGATCAAGACTAAACAAGAAATGAAAACAAAAGTGCCTGAAAGAGAAAAACCCTAGCAAGTGTAGGGGAAAAAACCCATAGGCAAAACCACCAAGAACCCTGATATGAATGGCAGCCTTATATTCACATTAAAAAAAAGTGACAATGCTGATCATATTATGAGAGAGTGCAAAAAGTTCAATGCATTTGGCAATGCGGTCCTCTAGGTATTAGAATTGAGCACCAAACTCACTTGTCGTTTTCCAATTGGTTATTAAATTTCCTCTCTAAGTTTTTGGAAAGAGACAAAAAGCAAGCAAATTCGCATATTACAACCACGTTCGTCACTACACTATGGGTTATCTGGCTTCACCGCAATCACGTTGTCTTTAATAACTCCCCGTTCGTTTAATCCAAACACCATCATCATCACTCAAAATACAACTCCCAAAGTCAAGGAGTTGAGGACTTCATCACTGTTAAATATGTCCAATTGTGACGTGCTCTAACAAGTTTTGACTTACGACGATCAAACACTCGAAATTGTATAAATGATAGATTAAGTGAAAAAAATAAAAACAAAAGTAATGAGTTTCAAGCTAATTATAATGATACCTTATTATGAGCAAATACTTCAACTAGTGTACGTGACATGGACCTAGAAAAATTGATGGCCTTCAAGTCAAACACGTCGAGACCTCGTCACGAGTAAACACTCCAAATTGTGTATGTGGCACGGTTTCGAGGGGGGCAATTTACAGGCACCAAAAAATTCAATAAAGTGTTAAAATTAAGATAAATTAATTATTTCACTTAAATACCATAAAAATTTCCTCATTTTAATTCATTTAACCCTTAAATTAAAATATCCAAGTTAAAGAAAATATTTTGGGTCATAAATTAATTGGGCTAATATGTTATTAGTCTAAAAAATGGTTGTTGAGCCAAAAAGACTAAAAGACTTTCAAATAATCTGAAGTTCAAATCCCACATTTTTTGGGTCCAAGATTGAGGTAAAATTATTTTATTAATATCTATAATCTCTTCAAATTCAATGGAAGGAATAAAAAGGGAAATTCAGCTGGAGAAAATCAATTGAAAACCACCTAAAGGAATTTGCAAAAATCTTTCTGCCAGCATTCAATAAGTACTACTAAATTGTGCGACATTCAAACACATTTAAAGTGAGATTGAAGCTGATCACCCTTACTTGAATATTGTCATACAAATTTAATTGATACCAATAGGTGTTAAATTTGATTGACGTCGACAGGTGTCAACTAATAGTAGGGGAGCAGAATCAGAATTTTTTTTATTTTCTATAAATGATTTACAGATATTGTATCTGTATATAAATCACTAATAAAAGCCAAAAATTTTCAAAACTACCTATTAAATGTCGTTTTTTTGAAAACAACTACCCATAAAAGTTTTATTTTACAAAATTACCTATTACAATGCTTCCGACTTGGCAGCACTACCTGTTGACGGATTTTATTCTATTTTCAAGCGTTTGAGCCCAAATTTAATCGTTTCCCTCCTTTTATTGGTTAATGCAAAATTACAATTATGCCCTTGTAATAAATCCTATCAACTAGCCCTTTAATTAACAAATCTCTCTCTCCTCTTCGTCACTTATGATTTCATGTTTTTTCTCTGTTCTTTGTCTGCTATCATTCTCTTCTTTCCTTTGATGATCAATCTCAACCATTGGTATCACTCTCTCACATCACTAAATTCATTTATCTTTTTTTTTCATCTTCAATTTCACTCATAAATTTGCCAAAACATTTGCCTTATTTGCGTCATTCCAAAACATAATATGTGGTTTGTGAAGTCCACGAGTTGCAAGAATTGAATCGTCTTCGTGGATTTTGAGAAGTCCACGGCTGCCTCCTCACAACAGAAATTTTGCAATTGTAGGGATGAAATCCTTAACAAAAAGAAGCAAAAAATTAGGGTTTAAAGAAAGAAACTTGAATAATTTTCCCAAATCAAATGATAAATTTGCAAAATAAAAAAACCTAGAAATTGGGGCTTTCCATAAATCGGGGGAGGGGGGGGGGATTTTTACTTGTCAGTAACAACTTCAACATGCTTGGACTTCAAAGAATTTAGTAATGGTGAACAAACAATTGTGAGCTTTGACTGAGAAGTAAAAAATTAGACATAAATTTTTGGTTACAAAAAATAATTTACATTACTGTTACATATAGGAGGTTGAAGAAAAAACATGGGAGGAAATCGTGAATAGTTAGGATAAAAAAAGGAGGGAAACGGTCAAATATGGGTCCAAACGCATGAAAATAGAACAAAATCCGTCAAGAGGCACTGCTACCAAGTCGGAAGCATTTTAATAGGTAGTTTTGTACAATAAAACTTTTAATTGGTAGTTGTTTACAAAAAGCGACATTTGATATGTAGGTTTGGAAAATTTTGGCTTAATAAAACATCATTTATTTACACAATTTGGTTAAGGTTGACTTTGACTTGAAATTTTTTATAAAGATTAATGTTTGACAAATTAGTTTTCATTTCGGGTTGGTTCCATTTCATTTTTCAAACTAGTCCATAAAATGGGGCAAAAATGGGGTTCGAGTCCAGTACTCAATCCAAATAGCCGGGAACGGATCCTTTTTATTCGTGGTACACTGGTACGTAGCAACCTAGGCTATTAGTCTATAATTATCGATTCTTTCACCGTTTCAATGCGCTCTTTGTCAACAAATACAACAGACTTGTATTTAAGGCGGGAAGAGCTGCAATCCAGAGCTCAACCCTCCTTAGCAAGAAGCCTGTTTTTTCTTCTTCTTTTATCAAAATCAAAACCCTTGAAAACTTTATACAACTTCAGTCAACATCAATGGTGAAAGCAACCCCGAAAATCCGAAGCAACAATCTAGCAAGAAGACGAAAGAAGATCATGGAGTTATACAATCAGAAGAAAAGAGAAGCGCTTCTTCTCCATTTCACCCCGAAATCGACACCCAAAACCCCTGATTTCCTCTCTGATTCACCTTCTGCTGATAATCTTCATCTTCTTCAACAACAAACAGCAACAAACTCAATCCCAAAACCCCACCAACAACCCTTTGAATCACCAATAACACCGCATTCATCAACCAAGAAACGGCGTTCAAGATCACCCATTTCAACTTATGCTACTTGCTCTTCTTCATCTCCTCCTAATTCCCCTTCTTCTCTTTCTTCATCTTTATCACCGTATTTCCTCAGAAGAACTGTTTCAGGCCCTCCTGTCTTCTTCTCTGATTTAACTGCCCAAGATTCTTCCAGTTCTAAGGTGCTTAAAACTCTGTTTTTTGGTTCTTTTTTTTTTTTCCTATATTATAAACCAATTTTATTGATATTTTTTTAAAAATAAAAATTTGGGATTTCAGAAAATTAGGAGGATAACACATGAATTGAATCAGTCATCACCAATTTGTCGAAATTTGATGGGTCAATTACTACCACCACTTCCTCCAACACCTTCTCCTAAGCTTCTTCGAAGAACAATTTCTGACCCTGTTCCTCTGTTATCACAGAGTACCTCAACTTCTAAGGTACATTAATCAGCTTTCTCATATTTTTTTACTGTAATTTTTCTGGTTTTTTGACTTCTTGCTTAAAAAGTTGCTCTACGTTCATTATATTGCAAATTAATGAATTAATTTATCTGGGTTTTTGTTGTTTTTTTCTTAATAATCTTCTGTTAGTTTATCTTTTGTGACTGTAATTTTTCTGAAAGATTGAATCATAACTCCAAATAGTCGTCTGTTTTCTGTGTATTTTTTTTCTAAATTTACGGAAGTCGTGTTTAAATTTGGCAGGAGAAGAAAGACAAAGAGGAGATGAAAGAACAAAGTGTAAGAACAGAAAAGCTGTCTTCTGATTGGACAATGATCAAACTGAAATGTGGATGTGGCTGTGAAATCAAGTTCCTCTTCAATGTTGGTGAAAATAAATGCTACAAACTGATCTGAAGTTTGTTTTTGCTTTTTGATTTCATGTTTTTTCTGTTCAAATTAGTTTTTCATTCTTGTAACCTATCTTTCAGTAATCGTGTAGGAATTTGATTCTTGTGATTTAGTGTAGTTTGTCAATTTTCATATGTTCTGATGTTCAGTACTTTTGTTTGTCAATTAATTTTAGTTGGCAGATGATATTGTAAAGGGATTATAGGATTTTATATATGACAGTTTAATTGTATAGTAGAACAAAAATCTTTTATTTGGTTATCAAGTGCGTTGGAATTTTTTTTTCTTTTGTTTTTTTTTTCCTGCTGTAATTTACTTCCTTAAGCTGAGCAACTAATTGATATTAAGGAGTTTATGATTAGATTAGAAGTGTTTGTCACTTTGTGATGGTCCTTTGTTCAATGTATTTTTCTTTGACATAATGGCTTTGCTTGGTTAAGTGCAAAATATTCCATCTCAATAGCTTTATTTCCCCATTTTGCAATTGTAGTTTTAGGGCACGTTTGTTGACTGCATCAAGATTTTAATGGGAAATCAAAATTCCTAAGAAAAACATAGTACATTTTATCATGTTACTTGGCTCACCAAAAATATGCAGATGGAAGGAATTTAAAATTTATGAGTAATTAAGATTTCTGACATAATGTACGAGTTCACTCAACCCAATTCTTAAGGAATTGTGTCCTCATAGATGTGCAATTACTAGGTATGATATGGATCAAATTATGGATATAATTAGTTCATTTAATTGGTTCGTCATTATACTGTTGCTAGACAGTACTAATGACCCTTGGACTTGAAGTACAACCCAAAGCCCAGTTAAATGGATCCTATAAGGTCACATAAAGTGGTATAGATTAATCATGGACAAAAGCCAATTTTGGGTTTATGTCATAAAACTGACCAATAGGAAAAGAGGAGATTTTATGGGCTTAATCTAATTATTATAATGTGACTACAAATAATGGGAATTAAGTGTTTTTTCTGAGAGATAGAAAAACTAATAACCTAATTACAAAGTCAATAAAAATTTTTCTTTCTCTTTTCTTTTTGTACGTGGTTTTACATTCCAACAAAGAGAAGTCTTTTGCTTCTTGTTCCAACTAGCATTGGTGGTAGATCAATCTGCACCGGTGGACTAAATAGAGGAGTAGCGTTTGATGCTCTAATCTCTAGTGTTTGTAGTACTAGTATTCGTGGAATTTACGCTTCAAAGGTATAATCTAAACTATTATGTGATCCTTTAATTGTTATGCATGATGATCTTATTTTAGGTGTTAAGAATGTGATTCTTGAATTTCCGCTAAATGCATCTAAATTCCTACAATGGTATCAGAGCCTACTTGCATAATTTTACGGGTCATAATAATTTGATTATTTTGATTTCCACGACGTTATTATTATTTTTTTTTAATTCAATTAAGAGGGAGAAAATTATCATGTTTCATGTTTTAATGAAGATTAAAATATGGATATAATTAAATTTTTTAATTGCTCAATTAACAATATTAATTTCAATGTTTTTATTATTATTTACGCATAAATATGGTTCATTTGATATGAACCCTAATTGCAAGTTCATCTTCCTTTCTTTAATTCAATGTGATTGAATTTGCTATTATGCTCCACGAATCGCTTGTTTTTGGTTGAATTACTCTCTTTTTGCTTAGTTTTTCCTCGTAATTTTTGTTGAAATTGTTCATACTTAATTACCCCATATTTTCAAATATGATTTAAATTTGCCCCAAAATTGTTTACGGTTTTAGTTGAATTTTTTTTTCTACCTAAGTTTTCATAAAATTTGTTTGAATATCTGGCTTATATCTCCTTTATTCTTTGAAAATTGATTCGAAAACTTGCCCCAATTTAATTAATTCGAATTTTTGGAATAAAAACCTGTATTTTGATTCGAAACCCTAGTTTTAAAATTGATTTGGGATTTTCGAACTGATAATTGAATTGAACATAATTGTTGTGTTATTGAATTCAATTCGAACCTAATTGAATTATGCAATTGTTGTATATTTCGACTTCAACTCAAAAAAAAAAAAAAAAAAAAAAGATTTTCGAAAGGGAGCAACCACGGGTGGGTGGCTGAGCCACGGTGCCTGCTCCGCGAAAGGTTCGAGAGGGTGGCGAAGCAGCTGGACAAACACAGATGACGGTTCGCATTTAGGCGTGGGTTTTGGGGCAGCACCACAAGCTGCGGTTTTTGCCTGGCTTGTGGTGGCAGCGTTTCATGGTGTTTCGTGGCTAGGGGTGCGCTCGACGGCATGGCTGGGGGGTATTCGATCGTTGCTGGCGTGCTTGAGTTGAGGGGCGAAGGCTAGAGCGATTCGGCATAGGTGGCAGCCATGGTGGTTGCACCTTGGTGATGGTGGTTGCAAAATTTTAATTTAATAAAATTATTTTTATTAACTATTAATAATAGTTTTATTAGTTAGTAAATTTTTTTTATTAATTAATAAAACAGAAGAAAACTTTGTTAATAATAATAATAAAAAAACGATTTTATTAGTTAATAAAATCAAATATGATTTGGTCTATTGAAATATTTTGGTTATATTGAGCAAATAAATCTAATGTTGATGATAATTGACTTTACATAATTTGATTATGTTATAATTAGTTGAGATAATTGAATTAAAATAACTGTTTGGCTAGTACTTTGCTAGAATCTCCTAAATTTGTTAGGAAAATAAAATTTTATTTGAATAATATATGATATTATGATTTCATTATATTTTGATTTGAGTTAAAATATGTGATATTTTAATTACGGTAATGAATAATATTTGATATTATCTAATTACCAAAATTATAAAATATGGAATGTTTTAGATGATTGCCTTATTTTTTTTATTTGATATATATATTTATTTGGCAAGCATGATCATATGTTTTACTTTATAGCATTTTATATGATATTTGATATTGTGATGCTATATTTAATGACTAGTATGGCTCAAATTAAGTTAGAAAATACGATATGCGTATCTTGATGTATTTTTGTAACTTAAATACGGTCTGCGTACCGTCAAGTATTTTTGTAATTTAATTTTAAAGTTTTAGTTTTTAATTATTGTAAATACTTTTAATCCAAAAGAAGTCCATGACGATCAAATGAAGGATAAAATCCCAAGAAGAGTTCAAGAGGGAGATCATGGTGATTGTTTCATTAGGATTAGGGGTCATACTAGATCATATTTGCTTTATTTATTGCATTTTATTATGCATGTTTTATTATTCTTGTTGTTTTTTATGCGATATGAGTTCACTTGCTAAAATTACAACATAATAAATTAAGGTCCCTTACAATAATTTTGAGCTTGTTTGCCTACCATTGTTAACACCTATGAAACCTTAGTTTAAAATGATGGTTTGCCTAGGCAAAGTATCATTTCAAACTTAGGATAGTACGGGTAATTTCATGAAGGAGATTACATGTTATTGTGGTTGTGCTCCACTAAATTATCAAAAGACAACGTTTTGGATTAAGAGGCATAGAGATATGTTTGAAACATGAGATGTTGCTTATCAACCAAGAGTTATAATTAGTAAAGGAGTTTATTTACCTTAAAAATTTAACTTAAGGGCAGGGCTCAAGTCCAGTTATGTTACATTTTTTTTTTGGAACTTGGAATCATTATTTCAGGAACAAGGGACAAATAAAATTGTTTTAAGTGAAATAATGTTAAATAGCTTATTATTGATGATATAAAGTTATTTCAGTTTCAGCATAATATTGACTCTTGGATATATTTTTTTGTATATAGATCATGTCTTGTAACAACGATAACACAAATTTTAACTTGTGTCCATTCCTTAAGAAGGAAAAACTGAAAGAGAATAGTTCTCTAGGCTGGAAAAGGAACACGAGAATCGTTCTCAAATCTGAAGAGAGTGAGGGTGTTACGGACACCAAGAAACGTATGAAATCAGAAAGATTGAACATTTATGTTATTGAAGTCAATGTAACTAGTTCTTCATCATGGGTATTAGATAACGGATCTGGTTATCACATTGTTTCTGATGTACAAGGTCTTAAAAGAACTAGAGAGTTGGCAAAAGGAGAGGTGGAATTGCGTGTTGGCAATGGTGCTAAAATCGTAGCTCTAGCTGTGGGATCATATAGCTTACCTCTTACTTCTGGTTTGATCTTAGAAAGATTACTAGAAACATTATTTCAGTCTCATGTTTGGATTCTGAGGGGTTTGCATATATAATAAAAGACAATTGTTGCTCTATATATTTAAATTAAATGTTTTATGCCAATGCTAAATTGATAAATGGTTGATATATATTGGATCTAGATAAACATAGTTATAACATAAATGATAAAAAGCAAAAATCATATGATTCTAACCCCACATACTTGTGGCATTGTCGTCTTGGACATATAAGTTCAAAGCGTATTCAAAAACTCCAAAAGGATGGAATTCTTGAATCATTCGATTATGAATCCTTTGATGTATGTGAACCATGTTTGATGGGCAAGATGACAAAGTCACTCTTGAATGGGAAGGGAGAAAGAGCTAGTGAACTCTTAGGATTAATACATTCGGATGTATGTGGACCTATGAGTACAAGCACTAGAGGTGGATATGGTTACTTCATTACTTTTACTGATCACTTAAGTAGATATGGTTATGTTCACTTAATGATGCAAAATTCTGAATCGTTTGAAAAGTTCAAACAATTCCAAAATGAAGTACAGAATCCACTTGGCAAAAGAATCAAAGCATTCTGATCAGATCGAGGTGGTGAGTATTTAAACTAAGACTTTCTTGATCATCTCATAAATATGGTTCGTCCCATGATGAGTTTTGCTGACCTTCCAATTTCCTTTAGGGGATATGCTCTCGAAACAACTGCTTTTACACTGAATAGAACTCCATCAAAAGCTATAGAAAAGACACCATATGAAATATGGACTTGAAAAAACTCCTAGTTTGTTTTTTCTTAAGATTTGGGTATGTGAAGCCTATGTAAAACGTTTACTTTCTGATAAGCTTGCACCCAAATCTGATAAATGTTTCTTTGTGGGTTATCCAAAAGAAGCAAGGGGCTATTACTTCTACAATCCAAATGAGCGAAAAGTGTTTGTAGCTCGAAATGGTGTCTTTTTGGGAAAAGAGTTTATTTCCAAAACGTCAAGTGGGAGAAATGTTTTTCTCGAAGAAGTTCGAGACGAGCAACAGATGGACGTGGTTCACACCATGTCAGAGGTGGTCGAACATGATGAAAGTCATGTTCAAGAGGTAGAGCATTCCATGCAGGAACCTCCTTCCATCCCACTTGAATCTAATTCATGCGAAAATTCACAAATCGTTGTGCGAAATTCTCCTATTTTAGCTCCGCATAAGTCTATTAGGCCATGGGCTCCATCAAAGAAATATGTAGATTTCATATTGACTGAGAGTTCAGAGATTCTAGTTTTGGAAAGTGAAAATCCTACCACTAACAAACAAGCTATGTTGAGTCAAGACTCCGAAAAATGGCTCAATGCCATGAAATTTGAGATGGATTCAACGTCTGAAAATCAAGTTTGGAACTTGGTTGATTTACCAGATGTGATCTCACCCATTGTATGCAAATGGTTTTTCAAATTGAAAACAGACAAGGATGGAAACGTAAATGTTTTCAAAGCAAGGCTGGTTGTTTAAACAAATTCATGGTATTGACTATGATGAAACTTTTTCACCAGTTGATATGTTGTAATATGTCAGGATACTCCTAGCTATTGCAGCTCATTATGATTATGAGATATGGCAAATGGATGTCAAAACCGCGTTTCTAAATTGTTTTTTAACAGAGGATGTGTATATGACACAACTAGAAGGTTTTGAAGATCCAAATAATCCTAGAAAGGTATGCAAACTTCAAAAGTCCATTTATGGATTGAAGCAAGCATCTCGGAGTTAGAATCTTCTATTTGATGAGTTAATTAAGCAGCTTGGTTTTCTTAGAAATGAAGAAGAATCCTGTGTGTATAAGAAAACTAGTGGGAGTAATGTAGTCTTCTTAGTCTTCTATGTGGATCACATACTTCTCATTGGAAATGACATTCCTATGCTAAAATATGCATGTAAAAGATTGTCTTGGAAAGTGTTTCTGTATGAAAGACTTAGGAGAAGCAGAGTACATTCTTGGAATAAAGATCCAAAGGGATCGATCCAAGAGAATGATAGGTTTAAGCTAAGGAACTTATATTAATAAGGTTCTGAAAAGATTTAACATGTATAACTTTAAGGGAGATTTCCTACCTATACAACATGGCATTAGACTTAGCAAGACTCAGTGTCCATCGAGTTGATGAGCTTAAACGAATGAGTTCAATTCCTTTTGCTTCTGCAATAGGATCAATCATGTATGCTATGATTTGTACTCGCCCAGATGTTTCACATGCTTTGAGCATGTGTAGCCGATTCCAGTCAAACCCGGGCATGGCGCATTGGTGTGCAGCTAAGAACATCCTAAAGTACTTGAGAAGGACTAAGGATGATTTCTTAGTATATGGTGGAGAAAATGAGTTAGTCGTTGAGAAATATACCGATGCGAGTTTCCAAACGGACAAAGATGATTCTAAATCCCAATCTGGTTTCATCTTTCTTCTTAATGGAGGAGCAGTGAGTTAGAAAAGTTCCAAGGAAAGCGCGGTAGCTGATTCTACGGCAGAAGCTGAGTACATTGCTGCAGAAGCTGCAAAGGAAGGTGTTTGGATTAAAAAGTTCATCAGTGAGCTAGGTGTGGTTCCAAGCGTTGCTAAAGGCATAGACCTATTTTGTCACAATAATGGTGCTATTGCACAAGCAAAGGAACCTAGGTCACATCAGAATTCCAAGCATGTACTTAGGAAATTTCATCTTATAAGAGATATCGTGAATAGAGGAGATGTGAAAGTATGCAAGGTACACACAGGTAAGAATGAAGCTGATCCGTTGACTAAACCACTCCCAAAGAAAAACATGAGAGTCATACTAAAGCTATGAGAATAAAGCACATCAGTGAATGGATGTGATTTTGTAATATTTTGAATTGCTCATGATTATCAAACTTGATTTTATGCTTATTTATTTTGAAATTTCAAATATCGATTATTTAATCTTGGTTTAGTATTAAATAAAATGTCCGAAAGTATTTTGTGATATTCAATAGGTTTATCAAATATGTGATTTGATAACTGAAATCCTATTAAGTGAACTGAATTCACATGTTATTTTATTATCCCTGGTCTAAGTCATTAAATTGGACATAAATGACTTGTTTAAATGACTAGTATGTAAGTTGATTGATAGCGCAGTTTCAAGGGCTATTGAAACATAGAGATGTTTAATCAATTACATAGATGTGCATTATGAATGCATATTGGATTGACCTACTTGAAATTCTTTAGAGTGTTTTGAATTTCATTGATGTCATATTTAGTGGATTCCATAGACATGAGTATAACACTGCAATCATGCAATGATTAGTATGTTTTTGACATTGTCAAACGTCGCGCCGTAAAAGGAATTTATATAGGAAATGATTGGAAATGCTAAAAGTTGAGTGGGAGTTTCTGTTATACAAGATTGGATAAGTCCTCCTAATAAAATTAGGATTGGTGTCTTAGGCCTCTTGAAGAGGGAAAATTGGAAAATGCATGGCCGTGCTCAAATGGATTATGATTAATCATTTGTTTAGCAATTCAAACTCGGATTTCAAGAAACGATTGAGTATAACTGAGATCACGACATAGAGATGCAATCACACAAATTAAATCACACATTAAGAGACTTAAGGAATTTGAAGATTGCACACTTGTCTCGGACAAGTGGGAGATTGAAGGAATCGTGTCCTCGTCAGATGTGCAATTACTAAGTATGATACATATCAAATTTGGAGATAATTAGTTCATTTAATTGGGTCGTCGTTATACCGTTGCTAGACAGTACTAATGTAATACCCCGCATTTTCATGTATTTAAACAAAGTATTTTTGTATTTTATGTGTATAATCTTTGTATTTTATAGGTATAATTTTAATAATTAATTTTAATATTTTTATTGAAAATTATATTCAATAGAAGTATTAAATAAAAAGAAATTAATAAAAATAAAATAAATAGTAAAGTTTTGGTTAAAAGTTATTTGTGTTCTCAAATAATATTTTTATGATTACAAATATTTTAAAAGCTTCTAAAAATAGATTTCAAAGGTTTCCTAATTTACTTAGGAGAATTTATGGGCCTCACCAAAATCCTACTTTGGGGCCTATGAATACCCTACAAAACCTAAAATTTCAACATATCACAATCATACTAGTTATTAGGATTCCAAAAATCTAGAGAGAAAAAGGGGCTGCAAATTCCGAAAAAAAAAATTTAAGCTACCTCGGGCTCCGCCCAGCCGGACCCCCTTCGCTGCCACCGCCGAACGCCACCCAGCCGACCACCGCGCTCCACCACTGCACCTCCTCCCTTCGTTTTGGTATTTTTCGAAACTTATAAAAAAAATTTCTCCTTCTTTGTTTTTGATTCAATCTTGCAAATTCATGTTTATAATTATGTTTAATCATGTTTTATAAGTTTAATCATGTTTTTATACAAGTATGAATTGTTTTAAGGCATGAATTAATTTTGTTGTTCATGAAGTTATAAGTTAGGGTTTGAAAAAATTATGAAGTTATGATTTTATAGGTTTTTATGTTCTAAACTTTGATATTATGATCATAAATTATTGTTGGGTGAATTTATGATGATGTTATTAAGTTTAGATTGATTTTTAAGGGTTTAAACTTATTTTATAAAGCTGTTCAAATTTTACAATCATGAATTTGAGTTGAATAAATATTATGAGCAAGTTTTAGCATATGAAAAATTGTACTAAAGCCTAGATTGATTTCATAAGTACGTTAGTAGATTGTAGAAGTGTTTTGGCATAAAATTATAATGTTTTCATAAGTTTTTCATGACTTTAAAGATTATAAATAAATCTGAAATTTTAATAAAAGCAAGTTAAATTAAGTTTTAAGTGTCCAAATTATACTAGTATGATCACACACAATTCTATATTGATCTATATAAACTTTAGTATGTTTTATGAAGTTTGAAAGTGATTTTAAGCATGTTTAACATGCTGTCCAGATTTTCTAGCTAAATTAATTAAGCTTTTTAAGTATGTAATTAGCATAAATTGATAACATAAGTTAAGTAATACGTTGTATGATTGATTTGTATTGTTTTCGTAAGTTTTCAAGGAGTTTTGATAACTTTAGATTGTTGTCCACTTTTCCAAAGTGGCATAAAAATTTATTAAGATTTTATAAAGCATAATTGTGTCCTGAAAACTTAGTGGTACTGCAATAGAAAAGAAAAGTGAAGTATGGAATTAAATAGAGACCATATAAGGAAGTTTTGGACAAAGTTTCCAAATTTAGAAGTTAGATATAATTGTTGTAGAATTTAGTCAACAAGGTTTTATTTTAGTTCGGTTTTTCCTTGTTTAGGAGACTTTGAATTAGTCCACTTCTAGAAGATGTGCCGGAGCACAGTTATTATACAAGTTACGTAAGTGTAGACACCTAATTTAGTCTCCTGTCCCGCGGCAGGACTCTATGATGATTAAAAAACTCATTTCTCTAGAAGATTGGATTATCGAGTATACTTGGGCTTAAAAATAAATCTCATTCTTATTTCACGGACCTTTTTATCCAAATGCCTCTTTTACTATTTTAAATAAATGAATAAAATAATAATAATAATAATAATAATAATAATAATAATAATAATAATAATAATAATAATAATAATAATAATAATAAATAAATAAATAAATAAATAAATAAATAAAAAAAGGATGTTTCAAAAACGTAGCGCGGTTAATTTAGTCACGCTGAGCTGTCAGCGTGACTAAGCTAACAGCGCTACATTAGTAGTGTTGTAGGGTTCCCTGCGCTACTGGGCCAGCGCGATTCGGCGTACCACGCTAGCAGCCCAGCGCGATTAGGGTTCCCACGTTGTTATAAAAACCCTCATTTCCTTCGTTTCTCAACACATTTTTTTTAACTCACTTTCTTCCTCATACTTAAATAATCCGAATATTGCTTTTAACAACCTTTTTCTTATTATAATTATTTATTATTTTGTTTGCTATTTATTTTACTAAAACGTGGCTACAAATTTTAATAATATCGAAACAATAATTCGAAACTCCGCCCAAATTAATACTCGACGAAGACAATCTTCAAAGGAGAAGTGGTACGTTTCCTGAGTGCCCTAAAAATCATGTCTATGGACTTTTAAGGTGTTGTTTCACTATTTATTTACTCTGCATATCACGTTATTATTGTTAAAGGACTTAAACTTGATTATTTGCAACGCTTAATCAAGATAATTCTTTCGGACAAATCAAATCATGTTAGGCTCCCTAAATTGATTTTAATAACGGTTTGAGTTAAATTAATTAGTGTTTTTTTGTGATTCACTAACAATTTAATGATTTTATTTTGTGAATTTTGTAATTGATATTTTTGTGTGCTTCTAAATGTAATTTCTGTATGGTTAAGAGGAAACTAGTAATGCCCGCATATGGGCTAACCCGACGCACTCCGTCGTGTTAGTACCTTCGCCCCCGAGTCCAATCTTTGGTTCGCTCGACCACAACTTGGAGTCATCCCCATGGGATCGGAGAGGATTTCCGTGCAATTTAGACAAACGTCCCTTATTCGAGTCCCATTCGTATCTAATATAAATACATGGTTTATGAGTTTAGTTGCTAAAACTCATTGGCGACTTCTTACTAGCATCGTCCGTATTCGTATATTATTATCTCACTCGAAAAAAAAAGATAATAAAAAAAAAATAAAAAAACACAAAAATTACGTAGCGCGACAGACTTTGTCACGCTAACGTTGCAGCGTCACAAAGTTTGCCGCGCTGCACCTGCAGCGTGACAAGCTTTGTAGCGCTGCACAGTCAGCGTGACAAACTCTGTCACGCTACCACGCTAGTGCGACTGAAGTTCCCGCGCTCCTGTTTTTTTTGCAAAATACTTCTAAAAAAGTCCATTTCACCTTTCCTTAAGCCAATTTTTTAGGTCTAACTCGACCTATGGACGGCTTGGGAAAGGTGACCAAAAAAATTTGGGACCCTAAAAATCCGGGGCCCCTACAGTGGCGACTTCACTAGGGACTAAAAAGAGGGTGAGACTTGAAAATTTTCTCTCAAATTATACACTTATTATATTTAGAACATTTGCATTTTTTTAGTCATATTGCATACATGTAACATACACTTGGCCTCCATGTGTTTTAAACACTCCTTAGGATTACCGTGATACTCCTACATTTCGGGGAGGAACTATTGACTTGGTGGGGCCCATGGTCTCTAAGCAACCGAGCAAAACGCAACCTTATCCCAACTACATCGATTCCAAGTTGCCCATGGTACTTGGAGAGGAGAAACTCCATATCCAACGGTTATAACACCGTAGTCAATTATTTGACTGACCCTTTTGACTGACCGTAGTTTGACTGCATTATTTAGTAATTATTTGCTTCCCTTTTGTTTTATAGAGTTGCTTGTTTTGCTTTTTATACTTTGTACATATGTAGATTTTTTGAGGTTTTAAAATCAATTTTAATCATAATATATTATTAGCTACCTAAATGAATTGATTACGTAAAATATTTTCCATAATATTAAATTATATTCTTTGATATCATTTGATTGTTTGGAAGATTTTGATGCACCAATATATTTGATTGAGTTAATAAAATATTGCAAAAGATATTATTAATCAAATCCTTGATTTTCTTAGGATTTGATTAATAGAATCTTTGATTAAATAGAAACTAACTTATACACTTAACATTTATTAAAAAATTCAAATAATATTAACGATTTCAAAAATACTTTAAATTTTTGAGATTTTTAATATAATTCGAATCTTTTGGAAATTTACTAAAGACTAACATGATACTTCCATTATTCACCAAGAAATTTTTATTGTATCAATCATTTCAAACATTTATTTGTTAAGATTATTGACATAATTTGAATATTTCGAGGATTTACTAATTCAATTCTTTTTTGTAGAATTTAATTAGTTTACTTTCGAATTCTAGGTGGAGCTAACAATCTCATTTTCCTTAATGAATGAAATTCTTTCAAAAAAAAAAGGACAAAAAAATTTTCGCCTATGATCTTTTAATCCTCATGAGCATTAACAATAATTAACTTAATACTGGTTTTGTTTGAGTTAAACTAAAAAAGGCCAAAAAACCTTTATTAATTATATTCTTTAAATTAGAATGTCATTAATTAAGGTTTAGTCGTCTTTAGCTTAACTTACAGACGCTCTCAGTATTAAATTAATCATTGTTAACACTACTTAATTATTTCTTTGTTTTTTTTCGAAAAATGGAAATAAATACTTTTCTGAATGGCTTGAAATTTTTTCGTAAAGCGCTGGTTCAACTGCTTGGTGTCGCGATCCAGATAATCGTTTACAAAGGTTAGGTAGTGACAAACAATCATTATTCATCTCAAATTCCTTAGAGGATATTTGTGAAGATTTCGGGTTCATTACTCTAAATTCTCCAATTTGTTCCTCAAGTTCCGTTCTGTCTTCTCCAAGTCCAAGTATGAGTGAAGAAGAAAATATGAATGCTACATTGAATGCTCTCATGATGCGTCTTAATAAGATGGAGGCTGAACGAGAAGTAGAAAAAATACGCCTTGCTGAAATTGAAGCTGAACGTGCTGCTGAAAAGAAACATTTGGCTGAAATGGAAGCCAAAAGGTAAGAGGAGGAAAGGAGGAAAAAGAAAAAGATTGAAAATCTCATTCATCGTTCTTCAATGGGTGGCAAATCATATCAATTTGAGGCTGCCAACATCCCTAACACAGAGGCTGTTCTCCCTAAGAAGTTCGATCCTTCTACTCTTCCAAAGTTCAAGGTGACTGGTAATCCAGTCAATCACCTTAAGAGCTTTATTGGGTCCATGACCATCAAAAAGGTTGATCCTGTATTCTATCCAGTGATCTTCCCTCTTTCTTTAGAACCCATTCCACAGAATTGGTTCTACTCTCTTAGCACAGATTGGGTTTCAAACAGGGATACTGTTACTAAGGAATTCATTGATCAATACAAAGATAACATGGAATTCCAAGTCACACTCCGAGAACTCGAAGTGTTAAAACAAGGAGCTGACGAAGGGTTCACTACCTTCTTCACTCGTTATAGGGAAAAGATGACCCACTTGGTCCAAAAACCAATCGATGCTGAATTAGTAGAAAGGTTTGTAGACAACCTGTCCGAGCCTTATCAAGTACATCTCAAATATCAAGGCATCGACTCTTTCAAACGAGTGTATGATGTCGGGATCAAAATTGAGAACGATTTATTGAAAAAACAGTCGAAGCCCCAGGCTTATAAGGGGAACTACACCTATAAAAAGGGTGAATCTTCCAAAAATAATGAAGTCAATGCTTTAGAAGCTTCTCGTCCAAGTCCATCAAAAATAAAGAGATGGCCTCGAGATAGAAGATTCACTCCTATCAGCATGACTTATTCTCAAGCTCTTGACAGACTTCAAAGCCAAAATGCTTTACATCCAATTGGGCCAACTCCTGACCCACCAGAGGACAAGAGAAGCCCAAAATGGAATGCTAATTCATGGTGCAAATACCGTAGAGGAAAAGGGTATGATACTGAACAATGTTGGGTCCTCAAACATGTCATTCAAGACATGGTTGAAGACGGGCGTTTACCTTTACCTCCCAAGCCGAATAATATCACCAATCCTTTTGGTGGATCGTCTATTCTGGCCATTGATTGTGTTAGCGATAATTTTGATCCTTCTAAATTTATCACTTCCAATAATGATAATGCAATGGAGGAAGTATTAGGCTTACACGATCATGTATGTGGCATATGGGACGATAATGTTGAGGATACTTATATCACCAACCTCAGTGCCAACACAACTCTCGGGCTTAATCCAGAAATTATAAAAAATGATTGGTATCAAGATCCTACAGAAGTTGTGTCTAATGTTCAGCATCTTACTCGTTCCGGACGAGCTTATCAGCCTGATAATGACAAAGGCCCATCTCAGGTCAAAGTCAACAAAGACTCAATTCCAGTCCAAACAAATACTGGCTCATCACAAGCCCAAAATTCTAGTGAGAGCAATGATAATCCTCTCATTAAGCAAATGCAAAAGACTAAAGCCGACGTAACCATTTGGCAATTATTAGCTTCTTCTCGTGATCATAGGGTAGCTGTACTGGACGAACTTAATGCATTAAATGTTTCTCCTGACACTACCCCTGAAAATCTAGTAAGTCTCTTGTCAACTGGACCAAAGAAAATGATTGAATTTTCTAAAGAGGATCTCCCTCCGGAAGGTACTACTCATAACAGGGCCCTTTACCTAACTGCTGGGATATTGAATAAAAACGTCCCCTTGACATTAGTCGATAATGGGTCTGCAGTCAATGTCTGCCCATTAAGAACTGCCAAGCATCTCGGCATAGAAAAAGAAGCATTTTCCCCATCACTGCAAGGAGTAAGAGCTTATGATAACACGAGACAAGAGGTCTTAGGAGTCATAACTCTTGATATGTCGACTGGTGGAATAAGGAAGAAAGTTGAATTTCATATCATCGATGTAAAATCATCCTTCAATTTGCTTCTAGGACGCCCATGGCTCCACATGCTTGGTGCGGTGCCTTCATCGCTCCATCAAAAGGTCAAGCTCATACATGAAGGCGTGCCCATAACCATTAATGCTTCTCCAATCAGAGTAACCATGGAGGATCAATCCCTGCTAAAAATATCCCATGATCAAGATGTGGAAGATTTGTGGGGATTTGTGCCTGAAGAAATCGCTCTCCTTGAATCAGAAGACTTACAACTTGATCCCCATGCTAGTGTGATAGTGAACGCTATTATGTTAAAAAATGGTTATTTTCCTGGCATGCCTTTAGGAGCAAAAGGAGGAAGGGAGATCACTCATCTCCCTAAAGTCAAAGCCACACCTAACCTCTTCGGTTTGGGGTATGAACCGACAGAAGAGGAATTAAAAAGATACATGGTTGAAGAAGTAACTCGAAAAGCCAACGCCAAAAGGGGAATTACTACCTCTATCCCTTCCTACCAGCTCACTCTAAACGGAAAGTTTATAAAGGAGGGGGATAATTACCCCTATTATGGGTTCCCTGAACCCTTGGTTGAAAATGGGAAACAAATTCCTGGATTTGAAATATTTCATGACTGCTACTTTCTAGAAGAGAGAGCACAATACTCTCTTCCCACCAAATACTCCAAACCAGAGTGTTTAGACAAATGGGCCCTTGGTCTGTTATTTGGACTGGAACGGAACCCATTGANAAACCCATTGAGAGAAGAAGCTGCAGTAATTCAGAAGGCTATGCAAGATGAAAAGTTCAACCCCGCTTTACTCATTTCCCATTCAGAGAACGTCGAGCGCGGATGGAGAAAGACCTTGAAGTGGATCAACACTAAAGGGGCCAAAATTACTATCTCAACCGGGGAGGGACAAATTTTCGAAGATTCTGAGTCTGAGTCTGAGTTTGAGTCTGATTTTGAGTCCGAATCCAAAGATCATATTAGTGTCATAGGAAATCTAGCTATATCTACTCCTTCGACTCCTCCCATTCCTAATTTAGATTTAAGCTCTAAGGGAATTTAGTCCCTCTTTGATGTACTCCTTGATGATTTCAATAATTATGCAACTGTTGCTTATCCACGCTCTTCTCCCCACTCCCCTTATAATTGTCTTGCAATAATTAATTCAGCTGAAAAATCAACTAATGATGAACCAGTTGAGATAATAAAGTTCATGGAAGAATTTGAAAATCGCACGCCTGTAATAGAAGAAACTGAATCCATTAATATCTGTAATGAACAAGACATAAAAGAACTAAAAATTGGCTTAACTCTTAATTTACAAGAGCGCACAGACTTAATAAACACGCTCAAAGAATTTAGCGATGTTTTTGCTTGGTCCTACAAAGATATACCTGGCATAGATCGTGAAATTGCAGAACACAAAATTCCACTCAATCCAACAATTAAACCCGTCAAACAAAAGTTAAGACGTATGAAGCCTGACGTTGCCCTCAAAATCAAGGAGGAAATTATCAAACAATTAGATGCTGGTTTCATACGCGTTTCAAAATACCCAGAATGGGTAGCTAATGTTGTTCCAGTTCCGAAAAAGGACGGACGTGTGAGAATGTGTGTAGNCGTGTGAGAAAGTGTGTAGATTTTCGGGACTTAAACAAAGCTAGTCCTAAAGACGATTTTCCACTACCACACATTGATCTCCTCGTAGACAACACGGCTAACCATGAACTCCTTTCGTTCATGGATGGCTATGCAGGTTACAACCAAGTACAAATGGCTGCGGAAGACATGGAAAAAACCACATTCATTACAGAATGGGGAACTTTCTGTTACAAAGTAATGCCTTTTGGACTTAAAAACGCTGGAGCAACCTATCAAAGGACTGCTACTACGTTGCTTCATGATATGATGCATAATGAAGTAGAGGTCTATGTAGATGACATGATTGTAAAATCAAAAGACCGACAAGGGCACATTCCTGCCCTAAGGAAATTCTTTACTAGACTAAGAAAATATAATATGAGGCTGAATCCGCAAAAATGCGCCTTCGAAGTAACATCTGGAAAGTTGCTTGGATACGTAGTTAGCACGCGGGGTATAGAAATTGATCCATCTAAAATCAAAGCTATACTAGACATGCCTTCCCCTAAAAATGAAAAAAAAATCCGAGGATTCTTAGGTAGGCTCCAATATATTAGTCGATTCATATCAAAATTAACTATGGTTTGTGAGCCCATCTTCAAGAAATTAAAGAAGGAAGAAAAGGTGGAATGGGATGACAAATGTCAAGAGGCTTTAGAAAAAATAAAAGAATATCTTCTCAAGCCTCCGATACTTGTACCACCAATACCTGGAGTCCCTCTAAGACTATATTTAACTATCACTGAAACTGCTGCCGGAGCCATGCTCGCGCAAGAAATAAATGGAGAAGAAAAGGCCATATATTACTTAAGTAAAAAGTTCATCCAGTATGAAACTCGATATTCACAGTTGGAGAAAACTTGCTTGGCCTTGGTATGGGCATCTAAAAAGCTTAGACATTACTTGCTTTCCCATTCTGTCCATGTTGTGTCCCATTTGGACCCATTAAAATACCTTTTTGACAAGCCAGCACTAAATGGTCGCCTCTCGAAGTGGCTTGTTATGTTGGCCGAATTTGACCTTCAATTTATCCCTTCAAAAACAATTAAAGGACGAGCAGTGTCAGATTTCTTGGCTGAGTTCCCTCCTAACGAGGAAAAGACGGAAGCATATAACTTCCCAGATGAAGACCTCTTAATGACTGAAGACGATAGTTGGGCCCTCTACTTTGACGGCGCTTCTAACCAAAAGGGGTGCGGAGTAGGGGTTCTTCTAGTTAGTCCAGATGGTGCACATGTTCCAATATCAGTCAAATTAGACTTCGAAGTCACTAATAATGCAGCTGAATACGAGGCATGCATTGTTGGATTAGAGGCAGCAGTAGGTCTAGGTATTAAAAGACTAAGAGTATTTGGAGACTCATCACTCATCATAAATCATGTGTCTGGAAAGTGGAAAGTAAGAAGTGCTAGCCTAGCACTCTATCAAACACACTTAGACACCATAACTGAAAACTTCGATGATATCCAATACCAATACCTCCCTAGGGATGATAACCAATTCGCCGACGCCCTTGCTAAATTATCATCACTGATAAATATCCCACATAACCTAGCATCGATAACTTTAAGCGTTGAAAGGAGGCAAGAACCTGCCTATTGTAACGCTATTGAAGATGCCCCTGATAATGAGAACGAAGTTCCGTGGTATCAAGATGTCCTCAATTACAAAATAAAAGGAGAAGTCCCACGGAATTCAAGCCTTTGAACTCAAAGGGCAATAAGATTATTATCTTCTCAATATATCGAAATTCAGGGTAGATTGTATAAAAGAACCTCAAAGGGGCTCAATTTGCTATGTGTTGACAAAACACGAACCAAGCAACTTATGGAAGACACCCATAATGGCGTATGCGGTCCCCACATGAATGTTAAGATGTTAGCAAAAAAGATAACACGCTTAGGATATTATTGGACGACAATGGAAGATGATTGCTGCAACTATCTAAAAACATGTCCTAAATGCCAAATATTTGCTAATTTACAACAGTTACCTCCTGTAGAGCTATACAATTATACTTCACTGTGGCCATTCTCCACTTGGGGTATTGATATAGTCGGGAAAATAACGCCCAGTGGTGTTGGAGGACATACGTTCGTTTTGGTCGCCGTTGACTACTTCACAAAGTGGGTTGAGGCAGCCTCATATATCAAAATAACCGCTAAACATGTGGCCAAATTCATTGAACAAAACATCTTTTGTCGTTACGGAGTCCCACATGAACTCATTAGTGACAATGGATCTCATTTTAAGGGAGAAGTAATTGATCTCTTACAACGATACAAAGTACAACATAAGCACTCTTCCCCTTATAGACCCCAAACAAATGGAGCAGTAGAGGCTGCAAACAAAAATGTTGTTGTCATCATAAAAAAGATGGCCGAACATTATAAAGATTGGCCTCATAAACTTCACTTTGCTCTATGGGGATATCGAACTTCCANCGCTCTATGAGGATATCGAACTTCCATACGAACGTCCACAGGAGCCACCCCTTGCTCCTTAGTGTATGGTAAGGAAGCAGTTCAACCTGTTGATTTGGAAATACCCTCTCTTCGCATAGTCCTAGAAAGTGAAATACCTGAAGCTGAATGGGTTCGGGCAAGGTATGAAGAACTTATTCTCTTAGATGAACGAAGATTAAAAGCTTTGCATCACGTACAAATATANTTTAGATGAACGAAGATTAAAATCTTTACATCACGTACAAATATATCAAAGACGGATTGCAAAACATTTTAATAAAAGAGTTAAGCCAAGAAACATTAATGAAGGAGATTTAGTTCTAAAAGAGGTACGAGCCCCACCCACCGATCCAANTTGATCCAAGAGGGAAATTCCGACCCAATTAGACGGGGCTGTATATTGTTAATAAAATCCTATCAGGCGGTGCGATAAAACTAATTGACATAGATGGGGCTGAATTTACGCAATTAACTAATTTGGACCAATTGAAGAAATTTTACGCTTAAAATTGCAAGACAATCATGGACTCACACTATGTCCTATAACATATGGGCCCAATTTGGCTCATATTATTATGTAAAATGGGCAAATCGAGAAAAGGAAAAGGATCGTAACCCATTCTATACAAAACCAAAAACTATATATAATAAAAGTAATTAAATAAATAAGAAAGGGGCAGCGCTGAAAATTCAACCGCGCTGACCTTGCAGCGTAACAATTCTAACCGCGTTGCCATGTCAGCGCGACAATTGTAACCACGCTGCACCGTGCAGCGTTATTTGTTCTGTCGCGCTACGACCCTAGCGTTAGAATTTCAACTACGCTGAATGCATGTTACATTTCAATAGTTTCAATGAATATCTATGTTTGACTAAACTATTGAATTATGAAAGACCTCATTTAAAGGTTTCATATGATTTTAAGGACCCACGAAGGGTCGATAAAAGGCTCATTCAAGTCTTTTCGATAAAATATATATAATAATTAGAACTACGCACGGCCTGATTCCTTTTGGATACGTAGGCAACTTATTCTAAGTTCGGCCCATTTAAATACATAATTAGTTTTTATTGGATGAATTATCAATAACTTCTAATGTAAACAACTAAACTTTGTTTGCATGAAAAATAAAAAAAAAAATATCGTCCTTCATTAATGTTTTAAGAGTTGCATAATTGAAATCATCAAAACAAAAGAGACTACTTTAAAGCTTACGCTAGTAGTGCACATGCACTTTATTGAAAATGATAAAATAAATAAAGTCAAACACTACTCTTCCTTTTCCTTACGAGCATGCTTTGGGTCTTCATCTACTTCCGGATCTTCCTCCATCCCATTAGGATCATCTTTGAGCTTCTCTTCATTATTCACTTCTTTTGAGAAACCTTCATCAAATTGCTACTCCATAGGTTTGAGCTTGCTCTCTTTACGAGTCCATACCATCTTTCTTTTCCCCTTACCTTCTATAGCTTTTTAGGTCTTTTCATTTAACTTTGGCTGTCCAATTTCCACCCCAAGTAAGGAAGGAGCATTTTTCTTATTTCTTGGACCTAGCCTATCAAAAACAGATCCAGCTTCATTCTTTCTCTTTAAAGAAGTCTCATTCTTTCCCTCTCCCATTGCAATCCTGTTTTTTGGAGCCCTATAGACCTGTGGGCCTTTAGACCNCCTTTGGACATCTTAGTAACTTCAAGGCCCCGGGCCTTATCCCTCTCCTCTTTACTCATAGCAAGCATACAATCCTTGTAACTTTGTGATAGTTGAGTATAACAACCATTCCTCGGAAAAGCCCATCGTGGACGATTGGCCCCGAAAGTAATGGTAGGGCCCCGAAGTTCCAAGCAAGTTGGGGGGTCAGTGTCAAGGCTAGGAATACTTTGTTTCATACCATATTGCCTCAAAAGACGGGTCGGAAAGAAATAAGTAATTTTCGTCAAACCAAGAAGGCGCACATATGGTGTTGACTCATGACTTCCAACCATCTCCTTGATAAACCACCATGGAATGACCCATCTAATTGAAAGACCTCCATGAGACATAAGGGACATCCACTCCACTAGAGTTTTCCTTGGGAACAAATTCCTCCTCATAGTAAATGATTTGAGGTTGTATTTCACGACATTAAGGGGTTGTTTGATGGTCTTAAGGCGCTCACTAAGCCAAATCTGCATTAATTAAATAAGGAAGTAAATGACAATCCAAGATTGTTACATAGCATTGAACAATTATGGTTTGAAATTAAGAAAAAATAGACATTATGGAAGATAAACAGAAGCGCTGGAAACTCTACTACGCTAACATTTGAGCGTTGCAAAACAAACATCGCTACAGTGTCAGCGAGACAGATCCTACTGTGCTACACTCGTAGCGTCACATAATTAGCCACACTATGACTCATAGCGTCACTACTGACGCTACGATTCCAACTACAAAAAATATTCTTTCCTTTCATAAATTAATAATAATAATTCATCTATTCTAATTAATATTTTAGCCCAAGGTTAGAATATTACCTGAAGCAATAAAGGGCTTCCCGAAAAGTGCAATGATGGATCCGCTTTGCATGCGTCCAATGCTATGATGGTCTTACCAATCACCATAGGCATAGGAGTACGATCACCTTCGATTTGCTCAACAATTGCAATTAGTGAAGCATTTCCCATATTTCCTCCATCATTAACAAATAAATATCCTGATAGCAAACATAAGCATAAAGCACGTCTTTTGTACCTTTGTATTGTTAAGTTGTCTGAAGGAGAGGAATATCTTGCAATAATTTTCAAAAGATCACAGTGTTGGCCATTGAGAATTTCCTTGGTCTCGAACATAGTTAGTCCAAGTAGTCTCTGAAAGTCCTTACCAAACCCTTGTTGAAGGTTAGGTACAGCCGGAAGAGCTTCCACTGGAAAACCAACAATCGCGCTAAATTCTTCCGGAAAGGGGGTCAATTCATTGTTGGCAAAGGTGAAAACATGGAATTGAGGATCCCAAAAATTAATGGTTGCATGAAGGAAATCCCAATTAATACGAGTTTGCCTCAAAGAAAACAAAGCATCCAGATGATAAGCATTGAATTCAAGGCGTTCCTCTACAGACAAAGAAGAAATCCAACGGTTTAACTCACGAATGAAATTTTGAGACATTCTATACCTCCTTCTTTTCTCTCTAACAAAGAAAACTTTTGTAAGGGATTTTGTTGATGAATGTATAATTGTTCGTTCATATATTTAACCAAGAGGGTCACTAGGCAACTTCCTTAAATTCGTTTTGGGAAATAATGAGAAATAAAGCAGCGTTTCAGTTTTAATCGCGCTGACGTGGCAGCGTGACAAGGTTTACCACGCTACGACAGCGGTGTGGCAACACTAGTCACGCTACGCGCGTGGCGCGACAATTTTGACAGCGCTACAAATGCAGCGTCCCAAATCCTCCTGCGCTGCATAAAACTCCCATAATCAGCCCATTTGCGAGATTCTTTCCATTCTTTAATGATTTTGTTTCTTGACTTTTCAAATCATATTTATTTAAGGAAAATGAGATATGCCCCCCTTTCCCCACTAACTAATTTTGGTGATTATTTTATTTATTTATTTATTTATTTATTTTATTTTTTTTTTTTGGGAGTAAGTCGGATTAATCCTCCAACACTTCACAAAAAATAAAAAAAATAAAAAAAATAAAAAAATTGAAAAAATAAAAAAAATAAATAGAAATGAACTATCATATATGCCCTTGGTTCTCAAATATTAGCATAAAAAGTCTAAGGCTTACATATGTTTATAAATCCATGATTACAAAATATTAAATTGAGTTTGAATTAAACTACGAATACAAATGTCAGCAAATTATATGCCACCAAAAGCTACTGTGGTGGCCCATAGTCAAAGAAATAATGCATGGCACCGGTGCGAGGAGTATAAGAATCAGTAGAATGTCTTCGATCCTCCTGCTGCATTTGAGTGTTAATCCTTGGTGGTTCATACGACGAAAATCGCCCCATCTCATAAGGAACTCTTGGATATGGCCCTTGGCCTCCACCATAATAATCCCATTCTTGAGCTTGGGACCATCCGCCACCTTGACCACGGTTATAATAGCCAGCATAAGGATCATATCCTTGTTGCGGATTGACTTGTTGACTACTTCCTCCCTCGTCTCTATTAGGCTCCTCTTGAGATCTATTTTCATGATCAAGGATCGGAGGCCGCATTTGTTCACCACTAGTCGGACCCTCCATAAAAGGGGGACGCCTGTAATGGCCACCCGGAGGACGAGGGGGACGAGGAGGACGAAATGTCCCGTGTGTTGTATAACGCGGCACAACGTCCTACAAAAGAAAATAATGCACAAAAATTACCCATAGGTGATAAAGACATGAAACTAGAAATAGGGGCAACACATAGGGAAACCTACCCTAGCCATGGTGACGCTCCAGCACGCAGAAGCATGTTTTGTCTTCCTATAAGTAGTGCGAAACGCATTTAATACTTTGATGACCTTGTTTGTAGTTGTCCTAGGCACCTGCAATTAAGCAAGTCATTTAAAATTAACAATGAAAAATGTCAGTAATAATAATAATAATAAGAGTCGAGTAAAAATAAGGACAAACCTAAGGCTTACCATGTCAACATTCTTAGGGATATAAGGAACATCTTCTTCCTCTTCCTTAGCAAATGGCACAGTGTCATCAATCAAATTCCCGAAACCATCAATGCATTTGATATTTCGCTCAGGAACTTGCCAACCCTCAATATCATCATTCTTTGCACATATAAACATATAAACAAATAAACATATATTTAAAATGCAAATGCGTGAAAAAGGGAAAGGAAAGGTAAGATACCCTAACAAATGTTGGAAAATGATGTAGCCGAGCCGGAACCCAATTTTTGTAATTAACACCAGCAAAAACTAACTCCCGAGCTGTGAGTCCTCTCAAAAAATCATCCATAGGGGTAGCAGGAACCTTACTCGAGTTTAAGATGAAGACAGGTGGATCCATGGGAGCTAAAGGAATATGAGAATAAGTTTGACGAACAACACGTTCTCCCAGAAACCAAACAAGTTGCCTACATCCTTTCAAAAGGATCCTGGCTTCCTCAAGAGGTGGTGAAACCTGCACTCCAGGGCTAATATCTGGTATCCCGTCCCATGGACGAAAGATAATCTACAACAGAAGGAAAATTAAAAATCATTTATTGTAGTTATAAATATATATAAATGTATATATACAATGAGTCCTTACTTGCTCTTCAGGAAGGTTATAAATCGATTGGCGTATTACATCTGTCTTATGATGAATGTTAAGCCGTCTTCCCCATCTGCGGCTCACCGGGAATCTCTTAGGTCGGTCATTTATTGGGGCAAGGGTTGGGAAATGTTCAAAATACCACACCTGAAAAGAAAAGGTTAGAAAAGAAAAATAAGATGCAAATAAGTGGATAAGCACATTATAAAAGAATTTGTTACCTCAATAACTCGAGGAATGCCTCCTAGGGAAGCTGGGACACATTCTCTCTTTAGCGGGTCATCCATGACTCGGGATGTCTTACGCATTTCAGATATTAAATGCACATAACCCGCTTTCCCCCAGCAATAATCTTTGATTCCTTTCAAATCTGACAATAATGGGATAAGAGAAAAGGCCACTCGTTGCCCTTTGTCTGTTAAAAAGGTACTACCAATCAAATATAAAAGGAAGATCCTAGCTCTTTGAAGGGAAGTGGTTTCTGCGATAATGTCTTCATTGGCTAGAGCATCCGACAATTCACTCCAAGGGAAAACTCTCTCATACAATTTTAATCGAGTGAGATCGGCCCAAGTAAATCCCTATCATTGGCCTTTCCTGTCATTCCTTCATTAGGGATGATATCCATACCCGCCAAGGGTAATCCAGTAATCATCCCATAATCAAAAGGAGTTATAGCCATCTCTCCCCATGGGAAATAAAAGGTGTTAGTTGTATCCAAAACCATTCCATCATCCCCCTAACTAAACAAGCAGACATCTTACATCTCTCCTTCTCTATATAAGATTCTAAGAAATCTTGAAAACCACTCACCTTGACCAACTCTTTGGTATTTGCATCGAGAGTGTCATAAATTTTACCAAGCATCTTCCCGGAATAATATCGTCGTAATTCATTATCAACCTATAACATTTCACTTACATATATCATCTAAAATTCTTAAAAAAAGAAAAATAAAAGAAAAAAAATATTACTTACAATTCCTCTTAATGCTCGAGAAGATATATGATGGTTAGGATCAAGTTTCAAGACACGATTATCCCACTCAAGTGGGGGCTCCCATGCAGGGTGTGGTACTCGATTCTTACTCTTTGAACGGTTTTTAGCACGACGTTTACGGGTATCCGTTCTTCCCTCTCTCTCCCCTCCATCTTGCTCGTTTCTAGGGGAAGACATTGCTGTAATCCACAAACTAGGATAGCTTATTAACTTAGCAAGAGCATCTTTTACTAAGAGTCCGTTGCTTTCCTTTATTAAATTAAGAGCACGTTACTCTTATAAATAAAATGAATTAATCAAGAGCATTTTTTCTCACTTTTGATTATTAATTTAAGAGTCCATTGCGCTTCTTTATTAAATTAAGAGCACGCTACTCTTATAAATAAAGTAAAATTTTTCAAGAGCATTTTCACTTTTGATCTCTAATTAAATTAAGAGCACGTTACTCTTATAAAAAATTAATCAAGAACATTTTTTTTCTTCACCTTTGATTATTAATTAAAATCCCATTGTTCTTCTTTATTAATTAAAGAGCACGTTACTCTTATACATAAAATAAATTAATCAAGAGCATTTTCACTTTTGATTAAGAGCTCATTACTCTTCTTTATTAAATTAAGTGCATTATTTTCATTTTTGATTATAAATAAAATAATTTAATCAAGAGCATTTTTTCAAGAGCCCATTACTCTTATAAATAAAATAATCAAGAGCATTTTTTCACTTTTGATTATTAATTAAGAGCTCATTGCCCTTATAATTAAAACTATTCAAGAAGTTTTTTTTTTTTTTCTAGCTTTGATTAAGACTAATCAACTACACTCTCTAATTAAGAGCGTACTACTCTTTAAAACGTCAAAATACATGGGTCATAACATGAGTAATAAGAACAATTCTCAAATGATTCATGGAGCATTATACTTCATTCTAACATCATTAGAACAATCATTTGCCAAAAACATACATGTTTGATAAAAACAAGAGCAAATATAAATTGTCACAAACTTAACATCCTTATGACTACAAATTGAATAAATTAGAGCAATCAATCCTCTAATGTAAGCACAAATTCATCCCATAGTTCTCAAAAGTAAGCTTTGAAAATGGAAAAAAAAAACTCACAGCGATTTTGAAGTTCCGGCGCTACAGCTTCAGCGTCGCTCCGCTGGACACGCAACCAGTGCAGCGTGACTACGCCAACTGCGCTACGCCCCTAGCGCTACTAAACCAACCTCGCTACCTGCACAGCATAATTTCAACATCAATATTTGTAAATCAAGCAACAACCACAACACAGCACAGCAAATAATAATAGCACGCTGACCTATGGGCGTGAGTAAAGGAGTCGCGTTGATAAGCTCATCACCGCAGGACTTGCCGCGCTACCTCTTCAGAGTGGTTTCTGAAACAGCGCTACACGGCCGGCGCAGGTTGTTGAGTTTTGCTATATTGTTTTACTTTGAACTTGATTTTGATGATGATCCTTTTCTCATGCTTTATTCCAAATATTCCAAAAGTGGATTACATTAGGATAAGGTGTTATCTCATGACCACCTTGTGAGCTTTTGACAATATTTTCGGTAAATAAGCGAATTTACTCAAAATAGTAATAAATAAGCGAATTTATTACATTTTTTCAATAATTTCAGTAAATAAGCGAATTTACTCAAAATAGTAATAAATAAGCGAATTTATTACATTTTTTTAATAATTTCAGTAAATAAGCGAATTTACTCAAAATAGTAATAAATAAGCGAATTTATTACATTTTTTCCAATAATTTCAGTAAATAAGCGAATTTACTCAAAATAGTAATAAATAAGCGAATTTATTACATTTTTTTCAATAATGTTAGTAAATAAGCGAATTTACTCCAAATAGTAATAATAAACGAATTTATTACATTTTTTCAATATTTTCGGTAAATAAGCGAATTTACTCAAAATAGTAATAAATAAGCGAATTTATTACATTTTTTCTATAATTTCAGTAAATAAGCGAATCTACTCAAAATAGTAATAAATTAGCGAATTTGTTACATTTTTTCAATATTTTCGATAAGTAAACGAATTTATTACATCTTTTTCAATAATATCAGTAAATAAGCGAATTTACTCCAAATAGTAATAAATAAACGAATTTATTACATTTTTTCAATATTTTCGGTAAATAAGCGAATTTATTACATTTTTTTCAATAATATCAGTAAATAAGCGAATTTACTCCAAATAGTAAATAATAAACGAATTTACTCAAAATAGTAATAAATAAGCGAATTTATTACATTTTTTCATTAATATCGGTAAATAATCGAATTTACTCAAAATAGTAATAAATAAGCGAATTTATAACATTTGTTCAATAATATCAGTAAATAAGCGAATTTACTCCAAATAGTAATAAATAAACGAATTTATTACATTTTTTCAATAATTTCAGTAAATAAGCGAATTTACTCAAAATAGTAATAAATAAGCGAATTTATTACATTTTTTCAATAATTTCAGTAAATAAGCAAATTTAGTCAAAATAGTAATAATAAGCGAATTTATTACCTTATTTCCAGTCAAAAGAAAACTTATTCGAAAATACTAATACTAATTTATTTGCTAAGTGTTTTGATAAATAAGCGAATTTATTTTCGATTTCAGTTTCGAGAGCCTTTGCTCTCTAAAATTTGCTACGCCCATTGGTTAATGAGGAGCTCATGGCTTTGGATATGAAAGCCTCGGAAAACGATTCGAGCATACTTTGATTGTCGTCTTACTCAGACTCAATCAAAGTAGGGGTTAACTGTAGACACCTAATTTAGTCCCCTGTCTCGCGGCAGGACTCTATGATGATTAAAAAACTCATTTCTCTAGAAGATTGGATAATCGAGTATACTTGGGCTTAAAAATAAATCTCNAGAAGATTGGATAATCGAGTATACTTGGGCTTAAAAATAAATGTCATTCTTATTTCACAGACCTTTTTATCCAACTGTCTCTTTTACTACTACTACTACTACTACTACTACTACTACTACTACTACTACTACTACTACTACTACTACTACTACTACTACTACTACCACTACTACCACTACTACCACTACTACTACCACTACTACTACCACTACCACTACCACTACCACTACCACTACCACTACCACTACCACTACCACTACCACTACTACCACTACTACTACTACTACTACTACTACTACTACTACTACTACTAAGCTAACAGCGCTACACTAGTAGCGTTGTAGGGTTCCCTGCGCTACTGGGCCAGCGCGATTCGGTAATACTATCGAAACAATAATTCGAAACTCCGCCCAAATTAATACTCGACGACGACAATCTTCAAAGGAGAAGTGGTACGTTTCCTGAGAGCCCTAAAAATCATGTTTATGGACTTTTAAGGTGTTGTTCCACTATTTATGTACTGCTTTATCACGTTATTATTGTTAAAGGACTTAAAATTGATTATTTGCAACGCTTAATCAAGATATTTCTTTCGGACAAATGTAATCATGTTAGGCTCCCTAAATTGATTTTAATAACGGTTTGAGTTAAATTAATTAGTTTTTTTTTGTGATTCACTAACAATTTAATGCTTTTATTTTGTGAATTTTGTAATTGATATTTTTGTGTGATTCTAAATGTAATTTCTGTATGGTTAGAGGAAACTAGTAATGGCCGCCTATGGGCTATCCCGACGCACTCCGTCGTGTTAGTACCTTCGCCCCCAAGTCCAATCTTTGGTTCGCTCGACCACAACTTGGAGTCATCCCCATGGGATCGGAGAGGATTTCCGTGCAATTTTGACAAACGTCCCTTATTCGAGTCCCATTCGTATCTAATCTAAATACACGGTTTATGAGTTTAGTTCCTAAAACTCATTTGCGACTTCTTACTAGCATCGTCCGTATTCGTATTTTATTATCTCACTCGAAAAAAAAAGATAATAAAAAAAAAAACACAAAAATAACGTAGCGCGACAGACTTTGTCACGCTAACGTCGCAGCGTCACAAAGTTTGCCGCGCTGCACCTGCAGCATGACAAGCTTTGTAGCGCTGCACAGTCAGCGTGACAAACTCTGTCACGCTACCACGGTAGCGCGACTGAAGTTCCCGCGCTCCTGTTTTTTTTGCAAAATACTTCTAAAAAAGTCCATTTCACTTTTCCTTAAGCCAATTTTTTAGGTCTAACTTAACCTATGGACGGTTTAGGAAAGGTGACCAAAAAATTTGGGACCCTAAAATCCGGGGCCCCTACAGTAAGTACGTACTAAAGACAAACATAAGAGTTCGAATGCATGCTTGAGTAATTCTTGATTACATGAAATCTTGTATGCTTGTTTTGAATCATGAATTTATATGCATGGCAAGTTTGTTAGTAGCATGTTTACAAAGTATGATGGCATTCCATGATTAATTAGAAAAATTAATTTTTAAAAGCTTGAATTGGAATGTTAAGATCAATTTAATTTGGCCAATAGCTTATTGATCAAGGAAGAAAGTTATTTTTTAAGTTGGTTAGTTACTTAATCAACAAGAAAGATATTTGGGAATTTTTATTCAAATAATTAAAGGAAGTTATGAGAAATTATTTTATATATAATACCACTCACTGTTTAATGTGTGGTCAAGAAGAAAGCTAGTTATTAGCCACTCACAGTTAATGTGTGGTAAAGAAAGTTCCGTTTAATTAAAGGACACACATAAAGGTTAATTTTGAATCACCTTAAATTGAAGATAATTAAAATGACTTACTTGGTTGGATGCTTGTTTCTATGTGGTGTTGCATGAGAGTCATAACATTGTTAAACCTATTAAATCACGTAAAGTGTAAGAGGACTTGCATCAAAACTCTTGGAATGTATATACCTTGAGTATTAACAATGCGGGGAGTCGTATGGAACAGTGACCTATGACTCCTAATTGGAGTACAGGACGTTGTACTCTAATATAATTTTAATGCGCTGGATATCCGTCACTTTAAGTGACATAGAAATACCTTTAGGGAATTGCTCCCCAACTGGTGCCCAATAGGGCGATGATTTCTTTTAGGAGAAAACCCGTTCGATGCAGGATCCATAATTATTAATATAGTAATTAACTTAATTGAGTCCATGTACATGAAAAAGGTTGTCAAAGGTAAGTTGAGTGCATGTTTTATTTCTTATTGTTTTTGCATAAGTCTTTAGTAGTTATGTACTCAGCTTTGCTGACTGTTTTGTGTGCACGGCTTTGTCTTGGACTTGGCCCTACGATGACCCACTTCTGGTGAGTAGTTGTCTAGTGAAAGAAAAGCTGCAGGTACATGTGGGCATAAGTCATTTCATGATGGGATGGAGTGAGAGCGCTTGCTATGTTTGTAGTTTTGCTTTGTTTTAATTTCTTATGAAGAGTAACATTTGTTTTGGATATTTGGATTTCAAAAGACTTTTAAATATTAGTTTTGGTTTGGTTTTTAAGGGCCATTAATATGGTTCCGAAGTGTAATAAGTTTAAAGTTGAATTTAATTTTTAGTTATTTGAAGTTTAGTTTTAAATTGATTTGGGTTTAAGACTTCCGCTGTAGTACTTTGATAAATGCCTTAGCCGTTGATGTGAATGTTGATAAATAAATCGCCACTCACAATGATAAAACCTTCGTTCGGTTTTCTCTAAAGCCAAGCACCAAGAGAATCGATCTAAGTAGAATAATTTTAATGAATTGATTAAAGCTATGCACCCTCAATTCTTAAAATTATCCTCACAAGAGTCTAAAGCCTAAGCACCAACTCTTTCAAAGTGTTCGAAATTTTCGCACTCGAAAATTTCTTCGGTTTTGTTTTGTTTTGTAGAAAACAAACAAACTTAAACAATAATGTTTATTGAATTCACTAATCTGAATTTGTACAAGCTAATGTTGAGATTATTTATAGTCATAATCATCAACAAAATCCTAACTAAACTATGCTAAAAATACACGCATAACATAGGAAAAATCACCCTAATCTAGTGACCCATCGATGACTCACAAGATAAGAATGCCACATCATCACTGCATGTTATGCAACTTGTTAAAATATCCTTACAAACCATATTTAAGCAAAAAATATCCTAACAAACTTATTCTTACCTTGCTAATCAAGATAATCAAAAAATTACAACCAGATTTACAAAACAAAATGATTTACCCAAATCCCCCAAAAATCATCAAAATTGACGCAACTCAAGATCGTCCAATTTTGCGCCATTTTTTGCGTTTTTCTTCAAATCTTCAAGAAGCCTTTCAAGATTCAATCTTTTAATCAAGAAACTTTCAAGAAGTTATTTTCCATGTGTATAAGGCTGTAAATAATGAATAAGACTCTTCAAGAACTAAAGGACTCAATGCCTAAAAATGAGAAAATCCTATCAAGTGAAGTGGGAACTCATAGGCGAAACCATCTTATTCCCCAAATTCCACCAATCTTTCCTTTGCTTCAATCATCAAGGATTTTTGTGTGCCACCATACACACCCATGATGATGTCTTAGAAGATCCCAAAAGCCTTGAATCGCCATAAGCCATTATTTCGCCCATACTTGCATCACTTTTAGAAGCCATTATCAATCCTTCGAAGTTATCACCTTGTTTCATATCATCCTCCTCTTCTTCAAAAGAGTTTGTCCTCAAACCTCGAAGTTGATCATCAAGAACATAAGGAGACAAATCACCAATGTTGAACGTGGCATGCACTCCATATTCACCTAGCAATTCGAGTTTATATGCATTGTCCCCTATCTTGCTCACGATTTTAAATGGTCCATCACACCTAGGCATTAGCTTGTTTTTCCTTTGATTAGGAAATCTTTCCTTCCTTAGATGTAACCATACCAAATCTCCTTCCTTGTATGTGTGTTGGATTTTATGCTTGTTAGCTCATGTCTTGTAGATATCATTCACATGCTCAATTCTTGCTCTAACCTGTGCATGTAACTTCTGCATATATTCAATTTTAGCTAAAGCATCTTTATGAACGAGCTCACCTTTAGGAATAGCCACGAAATCAATAGGTAGATTGGGATTGACTCCATAAACAATTTCAAAAGGTGAATTCTTAGTTGCATATGTAGGTGAACAATTATAAGCAAACTCTACATGAGCTAATTTCAAGTCCCAATCCTTTTGTGTGTTGCTAACCAAACCACGAAGTAAAACACCTAGGGTTATGTTTGTGACTTCAGTTTGACCATCTGTTTGTGGATGATAAGAAGTACTGAAGAGTAATTTCGTGTCTATCAAACGCCACAAAGTTTTCCAGAAATAAATCATGAATTTCGTGTCCCTGTCACTCACAATTGTTTTCAGAACTCCATGTAACCTAACAATGTCTCAAAAATACAATTCTGCAACATTAACAACATCATCAGTCTTGTGGCAAGGTATGAAGTGAGCCTTCCTCGAAAATCTGTCAACCACAACCATTATAGCATCCTTCTGCCTTGCAGTTCTAGCCAAACCAACTATAAAATCCATAGAAATATCATCCCAAGGGGTTTCTAGCACTGGAAATGGTGTGTAGAATCCCTGATGGAAGGATGTCATGGCTTTTTGACAAACAACACACTGTGATATTACTACTTCAACATCATCAATCATTCGAGGCCAATAGAAATGCTCCTACAACATTGTAATTGTTTTTGTAATACCAAAGTGACCTGCAATTCCACCCCCATGCGCTTCTTAGACGAGCAATTCACGAATACTACACTTAGAGATGCAAAGTAGATTCCCTTTGAATAATAATCCATCATGTAGCACATAAGATCCCACTGAACCCTTCGTAATTTGTGAATAGATAGGACCAAAATCTCCATCTTGCTCGTAATATTTTGTAATCAATTCCAAACCAAGCAATTTGAAATTAAGAACACCAATTAAAGCATACTTCCTTGATAAAGCATCAGTAACCACATTAGATTTGCCTTCTTTGTACTTTGATGAAAAGTGAAAAGACTGCAAAAATTCAACCCACTTAGCATGCCTTGGATTGAGTTTATGTTGGCCATTGATATGCTTCAGAGCCTCATGATCAGAATGCAATACAAAGTTACTTGGACGCAGATAATGACTCCAATGATCCAATGCTCGAACAATAGCATAGAATATCTTGTCATAGGTAGAGTAATTCAACCTTGTTCCATTCGATTTCTCACTGAAATAAGCTATACTCCGCTTACCTTGAACCAACACTGCACCAATCCCTACGCCGCTAGCATCTGTCTCAACTTCAAAAGGTTTCAAAAAATCTGGCAAAGATAAGATAGGAGCTTGACAAAGCAATTTCTTCACCAATTCGAAGGCCCTTTGCGCATCTTTTGTCCATTCTAGTTTCTCTTTGTTCTTTTTAATACATTCGGTCATAGGTGCTACTACAGAAGATAAATTCTTCACAAATCTTCTATAGAAAGAAGCTAAACCACGAAAAGCACACACCTCAGTCACAGATTTCAGAACTGGCAATGATTTAATAGCTTCTACTTTTGAAGGATCAACTGAAACACCATCTTTAGAAACATTGTACCCCAAGAACGTCACACTTGAGACCATGAACGAGCACTTTTCGAGCTTAGCATACAACTTCTGCTTTCTCAAAGTTTCGAACACTTCTCTTAGATGCTGCAGATGATCTTCCACACTTGCACTATACACTAGTATATCATCCAAATAGACAACCACAAACTTTCCAATGAAAGGTTTCAAAACTTCATTCATCAATCTCATAAAAGTACTAGGGGTGTTAGTAAGACCAAAAGGCATAACTAACCATTCATAGAGTCCTAGTTTAGTCGTGAATCCTGTTTTCCACTCATTACCCTCCTTCATTGGAATTTGGTGGTAAACACTCCTCAAAACAATCTTGGTAAACACTTGTGAGCCAAAAAATTCATCCAATAAATCATCTAATTCAGGAATAGGGAACTTGTATTTGATGGTGATGTTATTCACAGCTCTAGAATCAATGCACATTCTCCATGATCCATCCTTTTTAGGAACAATCAATGTTGGCACTACACATGGACACATGCTCTCCCTGACATACCCTCTTGCCATCAACTCCTCAATCTGTCGTTGAATTTCTTTAGTTTCTTCTGGATTGCACCTGTAAGCTGGTTTATTAAGAATCTGAGTTCCAGGAACCAAATCAATATGATGTTCAATTTCTCTAATGAGTGGCAACCATGGTGACAATTCATCAGGAAATATGTCTTGAAATTCGTGCAACAAGGGGCGCAACTCACGAGGGATGCTCGTTGCTTTCTCTTGCACTTCCTTAGCCATTAAAACATAGAACTTCTCACAATTCTTTACCTCTAGCACCATGGTGATAACCTCGAAGGTTTGATAATGGCTTCTAAAGATGATACAAGTATGGGGGAAATAATGGCGTATGGAGATTCAAGGCTTTTGGGATCTTCTAAGACATCATCATGGGTGTGTATGGTTACACACAAAAATACTTGATCATTGAAGCAAATAAAAAAATGGTGGAATTAGGGGAATAAGATGGTTTTGCCTATGAGTTTTTCCCACTTCACTTATAGTGTCTTAGTCATCATTTACAGCCTTATTCACATGGAGAATAACTTCTTGAAGGTTTCTTGATTAAAAGATCGAATCTTGAAAGGTTTCTTGAAGATTTGAAGAAAAACCGCAAAAAATGGGCAAATTTGGACGAGTGGGAGTTGCGTCAATTTTGACAATTTTTGGGGGTTTTGAGAAAATCATGTTGTTGTGTAAATCTAGTTGTAATTAGTTGATTATCTTGATTAGCAAGGTAAGAATAAGTTTGTTAGGATATTTTATTGATTAGATAGAGTTTGTTAATATATTTTAGCAAGTTGCATGACATGCAGTGATGATGTGGCATTCTTATCTTGTGAGTCATCAATGAGTCACTAGATTAGGGTGAATTTACCTATGTTATGCGTGTATTTTTAACATAGCTTAGTTAGGATTTTGTTGATGGTTATGACTATAAATAATCTCAACATTAGCTTATAAAAATTCAGATTAGTGAATTCAATAAACATTATTGTTTATGTTTTATTTGTTTTCTACAAAACAAACCAAAAAAATCGAAGGTGAGGAAATTTTCCAGTGTGTGGGAATTTTCGAACATATTGAAAGAGTTGGTGCTTAGGCTTTAGACACTTGTGAGGATAATTTTAGGGATTTAAGGGTGCTTAGCTTTAATCAATTCATAAAATTATTCGACTTAGATCGACTTTCTTGGTGCTTAGCTTTATAGAAAACCGAACTAAGGTTCTATCATTGTGAGTGGCGATTTCCTTATCAATATTCACATCACATGGCTTTCTCATCAATCAACAAATCTTTCGAAAATTTAGAACTTTCCAAAGGTTTCAGCGCAACTGGTTTTCCTTGTGCCTGTTTCCTAATGATGTATATGTTTGTTCTACCATCAAACTGTATGAATCTATCATCTTTCCACGGTCTTCCAAGCAATATATGGTACGCATCCATAGGACATACATCACAGAGCACTTGATCATCGAAATTTCCAATTTTAAAACTAACCAGAGCCTGTTTATTCACCTGGACGTCACTTGTTTTACTGAGCTAATGTAACTTGTATGGTTGAAGATGTTCAGTGGTAGGAATCTCCAATTTGTTGATCAATACAGTAGATACTACATTAGTGCAACTACCTGAATCAATTATCAGATCACAAAATCTTCCTAGAACATTGCACGTGGTGATGAAAATCATATCCCCCTGATTCTCTGTAGGTGGCGCAACTTTAGATTGAAAAACCCTTCGGAGAACTAAACTCTGGCCATTCATCTCTAGAGTAATTTCCTCAATTTCCTCTTCTTGAGTATCATAATTCACGCCATCTTCTTGTTGTTGACGTTCATTCTCCTCTTCTTCAAAGTTTTCATCATCTGCCCAATTTCGAGTAGTATGGACCCTTGAATGAGGACAATCCTTTTGGATATGGGCTTGACCTTTGCACTTGAAGCATGTGCGTTGACCAGGGTGTGGAGGCTTAGTAGCAGAGCCTTTATCCTAGATATACAGAGGAGTTTTTGAAGTGGAATCAAAATTTTGTTTAAATGAAACAATGACACCTTCCTTCTTCAAAAAGGGTTTCGAAAAATTAGCTGTTTTTTTTATTTTTTTTTTTATTTTTTTTTTTTTTTGAAAATTGCTTCTCAACCCTAGATGCAACCTTGAAAAATTCATCAAAAGTCCAGTAAGGCTGTAATTCCACCTTATCTCTTATTCTTTCATCTAAGCCAGCAACATAACGAGCAACTTGATGATCCTCTTTTTCTTCTAGATCGCAGATTGTGATCAAGTTAAGGAATTCAGATGTATATTCTTCAACTCATTTTCGATCTTGTCTTAAAGTATGCATCTTTATGAAGTTGCGTTGCTCGTAATCTTGAGGAACAAAACGTCTCCTTATCTCATTCTTTAATTTCGTCCAAGTGGTTACTTTAGACTTCCCATCCTTCTTTCTTTTCTTTTGCATACCCTCAAGCCATAAGCTAACCAAGCCAGTCAATTTCAATTCTGCAATCTTGTATGATTTTCGATCATCATACTCTTTATACTTGAAAATTCATTCAATCCTTCTTAGCCAATCCAGGAACTTTTCAGGATCCAAACTTCCACTGAATTAAGGAATATCTAGTTTAAGATTGCGATCATCATCCTTAGGCCTCTTCTTCTTTCTGCGCCTATTCATAGGTTTATTGTTTCCTAGATGCGCCTATTCAGTAGTAGTCTTAGGCCTATTTTGGTATTTTCCTAGACGCCACCCAGCCAGCCACCGCGCGCCACCACTGCACCTCCTCCCTTCGTTTTGGTATTTTTCGAAACTTATAAAAAATAAATTTTCCTTCTTTGTTTTTGATTCAATCTTCCAAATTCATGTTTATAATTATGTTTAATCATGTTTCATACAAGTATGAATTTTGTAAGGCATGAATTAATTTTTTTCTTCATGAAATTATAAGTTAGGGTTTGAAAAATTTATGAAGTTATGATTTTATGAATTTTTATGTTCTAAACTTTGATATTATGATCATAAATTATTGTTGGGTGAATTTATGATGATGTTATTAAGTTTAGATTGAATTTTAAGGGTTTTAAACTTATTTTATAAAGCTGTCCAAATTTTACAATCATGAATTTGAGTGGAATAAATATTATGAACATGTTTTAGCATATGAAAAATTGTTGTAAAGCCTAGATTGATTTCATAAGTATGTTAGTACATTGTAGAAGTGTTTTGGCATGAAATTATGATGTTTTCATAAGTTTTTCATGACTTTAAAGTTTATAAATAAATCTGAAATTTTAATAAAAACAAGTTAAGTTTTAAGTGTCCAAATTGTACTAGTATGATCACACATCAATTCTATATTGATCAATATAAACTTTAGTATGTTTTATGAAGTTTAAAAGTGATTTTAAGCATGTTTAACATGCTGTATAGATATTCTAACTTAATTAATTATGTTTTTAAAGTATGTAATTAGCATAAATTGATCACATAAGTTAAGTAATACATTGCATGATTAATTTGTTTTGTTTTCGGAAGTTGTCAAGGAGTTTTGATGAATTTAGATTGCTGTCCACTTTTCAAAGTGGCATAAAAATTTTATTAAGGTTTTATAAAGCATAATTAAGTCGCGAAAACTAAGTGGTATTGCAATAGAAAAGAAAAGTGAAGTATGGAATTGAATAGAGACCATATAAGGAAGTTTTGGACAAAGTTTCCAATTTTAGAAGTTAGATGTAGTTGTTGTAGAATTTAGTCAACATGGTTTTAATTTAGTTTGGTGTTTCCTTATGTAGGAGACTTTGAATTAGTCCACTTCTCGAAGTTGTGGCGGAGCACAATTATTATACAAGGTACGTAAGTACTAAAGACAAACATAAGAGTTAGAATGCATGCTTGAGTAATTCTTGATTACATGAAATCTTGTATGCTTGTTTTGAATCATGAATTTATATGCATGGCAAGTTTATTAGTAGCATGTTCTCAAAGTATGATAGCATTCCATGATTAATTAGAAAGTTTACTTTTTTAAAAGCTTAAATTGGAATGTTAAGATCAGTTTAATTTGGCCAATAGTTTATTGATCAAGGAAGAAAGTTATTTGTTAAGTTGGTTAGTTACTTAATCAAGAAGAAAGATAGTTGGGAATTTTTATTCACATAATTAAAGGAAGTTATGAGAAATTATTTTATATATAATACCACTCACAGTTTAATGTTTGGTCAAGAAGAAAGCAAGTTAATAGCCACTCACAGTTAATGTGTGGTAAAGGAAGTTTCGTTTAATTAATGGACAAACATAAATATTTATTTTGAATCACCTTAAATTGAAGATAGTTAAAATGACTTACTTGGTTGGATGCATGTTTCTATGTGGTGTTGCATGAGAGCCATAACATTGTTAAACCTGTTAAATCACGTAAACTGTAAGAACAATTGCATCAAAACTCTTAAAACGTATATACCTTGAGTATGAACAATGGGGGGAGTCGTATGGAACATTGATCTATGACTCCTAGTTGGAGTACAAGATGTTGTAGTCTTTAATTTTTTAATGCGCTGGATATCCGTCACTTTATGTGACATAGTAATTCCTTTTGAGAGTTGCTCCCCAACTGGTGCCTAATAGAGCGATAATTTCTTTTAGGAGGAAACTCGTTCGATGCAGAATCCATAATTATTAATACAGTAATTAATTGAATTTAGTCCATGTAAAGGAAAAAGGTTGTCAAATGTAAGTTGAGTGCATGTTTTATTTCTTATTGTTTTTGCAAAAGTCTTTAGTAGTTATGTACTCAGCTTTGCTGACTGTCTGTTTTGTGTGCATGGTTTTGTCTTGGACTTGGCCCCACGATGACCCACTTGTGGTGAGTAGTTTTCTAGTAAAAGAAAAGCTGCAGGTACAAGTGGGCATAAGTCATTTCATGATGGGATGGAGTGAGAGCGCTTGCTGTGTTTGTAGTTTTGCTTTTTTTTAATTGCTTATGAAGACTAACATTTGTTTTGGATGTTTGGATTTCGAAAGTTTTTTAAATATTAGTTTTGGTTTGGTTTTTAAGGGATATTAATACGGTTCTGAAGTCTAATAAGTTTAAAGTTGAATTTAATTTAAAGTTGTTTATAATTTAGTTTTAAATTGTTTTGGTTTTAAGACTTCCGATTTAGTACTTTGATAAATGCCTTAGCTGTTATCACGGTGGCGGTAATACTTTGGCTTTTCCATAATTAGTAGTTTTAGTAAATATAATATTTATGAATTTAATATGTTTTCCGGAAAAATGAGAAGTAGGTAGTTAGGGAAAATCTAGGGTGTTACAACTAATGACCTTTGGACTTAAAGTACAACCCAAAGCCCAATTAAATGGATCCTATATGGTCACACAAAGTGGTATAGATTGATCATGGACAAAAGCCCATTGTGGAAAAGTAGGAAAAGAGGAGATTTCATGGGCTTAACCTAATTATTATAATGTGATTATATATAATGGGAATTAGGTGTTTTATCTGAGAGATAGAAAAACTAATAACCTAATTACAAAGTCCGTAAAAATAGTCTCTCTTTTATTTTTGTACGTGGTTTTACATTCCAACAAAGAGAATTCTTTTGCTTCTTGTTCCAACTAGCATTAGTGGTAGATCAATCTGTACCCATGGAGTGAATAGAGGAGCAACGTTTGAGGCTCTAATCTCCAATGTTAGTAGTTCTAGTATTCGTGGAATTTACGCTTCAAAGGTATAATCTAAACTATTATGTGATCCTTCAATTGTTATGCATGATGATCATATGTTAGATGTTAAGAATGTGATTCTTGAAATTCCACTCAGTGCATCTAAATTCCTACAAATTCCCCCTATGTCATTCAAAACACCTAGGAGTCTAAAGTAATGCAATCTATTGATTCATCTAATTTTAAATTTCTCCACTCCCCTTTCTAATTGCGTGCTGCTAAAGCTAACAAGAAGATTAGTTACTTTATAATTATCTCCTGGATTTTCTCTTGCTCTTGTGCTTTGGTACAAAAAGTAAATCTTATGTGTAGGAGTGTAGAAAGACTATTTTCGGGATGTAGTTAAGTAGTTGTAGTTGCGGTGCTAAGTTTAGGATGTAACCTTGCAAGGGGTTATGATGTTTTCCCCTTGCCTTTTACTATATAAACCTCTGATACAATAGTCGCAACGGTAGGATTCTAGGACTAAAGTTTGCATGACAGAGATGCTTCTTGGTAATTAGTAGTCTTGCAAGGTTTTATTTTGTTCAATTAGCCTTCCACTAGAATCAATATAAAAACTACTTAGCTTCTATTAAAGTTAATGCGATGAAAATGATTAAGTAAAAATTAACGGGAACAATCCCACATTTGGACAATTGTCCCATAACAATCCCACATTTGAATTATTCTGTAAAAGAAACCCACCTTCTATTTCATGTGGATTTCCCTAAAAGAAATTAGTGAAAAGATAACCTCCTAATGTAAGTAAATATATAGTAGGTTTGGCTGGTTTATTAACACAACAACCATGACTAGCCACCCCCATTAGTATCCTAGTCACCACTTTCACCCTTTAGCCAACATAAAACCCACCACCACCAAAGGCCACCTTGCCCCCCACCAAAAACAACCAACCCTGATGTGGAAAGCCTAACGGCTGCCACGTGTCAACCACTGAGTGGATTAGGTGTCCGCCTATGCTTACGTGGCATAGCCACGTGGCCACATGGGAACTTCTATAGATGGGGCCCTCATGACTAAGGTGCATTACTTTATCGGACCACATGTCAATTCAACGGGATAAAAGATTGAATAAGGGAATGACACTTGTCGTAGTTCAATTCATTGTTCAAGAGTAAAGTCAAATGAAAAAAATATGATGACAAATGACCAACAAAGGCCCAAATAGGGAAACCCTGTGAAGTTAAAAGGAGAAGAAGAACTAATCATCCATCGACAAGTGCCGCAATTCTATTAGTTAGCCACCATAGCCGAAAGGCTACAAATACCCCTTGAAATCATCATCTTGTGGGCATTCAATTTTTACATAAAATTGAGAAATTCTCTATGTAGAATCTCTCTCTAGAGTTAGATTTGTCTTACGGTTTGTTAATTAGCACTAATCCCCCGAAAAATATTTACTTAACCATCGGAGGGGAAACGGAGGTGAACAAGCCCACACATGTCTGTCCAACGTATAGTCCTCCAGAGTTCTCTCCACGTATATTGTAGACGAGACCCTATAAGGAGCTCATTATACATCATTAGCCACCGTGTGAGGGGAGGGTACCTAAGGATGTCAGGTTGTTCGCTTCCAACTGAAAATGAAACTACATACCTTGATCAAACTGGAAGTTATGAGACTTAACAAGGAACTGATTCTCCTAAAGCAAAGGTGTTGGGGGATCAACCTGTGACTATGGGTCAACTCCAGGGCATTTTGGAAGTTCTTTAGGAGTTCTTTATGGATGCTCTATGGGAGCATTCTACCAAAAGAACTTTTGAGGATGTTGATCCCTATAAGAGGAAGCTTAAATGAAAGATGATTGAATATGATCAAGGTGAAGGAAGGTTAACTTTCCATGAAAAAGTTGAAAAGATAAAGAAGGAAAGAACCCCATTGAAAACTCATTGAGCCACTGTGAAGAAGTATCTTGCTATTCCCAAGTTTAAGCCTAAGCGGGAAGTAGCTGGGAGAGAGACTGAAGCTAATCGAACCGTTTCTAATGCTAGAGAATTCATTGAGTTCAATAATTTGTTAGGTCATGATGCTAGAGAGTATCTTAAGGCTAAGAGGACATCCAGTGAGGATGCTAGAGAAATTAATGAAGCAAAAAGGGCATAAAGCAAAGATGATCAAGAATATCTAAACAGTAAGAAGGCGCAAAGAGAAAGGAGTCATCTTGACTCGTTAGTTGCTACCTCTACTAAGGGGATGTCGTACTCACACCACTTTACACATGATTTGGGTGGAGGTGAAGGTGAAGAAAATCTGCAGAGTAAGCTTGAGAAGAAGAAAGATGATAAAGCCGATCAGACTCGAAGAGAATAAATGATTAAGTATTGGTAAAATATGGTGAAGCCAGAAGAGCTTTACAAGGAAAAACAGACTACCCTATATAATATGGGGATCATTAGGGAGAAGATGGGCTCCATGTATCTAAACTAGAAAATCCCATTCTCTATAGCCATTACGATGGCGCCACACCCTGTGAAGTTTAAGATGCATAATGTTGAAGCTTTTTGTGGAACAAATAACCTAGAAGAACATTTGGTCACTTAGAAACACTTGATGTATTTTCAAGCTTTAGATGATGCTACTTGTTACCGCTACTTCCCAACTACGCTTATGGGAATAGCCCATAAATTGTTTAACATTTTACCAACTCAATCCATTAATAGTTTTCATGAGTTGAGTACCATTTTGTTCACCACTTTATGGCAAACACAAGAGAAAAGAAGACAAGTATGCACTTGAACAAGATAGTTATAATACCCCGTATTTTCATACATTTTATAAACTTAATTTAATAATTATAAAGTGTTTTTTTAGAGTTTTTATGAAAAATAGAGGCTAAATAAATTAAGTTATTATGGAATTTTAATTAATTAATGAGTTAAAGTATTTAATTATTTCAATGCTTTATAAAGTTCATAAATTACTTTATGACACTTTAATTTTTATTAAAGTATTTTAAGAGTCTCCAAATTGGGTTTTAAAGAGTTTCCTTATTTATTTAAAAACAAGGGCACAAAATTATTTTATATTATTAAGGGTATTTTAGTAATTTCACAAAAATTTAGTTTTGTGTTCATAAATACCCCTTTAAATATGAATTTTTCTTATTTAATTGAGGTTTTGGGTGTTTTAGGATTTACAAAACAAAACAAAAAAAAAAAGAAAAGAAAGAGTTTCAGGAAAAAAAAAAAAACAAACCGAAGCCCTAGCTTCACTAGTGCCGGCCACCAGTCTTCCTCCCCCCTTGTTTTTGTATTTTCGAACATATATATAAAAAATAAAAATCTTCCTCTTTTCTTTTCAATTCTAATTCAACTCATGTTTGAATTATGTTTTTAATTATGTTTTAATCATGTTTTGTAGTTATGATCATGTTTTAGATATTATAAATTCATGTTTATGAGTATTTTCATGGAATTATAAAATTAGGGTTTTATAAGTTATGAAAACTTACTAGTTATGATCATAATGTTCTAAACTATTATATTATGATCATAGGTTTTATAGTAATGACTTATGATGATTTTATGGAGTTAAGAATTATTTTTAAGTGTTTTAAAGTATTTCTATATTGCTCTAAAATTATTTAAGGCATGAATAAAAATAGTAGTAGTAGTATGATTATGTTTTTAAGCATGAAAAAGGTTTGTAATGCATAGAACTAGTATAATGATCTTATGATATCGTTATAATGTTTTATGTTTAAATTATGAAGGTTATAAGGTTTAATGGGTTCGTAAGTAGATTAATGTTGTGAATTTTATTAAACCATGTTCATGCATAGCAAAAATATTGAGTGCATGAAATAATGACTTATAATTATTCTTAAGTTATGAAATCATCACATGATGATCTTAGAACATAAGTATGTTGTTTTTAGGTCAAATTATGATGCTTAAGAACACTTAAAAGAATTTTTAAGTGGTTTTTAAAGCTGCCATTTTTGGAAAATATCGAAAATCAAGTGTTTTTGAAAAGGAAAACTATGAATAAAGTATAGGATTAAGTAGAGATTATATAGTAAAGGTTTTAGTTGTTTTTTTCATTACTAAAAGTTAGTTTATAGTTGTTGTAGAGTTTAGTCGATCAGGTTTTTTATTAGTTTATGGTTTTCCTTTGTAGGAAGCTTCGAACTAAGTGATTTCTAGTAGTGATGGGTCATCGGTATAACACATGGTACGTTAGTGCTAAAGACGTTCATGTACTTAGAATTCATGCTAGAGTAGTTTCGAGTCACATGCTAGATTATGTGATATTTGAAAGTTATTGACCCTTGTTGACTTGTGTGAGTAGTTATGTTGGCATGATTAAATGAAGAGTATGTATTGACTACCATGTTTTACATTGCATTTTATAGCATTGTTATTACATCATTGATGTTGGAATGTTGAATGTGTGAAAGAAGTTGACTAGTAGTCAATGAATAAAGGGGAGAAAATTAAGTTGTATAATAACTTGAGCAAGAAAAAAGGTAGTAGTGAATGTTTATTCACATGTTTAATAGCAAAGTTAATGAGAATATAGTTAGCCACTCGCAGTTTATGTGTGGACAAAGGATGAATTAATTAATGAAGAACTAAGAATTGATTAATAAGATCACGTACGTGAAGTAAAGATAATTAATATGGTGTTTATGTTGCTATGTTTGTTTCATGTAATGTTTTATGTGATTTATAACAATTGTTAAATTTAATAATCACGTAAAGTGAAAGAGGAATCGCACCAAAACTTTTAGAACGTATATACCATGAGTATGAACAATGGGGGAGTTATAGAAACAGTAATCTATGACTTCTAATCAGGATACAAGATGGTGTACCCTTTCTTATTACTTTAAAATGCAATGGAGTTCCGTCACATCATGTGACATAGGTAATACGTTCTTGGAGTTGCTCCCAAGTTGGTGCCCAAAAGGGCGAATGTTGTGAAAGACACCCATTCGATGCAAAATCCATAGATAAATATTTTAAATAATTATAATGATTGTTGAGTCTATGTAACGGGTACATGGTTGGTAAAGGTAAGACTATGTGTTTATTAAATCTTTTGCTTAGGAATATTCATGTTAGTGTGTTGCATAGTCTTTAGTGTTTATGTACTTAGCTTTGCTGATTATGTATTTTGTATACATGGCTTTGTCTTTGAATTGGCCCTACGACAACCCATTTTGATGGCATGTAGAAGTCTAGAATAAAGAGAAAGAACAGGTACAAGTGGGCATAGTCAATCATGCTGGGATTGAGTGAAGAGTGCTTACTGTTGTTGCTTTTCGTTTACTTATGTTGGTTATGTTGTTCCTACTTTTCATTTATGACTTTTGGTTTGTTTGTACGACTAATGGTTGTTTTCAAATTTTTATAATTTAGGTTGTTTTGAAGGGTCGTTTCTATTTCAAGTTGTATTGAGGATTTTTATGTGGGATTGTTTAAATGTTCCTTTGGATTTAAATCGTTTTGAAAAGTAAAAGACTTCCGCTGTAGTAATTTGAGAAAAACCTTAGCCGTTACCATAGTGGTTGTAATACTTTTGTTTTTCCAAGCTAAGTAGGGGTGTTTTTATTGTTTATTATTATTGTTTTCTAATGTTTTCCGAAAATAGTTAGGAAATTCCAAGGTGTTAGAAAGTGGTTACTATAGCTTAATTTTTTTAACTAAAATAATTTATTAAATTATTTTGGATATGCTTAGGTTTTCTTTTGGGAAAGTGTCTTAAGAAAAAGAGTTTCTCTTTTTAGAAAGTTATTTGAGACGTTAATAAAGTATTTAATTATTTAAATAATTATTTATTTATTTAATCATTTCCTTTATACGAAATTTTTGGGAAAACGGAATTTCATATTTTAAAAGGTTACTAAAATGGAAAGTTTTGAAAAATAGTAATTTCCAAAAATTAAAATTTTGAAAAAGAAAACGTTTTGTTTCCTTACATGTGCCTGTATGCACATGGAATTAAAGTATGTTATTATTTTCATAAGATGTGGTGAGATTAGGTTGGGAGTTTGGGCATGTAGGATAGATTTTATCTTTTCCTATTTAAGTAATGTTATAAAATGTGTGTTATTTACGTGGCTAGCCATGTGTAAAGAATATTGTTTGTTAGCCACCAAACTTTTCCTTCTTGTGAAACTGTTTGCTTTGGTTTTCATTGTTATTTTGGGAAGGATTGCACGATAATTCTAAGTGATGTCGTTGCAGGATGTCGGTTCATTTACCTAGTAAAGATACCCAGATGAGAACATTGGAGAAAAAGGAGTATGAGAGTTCGTCTCAGTATGTTTAGAAGATTCGTTTTCATTGTTTGTACATGAGTTTGGTGCTGAACCGAAAGGAGTGGGATCAACCTGATTGTGTGTCTGCCATGTTTGCCTGACCATGTACCCCATATTTTCAAATATTTTAAGAATTAAATTTCGTATTTTATGTGTATATTTTTAGTATTTTTATCGAAAATTTAAGTTCAATAAATACATTAGAGAAAGAAAATTTAAATTAATTGTTGCTTGAAATAATTATTTTATGTTTTCTAAACTTTATAAATGATATTTGATGTCACTTTGAGTGTTATTAAATATTTTAATAAGTTTATAAAATTAGAATTTTCAAGGTTTTCTAAATTGTTTTAAAACAAGGGCACAAAAGTAATTTCAAGCATTAAGGGTAATTATGTTATTGCTCCAAAACCTACTTTGGACCTACAAATACCCCTTAAAGTAAGAAATTTCAGATTTATTATGCAAATTTGAGTTTTATGATTTCAAAAAAAAAAAGGAAAAAAGTGTTCGAAATTTCCGAAAACGGAAGGAAAAAAACCTTTGTCGCTCCCCTTCGCTTGCCTTGTCGCCGGCGTCGCCCCCACGCGCCACCGCCCTGCTGCTGTGCGCTAGACTCGCCCGCCCTTTCTTCCTCCTCTTTTGTTTGGTATATTTCTAACCTACTTAAAAAAGTAACTTTTCTCCTCTTTTCTTTTTAATTCAATTATGCATAAATATATGTTTATAATTATATTTAAGCATGTTTTTATGATTCTAATCATGTTTTTTAAAGTTATGTTTATGTTTAATTTTAGATTTATAGAGTTGTTCATGATATATTAAATTAGGGTTTATGAAATTATGAAATTATGAAATTTATAGGTTTATGATTTTTAATGATCTAAATAATCATATATTGTTGTAGTATTAGTTTGTGATGATTTTATGAAGTTTAGATATGTTTTTAAGGGTTTTAGAGTTGTTTAATATTGTTGTCAAATTTTTAAAGTTATGAAAACTACGAGTAAAAATATTATGAACATGTTTTGAAGCATGAAAAATTATTTTGAAGCATAGTTTATATGTACGATGATAGCATGAGATTGTAAAAGTGTTTTCTGATTGATTTATGAAGTTTTGATGTGGTTTTAATGAGTTTTGAATAAAAATATAATGATGTAAATTTTTATTAACACGTGTTTATGCTTAATAAAAATAGTAGCAGATGAAATAATAAGTTATAATGTTTTCTAATCCATCAAAATGTTATATGATGATCTTAGGGCATGAATAATGTTTTAGGATCACATTATGATTTTTAGAAGGGTTTTAAGTGTTTTTAAGAATTTTATTGAACTGCCGTTTTTGAAAAGTTATCGAAAATAAAGTGTTTTGTGAAAGAAAAATTAAAATAAAGTGTGGGATTGAACTGACACCATATTGGGAAGGTTTTAGACAAGTTTCCAATATAAAAAGCTAGTTTAGAGTTGTAGAAGTTAGTAAACAAGGTTTTTGTGGACCCTGGGCTTCGGGGCCCAGGTGTCATTTCTTACAGAACATTGAATGTCGTGTTAGTTTATTTGCATAGTGTGAGTTGCTTGGCTTGGGGGTGAGTCTAGAATCTCAAAACCCAAGTAGAGAAGTCGACATCGTCGTCCTTTCGGGAGCTAAAGAAACCCCATTAGGTTATATCCCAATGGCAAAATGACAGGCAAGGATAAGAAGGTCTCGTATCTCTGGATTTGGGGACGAGGGTAAGAACAACAGTAGGTCACAGAGTCCCCCCCC